>CABFVZ010000953.1:196348-266661 GCA_902151445.1 Timema monikensis
ATCACTTAGTAAGCACTCTCGAGTTTTAAGAATCAAATAACGACTTGCTAATCCATTATTTGTTTTTAAATTGATTTTAACTTATAGAGTTTATTATTTTTTTAAATATGTTATTGAAGTAATTGTATAAATATTCAAACGTAGTCCTGCCTTATAAAATGGGAATGAACATATTATAGTCAAAAATATGTTCGTGTTTTAAATAGAATGTATTCTTAGAAATCGATATATCGCAAGAATCGAATATATTTGTTTTCTACGCAAAAATAGATAATGGATATAAAGAAAATAATAATAAAACATACTTAAGCATTATTGAGTTCTCTATTTCCAATGTAAAAGTTTAATTGCTAAGCATGTTGTTTTAGTCTTTATTAAAAATATCTATTTGTATTTTTATTTTTGCTATCTTAATACAATAAAATATCCTTTAATGATGATTAAAGTTGATCAAAGGATATCTATGCCTAATCTGTTTATTTCACATTTTTTTTTTTAGAAACTTAACCCATTCTAACAACACTTTTAAAAATAACTAAAAGACACTCAAATATTTATTGATTTGATTTTTAAACAATAATATGAGTCTAGATTGTTTACTTTGGCTGGATTTTAACCTGTATTTTGCGGGGGAGAGGGGGTTGATTAAAATTGAAAGCATGATTGAAATAAACCTTAATTCACAGTTTAGGCCTATAGTGTGTAATGTAGGTCTATTTGTAAATCATTAAAATTTATAACTATTTGCTAGGATTCGGATTCGAGATTCAAAAATAAAATGTAAATTCGAATTCGAGAAATAGTGGATTCGACCCATCTCTAATTATTTCTTATAATCCAATCATTTTAACATTCAAAGATTTTGTTATGTGTTAAATTACTAGTCTGGGAGACCTGGTTGTTAGAGCCCTAAAATGAATTTCGCTTGAGAAATTGAAACAATTTTTTTATAAGAATTTTATTCTTGAATACATTTTTTCTAAAATCCTCGAATATCAAATATACATAAGGATTCGAAGGCCTAACCCTATTTTCTACATAACTTATAGGACAAGGTTCCAAAACTAATTTAATATTGTCTTTTCATAATGTGTCACTGATTTTATTTAACACTTTACCACAGTATTTTTTATTGTTTTTAAGTAGGATTCAATTTAATAATTATTTGAAATTTGTGAGTAATGTTTGATTTGATTTGAATCCAAAAAACCTGCTTCACAGATGTCTATGGACGAGTTTGACCTGTCTGGTGTAAAGCTATTCTCAAAACTATTTAAATAATGTTGCCTAGAAACACTTCTAATATTAGAGAGGTTCATTGAAGGTGGATCACTTCTTTTAAGTGAGCCACTATCTCCAGATTTTACAGGTAGTAAAATATTGTGTTTTGTTAGCAAATCCTGCATATGAGATATTGCATTTCTCCTTGAAATATCTTGATGGAATGAATCTTTATGATACAGCTGTACATTCTCTTGTGTTGTGCCTGACAGTCGAGAAGGAAAAGATTCAGCTCTTCTGTAACCAGCATACCTTTCCGGCTCTTGAGATAACATGTACTGCCGATTTGCTGACTCGATTCCCATAGTATCACACCTTATCAAGTTATCTTTTACATGTGAATGTAAATCATTTCTTACTTCCCATGGACTATGCAGTGAAGCATTAGCATCTTCCAACTGATCATATCTTGCAGTGTGTTCTCGTATATGAGAATGATCACTACGCCTTGTAAAAATGTTATCATGCCTGGGTGTATATGGCTCAAATCTGTGCAATGTGTTTACACTTTCAGAGTGATCATAGCTTTGAAAGCTATCTTCTCTGTGTTTCAAAAAAGTATTTCTTCGAAAGATTTTCTTAGGTGGTGAAAACTCATGTTGGGAGAATCTGTCATGCCATGAATCTTTAAACTGATAGTTTGGAAAATTTGAAGGTTTTACATTGCTGGGTGGTAGGTGTGTTTCTTTATAATCCATTATAAATGGAACATCCTTAGCCTCCGAGTATACATTTGACATATTTGATGGCTTGTTAAAATAAGCAATTTCTTCGACAGATTCAGAATTATAAGTATGTTCAACTCTATGGTTCTCATTTGTTTCCTTGATGTTAGAGTGTGGTATATGTGACTGCCCCTGAGAATTTAGTTTACGATCAGAATATGATGTTGCAAAATGATCTTCTGTACTGTATCTTCCAGCTAATTGATGTTTTATGCCAGGTATCATTCCTGGTAGGTCTTGAGTAGACAAGGTAGTATTATGCGATTTAAAAGGCAATGAAGCAATTATGCTGGCTTTTATTAAAGGTGGTGGTGGAAGTCTTGGGTCAAATAGAACTGAGTCATTTGAAGACAACATGCTTTGGGATGCTGATTTAAAATTAGAAAATAAATTTCTCTGTAAAGGAAGTGGAGATTCTTTCTTTGGTGCGGAGGCATGAGCCGTGTGCCTTGTTATTTGGAAATGAGGTGGGAAAGGTAGGGTGCTTGGTATCTGGGAAAGTGCCACAGATGGGTTACTTGATACTTTAGAAGGAATAAGAGCTACAGGTGGGTTACTTGATACTGTAGACGAAATAAGAGCCACAGGTGGGTTACTTGATACTGTAGAAGGAATAAGAGCCACAGGTGGGTTACTTGATACTTTAGAAGGAATAAGAGCTACAGGTGGGTTACTTGATACTGTAGACGAAATAAGAGCCACAGGTGGGTTACTTGATACTGTAGAAGGAATAAGAGCCACAGGTGGGTTACTTGATACTTTAGAAGGAATAAGAGCTACAGGTGGGTTACTTGATACTGTAGACGAAATAAGAGCCACAGGTGCGTTACTTGATACTTTAGAAGGAATAAGTCCTACAGGTGGGTTACTTGATACTTTAGAAGGATTAAGAGTCACAGGTAAGTTACTTGATACTGTAGAAGGAATAAGAGCCACAGGTGGGCTACTTGATACTTTAGAAGGATTAAGAGTCACAGGTAAGTTACTTGATACTGTAGAAGAAATAAGAGCTACAGGTGGGTTACTTGGTACTTTAGAAGGAATAAGTCCTACAGGTGGGTTACTTGATACTGTAGAAGGATTAAGAGCCACAGGTGGGTTACTTGATACTTTAGAAGGATTAAGAGCCACAGATGGGTTACTTGATACTGTAGAAGGAATAAGAGCCATAGGGGGATTGTTTGATACATTAGAAGAGGAAAGAGGTTCGGTCTTCGGTTTTTTGGGACTAGGAAGGGGCAAAGACATTCTTCTAATACTCCTTTTACTAATAGGTTTGAGGAAATAAGAACTTAACTCATTTTTTGACTTAAAATGTTTACTCGCAAAGTTGGTTTGTAAACATTGTGCAAACAAACTATCTGCTAATTCTGTGGACTTCTTTAATATTTGACTGTCACTTTGACCTTCAGGTTTAAATGAGGTTTTTGAATTTGTTGGAGTTCCTGAAAGCATTTTGCGCCGTATCTTACGATAGACTGATGAGTAAATATTTTCTTTTGGAAATTTTGGATCAATTTTACATTGAGTTTTACTCTGTGATTCTGTGGTTTCGATAGTAATAGTTTCTTTTTTTTCTAGAACTCCTGCCGATTTAAAAGCATCCAAAATAGTATTTCTCAACATATTTGCTGTGTTAACATCAAGTTTACTGGTAGGGAATATTTCCTGTAATGTCTCGAGCAAAGTGTTAGCAATCACATTGTCAGTACTTTCATTTGACTGTGCAGTAGGTTTTTTCTCTTGCTCTTCCTCTTGTAATGATGTTAGAAACTTTATAAACTTAGCTTTCATCTCTTGCACATTTCTAGGTGTTGATGCTGAAGCATTATTTGCATGTTGATCAGCTGTTTCTTGTTCACCAATATTTTTCTGCTTGTTTTCAACTCTTGGCCTACTTGTACCATCTTTAATTTCATCAGTACTTGATTGTTTGCCTTGATTTTTACTATATGGAATGCTTTTTATATCTTTTTCCTTGTGTGTGTTCGTATGATTTCCCTTATTCTGATCTCTATCTTTAGCTGGACTTTTGTTTCTACTTCTGTCTTTAGCTGGACTTTTGTTTCTACTTCTGTCATTAGCTGGACATTTTTTTCTACTTCTGTCATTAACTGGACTTTTGTTTCTACTTCTGTCATTAGCTGGACTTTTGTTTCTACTTCTGTCATTAGCTGGACTTTTGTTTCTACTTCTGTCATTAGCTGGACTACTTTTTCTGTTTCTACTTCTGTCATTAGCTGGACTACTTTTTCTGTTTCTACTTCTGTCACAAGCTGGACTACTTTTCCTGTTTCTACTTCTGTCACAAGCTGGACTACTTTCCCTGTTTCTACTTCTGTCATTAGCTGGACTTTTGTTTCCACTTTTGTCATTTGCTGGACTACTTTTCCTATTTGCACTTCTGTCATTTGTTGGACTACTTCTCTTGTTTCTACTTCTTTCATTTGCAGGACTAATTCCACCTCCACTTCTCTCCCTAACAGGACTTCTCTTACCTGCATTTTTGTCTTTAGCTGGACTAATTCTCCTGTCCTTACTTCTGTCATTAAATCTGCCTCTACACCTGTCATTATCTTGACTTGTCTTCCTATTTCTATTTATGTTGAAATTCTTCTTTGTGTCACTTTTGATCTCTTTAAAGGGACTAATTTTGCTTCTATTGTTATCAGTATTATTTCTGCTTGTATCTATAGCTCTCTGGGGACTTGTTCTTTTACTTATATCTCTTACTCGGTTTTCATAATTTTTACTATATGGAAATATTCTCCTCTCATCTTTTCTAACAGTTTCCCTATCTGAAAATATTTCCCTGCCTTTATTAAAATTAGCTTTTTTTCCCAAAGAGCCAGTGAACGTTCTATCGCGAGGTAAATCTCCTTCAACAGATCTAAAAGTATCATAGCTCATCCTTACAGCCCTGTCTCTGGCTTGGGTGTCCTCCACTTTGTCCAGGATAAAAACCAACAAGTGATCCTTAGACATTGTAGTGGTCTGAATGGGAACAACATTGGTAGGATGGAAAAAATCAACCATTTCTTCTTGCATTGTAGACAGAATCTCAAGGTCAACAATAAAATCACTACTATAGGATGTCAAGTAGACTAATTTCCTCACAAATGGCATCTTACGGAGAAGCAGCAGAACATCATGATCTGGAAAATAAAATCAAGACTAAATTTAAATTAATTATGTGTTTAGGTTAATATATTAACACAAACTAAATGTAAATCAATCAACATCAGTGGGCATGCAGGCCAAAGTTCAAATCCCAACAAGGTGTATTGAGGGTGGGTTTTTTCTAAACGCTGTTCAACTTCCTCTCTACTCAAATGAGGGAACATTTCCTTTAAAATCTATCATTGGGGTAGGTATGAGAAAGTTATAGTTAGTTAAAAGAGTAGATGGGCTGGACATGTAGTAAGACATGAAGTAAAATAATTTTTAGAAACGGGTACTATGAATGTGGTTCACGAGTATGGGCTGGACATGTAGTAAGACATGAAGTAAAATAATTTTTAGAAACGGATACTATGAATGTGGTTCACGAGTATGAACAAAGATGACCCAATATGTGTCATTTTTAATTTAATAAGTTGGGTGAAAGAGATTGAGTTTTGAGTCAGGTTTAAGTAATATATGTTTTGAACTATGAGTTTAGTTTAAATATGATATTTATATATATATTCAATAGCTTTGTGAATTTAAACAGGAATTAGATAAAGGCGATCCTGAAAAATATATTCATTTCAGACATACGACTATGTGAAGCAATGAGGCTTATCATCATAATAAAACAAAATGTAAATGAAGTATTAATTGTGAATACACTTTCTTGGTTGGTTCTCTTAAAAAAATCGAACACAATTACTATCATGAGTTAACATAGAGTAATTTGTTAGGTAAACTTGAATTTTAAATCTATGCTATGTTTCCAAACATGTACATAGATTAATGGGGAATCTAAATGTGAAAGTAGGAAAATAGAAAGAGAGCAGGTATTGAGGAAGTGTTAGGAAATGATGGATGGGGAGAAGGAAGGTATAAGGTTAATAGAATTATGTGCACAGAAGAGAATCCAGGTGGATAACGACTGGTATAAGAAGGTAAGACAAAGTCATAAAATTACCGGCTTCTTTTGTGATGGTGAGCAAAGTGATAAGATAGACTGTAAACGTTCATGTGGAACCAAGTGTGTGCCTATATGGTAACTACAGATTGTTGGGGGCAGACATAAAGGGATGGGAGTGTAGGAAAAATTAGCAAAACAAAGGAAAAAAAGTAAAAGTGTGGAGGATGAATAGAAGAAGCTTAAGAATAGTTTGATGGTAGCTGCAAAGGAGGTATGCAGGAGGACAAGTGATAGAGGAAGTAGAAAGTGACATTATTGTGAAATGACAGACTGAAAGAAGAAGTGGTGGAGAACAAAGCATCCAGGAGAAGTTATAAGAATAGGAATGAGTGAAGAAGAGAAGAGCGAAGTGAGTGGTGCAGGAAGCCATGAAGGCTTGTATGCAAGAATGCACAAAGATGTTGGAAAGGTATGTGGAGGGAAATAAGGTGTTATATAGACAGTAAAACTCTATCTTGCCTTCCATATTGGTATTTTACGTTTAGCCTTGATTATGGGTTCTGTGATGTCTTCTGTTGCCACTTGGAGGAGTGGTTTGTTGTGAGGCCATTCATTCACTTTGGTTGTGCGTGCAAGGCTTGTTTCTTGGGAGGATTGTCTAAGGGACTTTTGGTTTTTAGGGATAGGTTTTAGGGAGTTTGAACGGTGAGTATGGCGACAAAGCCACAAGCCGTTCTTGTATAAATTAGATTATATATATATATATATATATATACAAATAATTGTTATTTGCAACTCTTAGAAGTGGTAAGTTCTCAAAGTTCGATGTATCAACTAAACTGTGAGAATGGAAACTTTGTGTGAAAATATGTAAAATTATACACTTGAGAAATATTGTGTTTATCATGGAGATTGAGCATGCTGTTTGTATTGTAAATGAGATTAGAGTTGTTTTTTAACTGTAAAGACTATAAGTGTATTTCTTTTCACTACTGAAATGATAAATTTTGTGGAACTGATTGTTCAGAAAGCGAGCAGGTGATACCAGCAAAAGACATAATTTGTCCTACATACATGACTAAACAATCATCTGGTTGCCAAAAATTCTCAGGAAAGTGCGTGATCCTGTCTGAGAATAGAAGACTTTAGGTGACCTATTACCTTTTATAGTTTTTGCCTTCCTGTTGGTGCAACTCAGTAAAGTAACAACAATCAATTCCTATTGTATTACTGATGTCTGGTGCACTTGTGTTTGGTCCATCAGACTGGGTAAGCCCATTACAATAACTGTAATAATTTTCTTTGTGATATCAAGGGTTGTAACATTTCCTATTGTATTGTTGATGCCTGGGGCACTTGTACTTGGTCCGTCAGACCGGGTAAGGCTATTCCAATAACTGTAATACTTGTCTTTATAATATTGAGGGATGTGGTAACAATTCCTAATGTATTGCTGATGTTGGGTGCATGGGAACAATGATAATGCATATTCATTGCTGCGTGGCACAGTACCTTGTATGAGGAAATAACTGGCTATGCAGTGTACTGAAAGTTATTTGGTGGAGGAAAAGATATCAGGAGAGTAGAAGAGGATTATAATACTTAGGTGACAGGAAGAAGTGTATGTATGAACTACAGGGTAATGATGCTAATATGCCACTGCACAAAAATATATGAGAATATACTGGAGAATAAAATAAGAAAGAAAACAGAAGTAAGGTAAAGAGAGGAACAGCACATATTTAGGGTAAATATGTCTAAAATAGACTCAAGTTTTGCTATATGACAGTTGCAAGAAAGAAGGTATGAATTTGGAAAGAACTTGCTAATTATATTTATGGATATGAGAATAGCCTGAGTTAAGTTAAGACAGAGAAAAGGTGGACCAGGGCCACATCCAGGGGTGGAGGGTGGCAGGGGGGGGGGCAATTGCTCTGGGCCTCACATTGCTCCCCCCCATAGGTTATTATGTTTAATTACAATTATTATTATTATAAATTTTGCATTAAATAGTGTACAGATAATTAACAGCAAAAATTAGTGATAGGATTCCATTCCATATCCCTAAAATTGTAACTTTAAGTAATTTAAGATTTACATTATTCGAGTAATGTGCTGCAGTACAGTAGAATACATCACCATTGTGCTACCTCTGCCAGTCCACAGAAATCTAACAGTACAATGTTGCAAAGAGGAATGTACTTTAGTTAACTTAATTTGTTTGCATTTAATAAAGTACAGTAATTTAATGGATTGATCAATATTCCATAAAATATGAGAAATTATTAAGTAACCTAAATACCGAGTACCTACCAATATATTATAACGGCTTAATGCTAAAACTGAAAAACTGCTGTACAAAGGGGTTCCTCAGATATTTTTGCCCCAGGCCTCACATCTTCTTAAAATGGTCCCGAGATGGACATAGTGGTTTCAAATAAAAACTCTAGTGAAGCAAGGGAGTGTCTTCTTATTCCTTGTAATGGCTAAAGAAACAGAATAAAGGCTTATAGAAACTATAAAGCTGAAAGTAGTAAAACTTATAAATGTACAGTGTGCAAAAAGTACCCTGGAAGTATGATTAAGGGAAAGGATGAGAGTAGAAAAGATCTAATAAGAATAGGACAGCAGAGGGAGGTATTTTACAGGTATGTGAGAGACTTGCTATGGAAAAGAGAAATGTCCTTGATTTGTAAGGAAGTGCTATATGTGGCATACTTTGTACCCATATTTACATATACAACAAAAACATAGATATTGGATGTAATAGTTACCAGGAAGTGAAGGCCATTGGGATGAAGTTTTTAAGGAGCATGCTAGCTGTCACAAGAAGAAACAGGATTAGGAGTGAAGATGTCTAGGCAAGGGTTGTGGTACAGGGAGTAGGCCTACATAAGATAGTGTAGGAAGCAATGCTGAAATAGCACACTCCATGTTATGAGGATGGTAAGGGCAAAGAATACCAAGGAAAATGATGGAGATGAAGTATGTAGGAAAAAAAACTGCAACGGAGATCAAAATTGGGGTGAAATGCGCAGACAACAGTAAGTATGTGAGTTGAAGAGAATGGAAGCATTTTATTAAACTGACCCAGTCAATGGGAAGTTATACATTGAAATAAATATATATTTAAAAAAAGATATAGTGCAAAATACAGAATATTTAAGTCTTTAATATTATTGAAAAAACAATATATATATATATAATTATTTACAAGATAAATTTACAGGTGAAAATGCTAGAATAATGAAAAGTGTAAAAGTTCTGCACATAATAAATGATACAGTGCACTGCACAGACTTTCCCTCACTTTTATCCTAAAATAAACATTTACTAAAATCTCCTAAGATTTGTGAAACGAAATAGTAGGGTAATACATTGTTGTAGAAACATTACACCTAAGATCATAAATGAAATAATATACACTTTTACTTAAGTACTCTATGACATTAGGAACTAGGAACAGTTACAGAAAAATCGAGAGAAAAGAAATATCTTTGTCCACTTAAAAGCATATGAATCAAATCAATTTTCAAAGACCTGAATTAAAAAGTATATATATTTGTTTATAGCTAAGAAATTATTGGTTTAGTAGAAATATATTTCAAATAAAAGATTTTTTATCTTTAATAGTATTACAACTTTACAATGATAAGTTATTTCATATCTCAAATAGTTGTGAAGAAATGGTATAAAGTGTAAAATTTCCCCTATGTAAAGTATCTTTAGTCATTTTCATGATAAAATGAGAATTGACATCTTGTTTATAATAATAAGCAGTGTCTAGATATAGAATTTAATCAAAATCGTTGAGAGTGAATTTTGAGAAAATTGATTTTTTCTTTATTTTGCCCTTTATTAAATAAACTACCCTTAATTTTAGGGTTGGATATCTAATTCCAAAGACCCCCCAGGCAGACCTTATGAAAACCCCAAATACCAAATTTTAGACCAATCGATTAAATAGTTTAGGCTCTAGCCCAAGGTACAGACAGACAGCATTGCGAAAACCACTTTTTTGCTTTCAGGGGGTCATGAAACGCCAACATTTGTCAAAATCTAGAGTTTAATTTTTTTTGACGATCACAATACTTTCTCTCCGAGGAGTCCAGAGAAAGAACAAATTCTGTCAATTAAATAAATACCGAAGATTATTTTACATGTGATCGTATACAGTTATTTGCATCTATGTATATACATAAGAATGTAGAAAATTTTTAGTTCCCAAGGGGTAAAATTAACTTTTGGCATCCAAAAACTAAAGTTGGCTCCTTTGAGGGAATACAAGAGTGGCTGTTTTGGGTTTTTTATGTACCTCATCAAAAAATTCATTTACTCACCCCCTCCTTGACATCTGGGCTAGTAGCTACTTTGAGTCTTTGATTTGTACTAAAGAATCAACGGGTGTCAGAAACAGACAACTTTGGTGACCGCCTCAATTTTTAGGTGGAGGAAGGGGGACCATGGCAGTCCTATGTTACTGCGTGCGCACACATCTTAGTGTGTTAAAGAATCCTCAGTATTTAGATTCTATAATATTCAATAGAAATTCAAAGTATTGTTCAGAGCAGTGGTTCTTAACCTTTAATTATTCGCAGCCCCACCCAAATACCCTAAAATATTTTCACAGCCCCCTAGGGTTTATTAACATACTATTCACTAATATTTATTCTAAAATAGTCGCTTTATTTACTGATAATATTAAAAAAAAAAAGGAATTAACTTACCTAAATGTATTTAATGGGGCACCTAAACTGCTGAACAATTTCCACTAATTTGTTTAATCAAGTTTCAATTGTATTACTTAATGCTATTTGCAAGCAGGAGTTGATTTAGAGTCGATTTCACTGCTTCATCTTAATATTTATCACTGTGGAAAATCCTTTTCATATAAATAAGTAGAAACAAAGGTGGCAAATATTGAATGGTGGTGGTAAACAGATGGCGATTATATATACTATCTGTGATTTATATTATGCGTGATTCCCCTCCCCTCCATTACCCTGTAAAATCGAGAGTCTACTGTATTTACATACTTACAATCTTCAACAAAGATTTAAGACAATTGACTTCAGTAATAAGCAAATAACATTCTAAATTATTTTTCTGAGGCCCCCCCTAAAAAAAAAACCTGTTCGCAGCCCCCAGTTAAGTATCGCTAGTTCAGAACACATCTGATTCCTTATTTAGCATAAACAAACGAGCCGAGCATTTAATAAAAGCCGGTAATTCTTCTGCTGGAGTGCTCTGAACATTAATGTAAAGGATTATTTTTCAAATGTAAGCTTATGGACCTTTTATTTTCTTATAAGTGTGCATACCATAGACTACTTGTAAATTTAACAGTACACATTTACATCTACCTTTTAAAATGAGAAATAATATCAAGACTAAACTTACTCCATATATGACAAGACTCATCATGCAATATAGCAAGCGTGTCGCCTCCATGCTTGAGTTCAAACTCCAAATTCGGGAGAACTTTCCATGCATCCCCATCCCTGTAGTGACAGTTGAAAATCTCATTTTCTTGGGCAGTGATAGCTGCAGCATCGACAATGGGTCTCTCGTCAATGCCGTGTACAGTTTCACAAACCTGCACAAAATATGAGAAAAAACAATGATTATCTTTAATTAAAAACATATAAAAACTCCACTTTATATATAATATTTATGTAAAGGTAGATAATTTAAGCATAGTTATAAATGGTTCAAAGGTTATTAAAGAAACATATCAGGAAATAAAGAATTTGTTTAAGATATGCATTTATTAATTTATAAAAACATAAACATCGTTATAATGTTGAGGTAATGTATTTGTTTGACTATTTATACACCAGAGTAAAACCATTCCAACCAGTAAGTATAAAAAGGTTATTTTAGTTTGTATAGCTGTATAACCTTTGAACTTATTGATGGATTTAAAGCAAACCTTGTTAGAGCATATAGTTTTTGAGCCACCTTTCAGATCTGGATGTCCAAATTTTTAAGTAAATGAATGGCCTTAGGGTAGAGATCAGGTAGTGACAATAGTGTATTTATGATAAATCTTGTGGTTTTCCTGTTCGGGTATTTTGAACCTTTCTAAAAAAATAGTTTTTACCCTAATACTCTGAAAACAATGTTTTGTGGAATGTGCGCACTCAAATTATTTAAAAGATATTTTGTTTCTATATAAGTTTTAAAATGGAAGGAGAAGAGCTGATAAATATATATATTATGTCGTGTGAGTGTGTCATTATAAATGTGACATCCCATTTGAACAAAAATCAGTGATTAACTAAACAAAGAGTCCCCAAACTGCAGCCCCCAGAATTGGTTTATCCACCCCGAGTAATTTTGACTTTTTATATTAAAAAAAAAATAATCTCAATGTTTGATACCAAAATAAAGGTGCTCCTTTATGTAGTACACAAAATAACTATATACATACCATCATATGCATCTGGTGGCAGTATTGAAACCAGTAATCAAAACAGCCAAATACTATAAAGTTCCTTGGTATTTGCTATCACAGGGTGTCTACTGAGTTGGAGAAACAAAAATTAGTGACTTTTCAGTGACTTTTTTGACCACCAAAATTCCTTCGTTAACCCTTTGAGTGCCAACATCGCTCAGGGCGATGAGTGAAATATTTGCTAAAATTACCAGCGTCGCTCACAGTTCTCCAATGTTTTCAAGCTCTTAGTTTAGTATTAAGTCAACAGATAGGGTAGATTTTATTTCCACTGCATTCTCATATATTCAAGCTACTTTTATTTGTCTTTGCACTTAGAGTTTCGATATATCAAACGTGAAAATTATTTTCTAACTCCATGAGTTTTATCTTTGACCTTGTTTGTAAACATGGCTACTAAGAAGAAAGCTATGATTCAAGACACAGAAATACTTGCAATATTTATTGATAGCTCAAGCGAGAGTGATCAATTTGTTAGTGATTATGAATTTGTAAATAATAAAACTGAACAGGAATTATATTCTAGTGAAAGTGAAAGATCGGAACAAGTAGGAGTGGCTGCTGAAATTGATAAGGTGAGTGTGAATACGAGTGATTCCTATAAGAATGAAATAAATCTCGAATATCAGGATAATCCACCCCAACCTCTTCATATTTATGAAGAAGTACCAGGTTTGAAGTTCTTATTCCAAGCCAATTATTTATTTTAGGAATCTAAGGTTTTTTTTTAACTTTGTTATTTACTCAGTTTTTTTAATGTTATTTACAGTGATTTATTCTATTTCAAGCCATTTAAATTTTCTAAGCTTAAAAATTAATGTTAAATTAAACTGTATTTTTTAATATCTTGACTAGTGTTTTTTTATTATATATAATAATTAAAAAAGTATAAGTGTAATTATATAATCAGATTGGCAAGCATATTAGCTAGTTTATGTAAAAAATTGAGTGCAAGAATTTTAAAGACTAATATGTTATTAAAATTTAAACCAAATTCTGTATTTTTCAGCAAAATAGCTTAGCACTTTTAGTACTTTTTTTTGTCATTTCTCTTGGCACACTAAGGGTTAAACGGCCGAACATTATATAAGGCATATATAGGCATATTGCACTCAAGTGTAACTTTAAAATTTAACTAGATGGCAAATTTTAACCTTGTCTTTGGTATTAGGATAAAAACAAGCAAGCAACTTGCGGCCAGTGCATGGCATCATAGGTAGTGGATGGCTTGACAGTTTCCGCGTTCGCGTTGTTACAATGCATGGGGAATTCAAACAAAAGTATTTTTGTGACTTTTTTGCAATTAGTAACTTTTCGTGACTTTCATGACCCAGTAGACACCCTGTGTTTTATAAAGTGTCTTAGGGGAGTGTGTGACACATTTCCTATTTAGGGAGTGAGGGTGTAGTTATTGGCTGCACAGTACTTGTAAAACAGTTGAATAATTGTTAAGCCTCTAGTCAATGAAGCATTAAAAGTGAGTACAGGAGTTAATTTATTTTAAGAAGAAATAGAAAAAGATTTTTTAAATTTATTTTGGAATAACATAAATAAATATGAATTGAAGAAGATAACAAACAATATTTATTAACGTTAATTTAGAACATTCCTTAACTGAAGTTTGGTTCCTCTCCTTAAAACATAGCTAAGCCTCTTAGGCGGGTTGACGTGATGACATGTTTCAGCTTAATCAGCCATCTTCAGGTCTGAGACAAAACCAATGCAAATACTAACTGTTGGGTAGTAAAATTAATATACAGAAAAAATATATACTTGAAAAATACGAGATATAAAGAGACTAACAAAAAATTAACACTCACATCCTATAAAATTAGAATTACAATATTAATGTAGTGGTTTCGCCTAGTGATGTGACGCACTTAAACAAAACTAAACCAAGATAAATAGATTTGTCAGAGTGGAAATATGTCAAGCGAAAGCAACATAGAAATTGTGGCAACATTATCCTACAACTTGAATGACATACAGGTATGTAAAAAAAAACCTTATTGAATACATTCTCAGTTTCACATAGGCACCTTCAGACCTTGCAATGTAACATGAAAAATGGTATAAGTGTTCCAAGAGATAAATATGGGGAAACCACAATTGACCCCATGCTATTCACAAAGATATTGCCATCATGGTGTGGGAATATATTAACAGTTATCTCTCGCAACCAAGTTACTATAGCAGAAATAAGTTACAGAGGGACTATATATCCCTTGATTTAAATCTTGCAAAAATGTATCGAGTATTCATGGAAAAATATCCTGAAACGGCTCTGAGCCATACATTTTATCAGAGCATTTTTCATTAAATGAACATATGAACTGGAACAGAAAGAAGTCACATGCATACTGTGCGACTTTTGTTCCAAAGAATGACAGACGCAAAAAAAATGATGCTGATAGATGTAAAATAGAAATCAAAAGTGCATTGCATCATGTGAAAACTGAAAAGGTGTATAAACCTTGAAGATGGATGAGGAAACGGCGAAGAACAATCAACATTTTGTGGTTCTGTGTGTTGACTTACAGCAGGTTTTGTTTTGCCCGACCCTTACACTTTTCCATGTTTTATCAGCGCCAGTTGTCATGCTGTGATTTGGCCATTAATGATCTCGGAAAAGGAAATGTGACATTTTATCTGTGTAATGAGACGATTGCGAATAGAGGTTCAACTGAAGTTGTAACCTGCATTTTACAACTACTTTGTAGCAAGTGACCTTTTAAGTGAAGTACACCAAAAATGTCTATGCACAGGACACAGTTTCCTCTCCTGCAACAGGGACTTTGCCTTGCTTGAAAAAATAAGAGTGTCTAAGGTGTATTATCCTTCTCAGTGGAAATACTTCATCACTAATTCACTTGCATCCAGACAGTTTTATATCGTTAAAATGGAAAACGATGACTTCAAACACTTGCAGCAGATTGAATCCGGAATAATGAGACATAGCCAACTTAAGATAACTGAAGTTATGTGTTTGAAGTTCACAAAAGAGGAACCTCTAAGGGTCAGAGCAAGTAAATCCCACAACATATTGTACTCCTTTGACTATTTCCCCATGATGAAGAAGATGTCCTACAATCAGCTCTCTTGTCAACTTGATTTCCCTCCTATGTACAGTGGAATTATACCCATCCATAAAGAGAACATAAAGGATATAGAAGATATGGTGAGGTATTTTATCTTAATGATAAGTTCCACAGCTTTTATTCGAAGTTGCCCACTGATTAAACAAACCGAGACAATATTAGCGGTTTCAGTCTCAGAAAATTAATATTTTCAGTATTCTCTATTATTTTATTTGACTTTATATACATTTAAGAAACTTAAAAAATTAATTATAGTTCATTATTATTATTATTCATATTGTTCAAATGTTTTTGTTTGTTAACAAAATGAGATATCGCATTAGTGAAACATATATTTCCGTTTTCCGATGTTAAAATAAAATTATAGTAATGTGTTAAGAGTATTTAGAGTGTGAAAGAAAGGCCTGATTTTGACTTCATCCTGGTCTCATTCATCCATGCATGCATGCAAACCTGGGACTCTGAATGTGTCTATTTTATGTTATTTATCAGAAGACAATACTTTTGGGTGAAATAAGATTGCACTTAAGTGTTTTCATAGTGCTGTGGAGAAAGGGTCTATGTAACCTGCTTGGATGCCACAGACAAATGTTACTCTCAAAAGTTTGAAAATATAATTTCTCAAAAGTTACCAATTGTAGCATAGACCCTTATTCGGCTGCACGTTTCAATTATAAAAAACTTACCTGAACCTATGTAGTTTAATATATTTCAAAGTTCAGACATCCAATATTTGTGAAAACTAAGGATTAGAAGCACCCATACCTTTTGTAAACCTTCTGTTACAAATATGATTTTTGTGGTAACTAAAAAGAAGAACCCTAAGGTTTGGTGGTATATTACTTGAAATCGAAAAATTAAAGATACAGTTTTTTCATATTTATATTTAAGTCTGGTCACAATAATCTTTATAGTTTATAACCCTTGTACTCTAAAAAAAGTATACAAGAAAAGGCTAATGAACATGTCTATGGTTAAATGATAGTTATAAAATGTATCTCCTAGAGTTTTGTAAGCTCATACTTTTAATATTTGTAGATTCTGTTGGTTTTTTTTTAAACTAGTAAAACATTATAGTAGTTTACACATATATTTTAAACCAAATCAGGGTTTTAATATTTGGAATCAAACATAAATTACTTATACATAATTTTCTTACGCATCAAGTTAAGAATTTCAACACAAAAAAGATTCAAACAGGATTATTTCAGAGTTACTTGACTGTAGTTGAGGCCTCCACCTTAACCTACCCTAGATAGGTAGTGGCCGAACAGTCCGGGATTACAACCAAGTTGCAACACTTGGAAGATCCTCTGCGAGGAGCAGATCTTTGCAAGTATCTCACACACATCATTCATGCTAGTGTGGCTGTTCCACATGAAGGTCTGCCGAAATAGTCGCAGTCTCATGTTCATTACCACTTCATCAAGGTAACCCTTACCCATGACAAGGTGAGGGACATCCTCCTCACTGAAACATTTGATACACAAGGACGATGAGCTACAACCAAGACTGGTGGGAAGACGTCAAGTTTGCAATACAAAGCTCACAGACATACTTGATCAAATACAGGAAGGAATAAGAAAGAAAAATATGTTCAAGCAGAAGTTTATACAAAGGAAAAAAAGTGTCAAGCTGAGTATTTAATAGACATTGAAGGAGGATACAAAGGCAGGGCCCAAAAACTTGCCAGAAAAATGTAGGTCTTAACGTTCACGTTTTAAATATAACAATACACACATTATTAGTTTTCTGAGAGGATGAGGTCCCTTCTTCCGCAGAAGAGATTAGAACACTGACTGGATTATGGCTAGGGGTGGATCAGTGTAACTTAAGGTTCTGTTTCTGTAGTATTTAAACTTATGTCTTGATTCTTGAATATAGATAGAGTAGTAAAACCTTGCAAAACTTTCAGACATTCAACCTTCCCCTCCACCCTCATAAAAAAATTATTTAGTCTTTTGTTGGGTTGTTGAAATTAAATACTCAGCGAAGTGTATACAAAAATAGCAATGAGAGTTTATTTTTGGTAATTAGTAAAAAAAATATCGTTAAATTCTTCTTTTAACTTATATTTTAAACAAACAATGTGTTTTGACGTAAACTGAGTATGCTATGTCAGAATTCGGTAGAAAAAATCCTATCCGCTGATACCTTATTCATCGCTGTAGGCTTTGTATTAGTTGAGAAGAAGGGGCCATTGCCAACAGAAATAATACAAAAATATTGTTAGATTTTTCTTTAAACTTAAATTTTAAACAAACAATATGTTTTAATGTAAACTGAGTATGCTATGTCAAAAGTCGGTAAAAAATCATATCCACTGATACCTTATTCATCGCTGAAGGCTGTGTATTAGTTGAGAAAAAGGGATATTGACAACAGAAATAATATATAGGATGAATATGTTTTATTATAGTGTGTTAGTATGTCTGGATTTGATTATATACTGGTTTAAAAGTTTCCACCAACAAAGCTGAAAAGCACTGAAACTGTTGAAAAGTGCTTGTATTAAGTCTTGTCCACGAGTCAAAATTTAAATTATGTGTTTGGGCATTAGGTTCTTTAAGCAAAAGTATAGGCAACTATAATATCCAAGTTGCAATGATCAATCTTTGGCTATATTTCAGTCAGTGCTTTACTCTCTTCTGATGAAGAAAAGGCTTGATTTGCCCATAAAATTACTGTCATGCATTTTGTTTTATTTTGATTGTGAACCTGCCTCACCTCCCAGGTAGCACCTAGGTTGAGTAGGTAATACAAATAGAACCAGACATATTGTTGTGCGATTTTCTGTGAAACAGCTTTACCAGGTTTTTAAAAATACAACAAAATTGAAAAAAAAAGTTTTAGAATGAAAAAATTAATAAACTTATATCAATTTTGCTGTTGTCGAATGAAGAATGAAAAAAACCCATTTATTTATGCATAATTGTGCATAATCTTTAAGCTAATTTCTCAGTCGACAAGCCGTGTGATGCACTCTTGAGGCCTACATTTTTCTTGCAAATGTGTAGGCCTATCACTTCTAGCATCCATTCAATGTTTACTTAACAATTTTTCAGAAAGATTTGAAATGAAGATAAATTGCATTTTTGAAACTATACATCCTGAAAGAGTATTTAACTCTATATTCCGTTCACAATAGGTTTTTACCTGGATGACAGTTCGAAAATCATATGTTTAGGTTTTGGGTTGCCAACACTAATTGTAAAAGATCACAGTTTTGATATAAATGTAAAGATCTTTAATTACCTGTTATATATTACATTTAAAATAACGTAAACTTAAGTTTTCTCATACTATTACATTTTTAAAAAAATAATTTCTCTTTATCCAACTCTAAACAATATTTTAAACATAATTAAAAGTACTTATTTTTCGTTTTGGAACGTTACTGATTTTGTGTAATATAGTGCATACATTAATACTTTTTAATACAGGCATCGTATTTACTTGGAAAAGAGAAAATTGTTGCCATTTTTTTACATACAATAAATGATTTTATGGTTATTTTATCGTATTTTGAAATATTTAACTGAATAAAATATTTTCATCAAATGCGTTTTTGCATCATTGTAAAAAATTTGTTTACCGTTATGTTCAATCATATGGTTTAGATTCGTTAGTCGCCATTTTAAAGATATGTTCGTTAGAAGTTTTTGTGAAAGTGGTGTTAATATATTTTTTAAGGGGAATAAAACTATAAATAAACTTTGTGTCCGACCTCAAATAAATATATAAATAATATTGGCCTAAATTACTGTGGTTAACTATCACATTAATATATTACCATCTGTTTTCATTACAGTCATCCAAAGTGATAGATGTCAGCTGTTGGCATAGTGATATATTAGGGATTACTTCTAGTAACATTTCGAGCTGTCATCCAAGTAAACTTAGCTCATGAATGACTTATATGCTTTATGCCTGAGCCAACCAAATGGTTGTTTTTTTCCCAATTACAAATTTAAAAACAAATGAGTAGTCCAACAATTTGGAGATCCTTAAATGTTTGACTGGCAGGAGACAGGCAGGTGATGTGGCTGACAGAGTAACACTATAAGCTATGGTACCTATTAATTTGAGAACATGTGACATAAATAAAATTACAAAAAGATGAATAAAATATAAAAACTAATTAAATAATACAAATTAACACTGACAAATTTTACAAAACATAATCTTGCACACAAAATTAAACAGTTGACAAAATTGGAAGCAGATGGTCACAAAATCATTGTTCAAAACAAATAAAGATTGTGGGTTTCCAATTATTATAGCTGAAGTCGTTTTTTTACAAAATATAAGATTGTGATTCCTTTTAAATCAATCAAAATCATTACACCAGGTCATTGACTTTAAAAACAACAATAATACACTCTTAATTTATATTGTTAAAAGTATGTTCAAATAAAAGAATAAAAAAACAATATTTTTTTGTACCATAATATTAACATATTAACAAAGGAAATGTTGAAAAACACCTCAATTAACAAAGAAACAAAAAGTGTTAAGATGATTGGGTCAGATTTGGAAACATTACACTTTCTCAGTAAATCTAACACAATTATATGCGTGTTTTCACACATTTCATCAGAGCAAACAACAATCAATCAAAAGTGTTTAGTTTATTTATAAAAGGATATTGATATTATAGGCAGATACAACTCAACTTTCTTCAATAAACCTCTGAAGCACCTAATGAACACAGGCATCCAATATAAACGGTTATTTTAGGCACATATTATATTTTCATAAAACCATAAGATAATTTCTTGCAACTTATAACCACATACATATCTGCTACAGTATCACAGTCCAAAAATATTTTAAAAAGTTACTGAAAAAAGTAAAACCAAATTGTGTTCACACAAAGAGCTTTAATCCAATCAAAATATTTCAGTGTGATAATCTTGGCCCACTCGACAAAAGTTAAAATAATTTCAGCTTTGCCTGCTTGGCATTACACAATTTGTTTGTGAGAACCAATCAACAATCACAAGCAAATTACTATTTAGTATGCATGCACAATGTAAGTAGAAACCGGTTGACAACAGTCACACTCAGTGTGTTGAAGTGATTCGAAGTGAAACATTAGAAATATGGAAAGAGAATTTGTCGATTTGTGTTGGCTCGTTTTGCATTGATAATATAATAATTAAAAACATCTATAGCAATAATAAAACAATATGTTTGGCCAACCAAAAATAAAAAATCTATAATATCTACAAAAAATCTTAGGTCAACACACATTTCCGTGATTGTGTGAGGTGCTTTACCACTTAAGCAGATTATGGTCTATATTTTTGGGAAACATGTGAATCAAGCTTAAAAGCTTACAAACCTGTTCTTGCAAAAATCACTTGAATTAATAATACTATAATTGTTCTATTGAATAAAGAATGCACCACAGAACAAAATGAATAAACACTAAATTCACAATTTTATATTAATTTAACTAAAATTAAAAGAAGTAAACTAAAATTCGACAAAAGATTACATAAAAATGTCCCTACCACTACCTTGATGATGATGTCTGAAAAAAATTTACAAGATTTCAGAAAGATGATTAAACACCTCCTCGATCAAACTTTTGTTTTCTTGACAATGATTAAATCAAAAATAGGTTTGGAAAATCAAGAGATAGCCAAATACTATCATAAAATACACACCATTTTGACAAAAGCACCACCAAAATATTCTTGATCAAACATGTAACAAAAGTAAAATAACTAATAAATCACAGTATTGGACCTTGCAGTCACTGCAATTATTTAATAACCTCCATAGCCTACAAGTACAAGCTATTTAGTTTACCGCAATGAATTACACTGCAGCCCTATCTTAGATACATTGTAGTGGAACCTGACACGGTAGGTAAGCTTGCTATCTTTCATAGTAAACTAAAATACATCTGGAAGTGAAAAGTGGTTTTATATTTAGATAATATATTTAGTCAGTATTTAAAGAACATGGCCAATCATAAGGGTGGGATTAGTCATTGTATCACAAGAAAATAAATTAACATCTTCAATAATTATTAAGTTAATATAAATACCCGTGATCAACAGTAAAGTTAGTCATAAGAATAGGAGAATATACCTAGATACATTTTCTCCCATTTTTCCATAGTATAATGAAACCTCAAACTAAATACAAGAGTGAAATATTATTTTGAGAGGTTTATTACGCATTCTAAACAAAATATTGTAGTCGCCATTCCCCAGTCAAGTTATTTCTTTAGTGGAAATAGGCTATCCAGCAAGGTAGCAAATACATGAAAAATATATTATAATTAAATAAACAAACTGCTGAAATTTCTCCAAATCTATACTAATATTATAAAGAGGAAAGATTTGATTTTTTTTTGTTTGTAATAAATAAACTCAAAAACTACTGAACTGATTTTAAAAATTCTTTCACCAATATAAAGCTACATTATCAGCGAGTAACATAGGCTATATTTTATTTTGAAAATTTAATTTATTCCTCATAAAAATGTCGATAGTATATTATATAGTCGTTGGAAAAAAAAAAGTTGAAGGGAAAGTGGGGTTGGTGAAGGGGGCGGGGGAGTAGGGGTGGGGAAAGAGGAATGAGATGAAAATAGGAGGGAGGATAAAAAGAGGGAGGGGGCTATACATTGATGGTAGGACTGTAAGTAAAAAAGTTTTATTTTTATATTGACATGATGGATGATTTGAAGCTTTGTTTTACAGGATTCTTTACAATATTTTTTTATGGGGAAGCTTGATCCACCAGGAACATAGTTTTATATTTTTTTACCCTTAATATATTATTAGGACTATGTAACCATATTAAAAGTCAAGGAAAGTGTTGCCCCACCTTACTACCACCATAGTAACTTGTTGATCCAAACTAAATGGGACCAAAACTTGTTTGAATTAGCAAAAATTTGAAACGATTGACAGGCAACCAGAATATTTTCACAAATTTTAAATTACAGTTGAATGAGTTTTATAACATTAACATTCATCTAACTGATGTATAACAGGTAGCAAGTATTGTAGGTTTACATTTAAAGTACATCTTTTTATAGTATTGTATGTTACAGGAAAACACATTGTGTTGAGTAGAACATGAAAATATTTAGCATTTATTATCAATGTTTCTTACTAATTTAGTCTAACTTTGAGTTTGTTATCAATCAAATATACGTCGCTTGACTTTATTTCCCCCTCGATTTCCGAAAATTGTGTTTGAATTATCCAGAATTTCGGACTAGAGGGGTTCGATCTAACAGGGCTTTACTGTATTTGTATTATAAGCCAAAGGATGGTTACATTAAATAAGGCAATATATTACTACTAACAGCTAACAAATAGTTGTGGTATTAACATTAAAATACACTTTGCAACAAAAGTATAGCTAGCACTTGCATCTCAGTGATAATTTAATTTTTCGGCGATAATATGTCCACCAAATCATAAATGATTAGTTCCTTGTTGCTGGGCGGTTGTTCTTGGAACTTAATAAGGTGGCGCCAGGGGAGTCAAGCTCTATTGGAAACTCAGCGGGAGACATAAGTGAAGATCCTGTTGACTCCAGGAGTATATGCAATAAACAGATTATTAATTTGAAGCACTATCTTCTTTCTTGTACTAACAGAATTCTATGAACAGTCCTTCATTACTCCTATAAGTTGGTTCTTCTATGGTGCGTCCAATATCTTGACATTTTAAATTAAGTGTAATGTGAGAGAATAATTTTAGAGGTGATGGTAAGTTGCTGAACAGGGAAAGCGATGTCACCAAACAGCAGCTCAGAATCACCGCTTATTCAGCTGGTTGGTAAAAGTGGATCTCAGGTTGGTCTCAAGGCAGTGCATGAACATTCATGGACCAGTGGTGTGTCCTGGATGGTCATTTGTTAGGTCTGCTAGTGATGCAACCCATGCTGCTGTTTTAAGATGGCCAATCATCCTTTGCAATGGCTGCTGTTGTTTTATAACAAGACATACCTACTTTACCACTATACAGTTTATTTTTAATATGTTGGACACAAATGTTACTAATCTAAGAGGAAAACATAGGGAGGAAGTGCCCCCCATACATAAGTAACATAGAAAAAGAGGAAGGGAAGGTCATTGTGAAAGTCACATGTCTAAAAACACCCTAAGATTCCAACCTATCAGGATTTGAGCCGTGACTTTCATACTAACAGCAATCCAGTGCAATGCAAGTCTTAGACCTTCAACAAGTTGGCATCTTTGTAGGTATTGTTATCCAAATTAGTAACAGGACTTGATAATTACCTGCAGGCCATTTCACTGATCTCAACCATTCCAAAATAGCAAAGAGTGTAAGAGAAGTAAGATCAAAGATAAGAGACTGAACTCCGAATCACTTATCACTTCCCTGCTTTTGAAAAATATGAGAACTAAATTTTGACCCAACTGAGATTTGAATAAACAAATTTTTGAAGCTCAATACTTTAAAGCATAGTTTAAAGATGACACAAGTTAAATTTTGCTTGAGGGATTACCACCATACAGACAAGCTGTGTACACACGCTTTAAATGTTACTGTTCTTATAACAAATTCAGCTTGTAATTTACTTGTTATTTCATCTGATTCCCTTTCTTGCTTGAAATCAAAACAGGAGTTAATAACTAAGTTATAAGAGTGTACTTCATAACCTATGAGTTAATTATAATCCTCTCAGAGTCAAAATCATGACCACACTTGTTATAGAATGCATCCTCCATTTTGCCAATGAGAAATTCCAACAATATTAGCTGCAAAACTCCTTTCAAAACTTTTATTTTTTGCCACTTGGAATATTTTACAGAGGCTTAAGGCAGATAAAATAATTACTATGCCAATTTTGTATCTTTCACTATCAAGAAGAAAGTAATAGGAAGGCACTTTAATCAAACTCAGTTATGAATAACTCTATTTATTTAGTAGATCTTATGTTTGAATAAATAGTTTTTAGTGCCAGTGTACTTTGTTATGTACAACTTATCCTAGTAAAGTCTAGGAAGAACAAGACAAAGAACAAGTAGAAGAGATATCAGGTCCGCCAGCAGCTTGAGAGCAAGAAATATAAGAGGGAATTGTTTGAACAATTTATATCATGTTGGAAAAAGATTTTAAATTACACATTTTAGTAGGTAGGTTTCACAACAATTTAATTGTTAAATCTTAATGTTGTAAATTTAAAATAAATTTGCTGATAGCCACCAGTGTTGCCAGTAAGCCTATACAATTGAAAATGTTATAGGGCCCCTACACGATCAGTCAGACTGTCAGTATTAATAAAGTAATAATTAATACTGACAGTATGATTGAACATGTAGGGGCAGTATTAATAGAATGATGGCCGGACTGACTAAAATGCTGATGTGATCCCAATTTTCTGATCACCTCAGTCTCAGTCCATCAGTCTTTAAAGTGGTGGGAGAGACTGACAGTAATACTGACCATGTGCGCGAGCTCGTCAGCATTTCCTTCAGTCTCAGTAGCAAGCATGGACTGCCCACGCCTTTTTCTTATCATCCATGTTGTTGCACACATGCAGGAGCTGAGACTGATAAAAGTAATGACACGAAGATTGTGTATGGTCTCGTTGTAAATACTGAATCATACTAACAGCCGTGTAGGAGCCCTATAAGATGCTGTTTCGTGGGTCCCTAACGTCCAGGGCATAGCGCTTCCACAAGTTGCAAATAGAGGATACGACCTTCAGATGTGAAGGGTTGCTGAAAATATATTGAATAAGAAGTCGCGGACAAAGAGCCAATAGAGGTGGCCCCAATCTTGGGGGTTTGGTGTGGGCATGATGAGCTCTCACCGCAAAACAAAATAAAAATTAAAAATAATAAAAAAACACCCAAATACGCGTGGCAGGGTTCGGGTTGAATGTCACCAGATATTTTCAAAATACATAATGGGTTGAAACAAGGAGATGCCCTTTCCTCAGTACTTTTTAATCTAGCTTTAGTATGTGCTATTAAGGTAATGTAAGGGAGTAGGTGATTTAGATTTGTTGGGTAAGAGTATGGAAGCCGTTGAAAAAAAGCAGATATTTACTAGAGGCTGGTAAGGAAATAGGCTTAGAAGTGTACACTGAGAAGACTATGAATATGATCACACAGAGAACACAGATTGAGTGTGATAATTTAGAGATTACTTCGAACAACTTATCATTTGACTTGGTTAAGAGTTTAAATATTTAGGAATAATTTTAACTTACAATAACGATAATAGAGTGCAAATTAGGAAAAAAATAGTCTGGAAATGCATTCAATTACTCAGACAGTAAATTTTTGACATCTTGCCTGCTTTCAAGAAATGTAAAAGTGAGAATATAGAAAACAATAATCTTACTTTTTGTTTTCTATAGATGAAAATAAATTTGGTATGTTTTAAAACAATATGCTTAGGAAGATATTTGATGCAAAAAAAGGTGAGGTTAATGGGGAGTGGAGGAGTTTAATTAATGATGAGTTGCATAATTTATATTTATCAAAAAACCATGATAGGGTAATCAAGTTTAATAGAGTACGATGTGCAGGACATGCAGCATGTATGGGAGAATCTAGAATCGTGTTCAGAGTATTCAAACCTAATGGGAAGAGACCAATGGGAAGATATAGGCTCAGATGGGAGTATAATATTAGAATTTACCTGAAAGACATAGGGTGTAGTGGGGTGGACTTGATATAACTAGCTCAAGAGAGGGAAAGAAGGCATACTTTTGTTAGTGCGTCAATGAACTTTCGAGCTCCTAGTGCCAAAGCATAAGTAACTTAGATGCTTCAAGTTTGGAGGGAAGGGGACTTTAGTTAAGGTCAGTGTTTTTGTACTTTTTATAAGAAAAACCTTTTATGACAAAAATAAATAAGATATTTCTCCAGTAAAGAGAATTAATTTAATATTCTACATCTAATAATTTCAACAGTTCTTGAATATTGGCCATGAGCATTGAGTCATTTAATGAGAAACATCTTAACTAAAGAGAAAAAGTCTTAGTCAAATTCCGCTATGATCGCAACAAATATTCAAACATTGTTGAGATTACTATGTGTAGCAAATTAAAATAATTGTTTCTAGTGAGTAATATTTTATTTATTTTGAACCAAAATATTCCTATGCTCTAAAAACCACAAAAATACTAACCTTCACTTCCATCCATGAGTTTAGGAAATATTAACCAAATACTTTAAACTAAATGAGGGTTAGGTTTTATACCAATTTTATAGATTACCTTTATGTAGTTAAAATATAATCTTGGATAACATAAAATTGTGGAAGTTGAGAAATTATACTGCTCCTAAAAGCCTCCCCGTTCACTCTAAAATAATATTAAAATCTCTATCAGAAAGTTCAAATGATAAGAAAATGTCGATATTAAGCCAACAGCTCTTCAAAAAAATAAAATGGACAGTTAAAAGCTTCAACCACAGAATATGTGACTATAAAAAAACCTACTCAGGAACGATGGAGATGCCGATAGTAACCACTTTGCTTGGTTGACCTCGGCCCCAAGAGAAGAACTGTGTCAGCTTAGGCGTGAGTTCCTCCATTATTTCCTTGGCCTCTGCTGTGGAGCTTCCCATCACCGTGGCATGCAACATCACCTCTCCAGCAGAGTTGCACCGCAATGAAATTCCTTGCCAGAAACCTGTCGATGTCCGAGGATCCCATAGTGGCTTCCCAGAGGTCTTCACAAAATTTTGGAATGCCTGTGTTTTGATTCATACAGGCAAAAAAAGAAGCAGGATTAATTTAATACACACGTGTGTAAAACAAGAAAAAACAAAAATTAATATGAACCACATATCAACATACAAAAATAACTATATTTCTCATCTACAAAAATGTTATCTTTAAAAATACAAGTTGTATACATTAACAGGGCAGAATAATCCAAATAAGAATAATAGTGTATTTCGCAACGTGAGAATTTATTTTTCCTTATGATACTAAAATTAAATAAAAACAAGTAGATAAGGCACAGATTTTTTAAAACATTGTGGTGGTCATTGGTGATAAGGGTCTAGCCTTTTTATCACCCTGAAATATTTATTCCTTTTTTATTTTTTTATGAAAAAATAAAATGGCCGTGCAGGATTTGGCTAAAATTTACTACTAACAACTTTGAATCATCAATATTCAAGTTTACAGAGAATTATAAAATGTAGATTTCCCCCCATTTCCTCTTCAACAGCTTTGTTTTCATTTGTTCTGTTCAATAAACTTATGAAAATATAATGTTTCTTTCCAATGGGTTCAGCTAAACCTAAATTTGATCTTTTGTTAGTTTTTTTTAATATTTATTCTTTTGCTAAAATTGGCTCTTGAAATTCATATAGTTAGCTCAAATTACGAGTATGTTCAAATGCTTTAAAATTCTCTCACACAATGTTTAATTCCTGAAATTTTCTTTCAAGGTAAGAGGGAGAAGGGGTGGAGGGGTTGCTGGGAGGTGAACTCAAATCTGCTCCCCATTTGGAAGTTGGCAGATTTTTAATAAATGTTTTGTGATAATATACAATGCACCGAGATAAAAAATATATATATATGTGTGTGTGTGTGTGTGTGCATAAATAGTTTGTCAGACTGTGGGTGTTATAGTTTTGAACTGAAAACTATGCATTAATATTTAAGTACAAGATAAATTTCATAAATATGCACTCCTCGGATTTAATTGACTTTAAGTAAATCGCCAATGTTTTTACCATAAAATATTGATGCTTTTTGTTCTGTAAAGTCAATATTTTGCATAAAGCTATTTTTCACCCATTGATATTACAATATCAACAAAGACATCAATGTTTTTCATTCAATGTCCATCCCGAGTTTGTTAAATGAAAAATGAACTTGGCATTTTTTGCTGTGCACTCTAATGCTTTTAAAAGAGTAGACCAGGATTATCTTGTGTTCAAGGTCAAATATCATGTATTGTTTAAAGGAGTCTCCTAGTTTCTTATGGATGTGTGAGATCATCAGCTTCTCTGAGCCATAAGAAAAAGTACATGACAGTGGTTTTTAGCTGTCTTATAATGTTTGAGTTGCATAATTTATATTTAAATCTGTTCTTATGTACATATTAAGATTGTGCTCAAAATAGTTTTTACTATTAATGTTATTATTATTATTATTTGGGTATTAACTTCTCTAGCGTGCATGACGTCTTAAGTTTTCCACTTGTGAAGTTCCCTGAAATGTGTGCAACTTCATCAGTTGTTGGTAAATTGTATTGCATTTATAAGCTTGAGCTATTGCACTACAAAAATTAAGTCACCTTCAGTAAGGGTTTCATTAACTGATAAAAATCACACTTGAGAGGTTCATCATCATACAACTGTTTCCAGCTTGTGGCCTCTCTTTTCCCATCCTCATTACATACCATCTCAGTCTTACTTCATCTATTATCTCATGTACTTCCTCAACCCCCATTCTCTCCTGGATGACTTAATTCCTAATCTTGTTTCTCCTCGTGACAGCTAACATGTTCCTCACAAACTTAAGTACCATGACCTCCACTTTCCTAGTCTCTCCTAGCCTGTCCATGTTTCTTCTGCATAGGTGACAATAGGCAAAAATGTACATCCTGTACAATAATACTCCTGTACACTTCAAAGGAACATGAGAGGTTAAAGTTCATTAAAACCAAGACTATTATTTATTAGCACATTTTAAGAAAATCACAATTTAAATAAGTGTTTAAAATGAAAATTGGTTAGAGAAATCAAACCGAGGACCATTTACATATAATGCCAATGCTATTGTAAGTGATGATTGTAAAGATTTTGAGTATGATTATAGTTTCTAAGTGTCACTACCCAACATACTTGGGCAGATAAGATTTCCAGTATTTTGTCTTTAAATATCTATTCTAGTTTAAAATATATATAGAGAAATTCTACCCTATCTTTCGATTTTAAAGATTTTCCTCTAGTGACCGCATTTATTTTATATTAATAAATAATAAACATTGTTCATAGGTCAAAATTAAAAATAATTATTACATATTAAAGATTAATGAATAATAAAATTAATCACAGTATTTGTGATATGTAAAATTAA
Source organism: Timema monikensis (assembly GCA_902151445.1). Taxonomy (NCBI): domain Eukaryota; kingdom Metazoa; phylum Arthropoda; class Insecta; order Phasmatodea; family Timematidae; genus Timema; species Timema monikensis. Next base: position 226,042 of record CABFVZ010000953.1, read on the forward strand.
ACCCACAATAGGAAAATTCTTAGGTATCTGAAATAAGAATGGACACGGAAGTGTTAAAGTGTTCTCTGATGTCAAGCTCCACAATAAAAACAACATTTCATATGCACAGGGTATTTTAAGCTGAGCCACAAGTTATTTGCTTAGTCCTCTGCCAGTTATAAGTCAGATAACAACCAATATGCATCAAACATCTACTCTACATAACAGACCAGTGGATCATACTGAGAAGGTAAGACTTAGTTTACAAATTGTATTTCTTGATTAATTCATAACATTACATACAAGATTATTAGTCATGGAATATAGAGAAGAGCCTTTGGAATATAATTCATTTACCCTGAATGCTAACAGTCTTACCTTGATGGACTATATTATGCCCTATCTTATAAGCTATGTCATAGTAGAACAATCTGAGGTAGGCTTGCTACCTTTTAACCCTCTCACTGGTTATCCTGTGATTTACACATGTATCAGCTAATGATATAATTTTATGCACCCTGCGATTTCCATGGTCCCGTGCTTATTTATATGCCTTTGTATTAATGGTACCCTGCAATTTCCCTGTTATAGCTGCTTAACCGCGATGGTAAATTCCTCATTGATGTAGTTCTTACATTTCTCCCTAGATGTAGCATGTAAACACTTTTTTTTATAAGTTTTAAATAACTAACAAAGCTGATGCTGTTGAACATAAGAAGGCATTTTAATGTCTGTGCACCATTAGTGTGTCTTGGAATTTGTTGTTTACACTTATATAATAACTGTATTTTGCCTATTTGCCCTTTTTCTCTCTCTCTTGATTGTAAAACATTAGCAATTGAGATATGTATAGTATATGCAATTCATGTTTTTACAAGTACAATATATTAATTTTATAGATAAATGCCTATTTTATGAAAATGCAGTTTAACGGGCCTATTTTGGCTTCTTTTTCATAGAGTATGGATTTTCTCAGGGGGGAAGGGGGTGATTGTCCAGAGGCCTCCACAAATCAGGTGCTCCCACAAACTGCCGAAATAATTAAAAAAATCACTTTTGGCTCTATAGATTGTGATCGTATTAAAATCTTCAAAATATAATTTAGTTTAATATATCAACCTATTTATGACAAAATATTACTAACATGGGGCAAACAAATAATTCAAACTTTGATTTTCCAAACTTAAATAACATTCAGAAATTGTAGGGGATCTGGTGGCTACATATGAAATTATAAATAAATTGCTTCATTAAGTGAGTCATTCCCTGAATTTAGTAGGAAAGGCAACAGTTAATACGTGTCTTGCTGCTGTTCACTTCTTCAACATCTTCTTGGACATTATAAAATCTTGATACAAAAGTTAACTCTGACCAATACAAAGTTTTACATTCCTGATAATTGGGTGAAACTCGTTAGTCATGTTGAGCAGATGTGACAAAAGCCATTGACTATAGGTAAGACAAAATAAAGGAAACCCTAGCTGAAATCTCAAAGGATCAAGAACATAAGGATGTAGTTAAAATCGAAGCTGGTAGACTCTTGACTTTAAATCGCATTGTACGCTGTTTTTGGAACAGTTTAATGCAACCAAAAAAATGTTATAGAATCCCCAAATGGTACTACAGTCTGTAGTAGTGGCACTTAAATCCCTGAAATCATTTGTGAAGTCAGAGATAGATTTATTGAATATGAAGAATATCTTAAAGGAAAGTGTATGTTCAGGCGCGTTGTCTAGTGAAAAATGTGAGGCTTAATCCTTTGAACTTTGGGAAAACACTAACAGCTCAGTCATCACCTAAAGAAAAATTCCATACAGAAAGCTTCATTCCAGTCATTGATCGACTTTCCAAGTCATTGGCTAAAAGAATATGTGTCTTACGATGTTGCCTAAAACCAATTTGGATCTCTTAGCCAATTGGACAATCTAAATAGCTCAGACCTATGCTCTGCTGCAATCACTCTTATCAGTATATACAAGGATTACCCGTAATTCACTCTTAGGGGTGAATTGGTACAATTTGTAGCAATTTTTTCAAATACATACAGTGTCTGAAAAAAGTTTAAGACCACCCATTAAAAACACAATTTTTTCCATATTTCAATAATTTTATTTATTCAGAATATTACAAAAAAATAGTTTGGGTTGCATTATAGTAATCATTAGGACTCGGAAGATTTTTAAAAAAATGTTTACATTCCCATGTTTAGTAGTCAATAGGACCCCTTCTAACCTTGTAGCATGCTTTGATCCTGTCAGGCATGGAGTGGTTCAGCTTCCTACATTATTCACACATCACTTTTTGCCATAGGCTGCCAATCTACCAATCTCAGTTCTGCTCCGTTTTTGGAATTCTGCTTTGCCAATCGATATGCCATGGTGTTCCATAGATTTTCAATTGGTTTGAGGTCTGGACTACATGGTGGCCAGGGAAACAGTTCAATGTCCTGGGTATCAAACCCTGTCCTTGTTGCCACGGATCGGTGGCATGGGGCGTTGTCCTGCTGGTAGATGTAATTTTCCTCAAGGAGCCTATGTGCTGAAGGAATCATAGTTTCCTGCATAGTTTCACAATATTTGTCACTGTTCATCACGATATTCATCACCTTACAGTCTTCAGGCCCCTCTGAAGTGATGCAATCCCAGATCATGATTGTATCACCACCTTATTGGACTGTTGGGGCGACACACGCTGACACAAATTTTTCTGCTCTTGTCCTGAGAACCCTAACCTTATGTTGAGGAAATAAGCGGCACTCATATAAAAAAAATTACTCTCTTCCAAGCTTTTATAAGTCACGCTAAATATTCCTTGAAAAACTGAAATCATTGTTTTTTGTTTTTTTCATTTAACAGAGGTTTGCGTATTGCAAAATAGGAACCTAGGCCCACTTCATTTAAATGGTTGCACACAGTTAGCTCAGTTATGTTAATATAATCACAGGAAGACTTCAGTTCCTTGAAAAGATCACTGCAGCTAACTGCACACATGTTTTAAACACTCCAACAATATCAACAATTTGTCTTTGTGATTTTCCAGACTTCATTAAACTAATGATTTGCCACTTAATTTGGTCTGATACTGATTTTTTTCCCCCATCTTGACTCAGAAACACAAAATGCATACAATAACCTCAAAATGATCACATTAAAATCAGCTGATTGGAGGGAACTGATAAAACAGGTGTGCCAAACCCCTTCCATAGAGATAAGAAATAACATAATGCCAGGAGTAAGTGAAAAGAAGTAATTTTAAATGTAGCTAATAAAAAATCATAAAAAGTCACAATTTTTTCTCCTGATTTTTAAAAATATTGAGGTTTTTATTTTTAAGCTTTGTGTCAAAACTTTTTGGAGACCAAATACCATAGCTCTATGTCAATCCATTTTTAAGCTATAATTATGTATATTTTTATAAAATGTGCATTTTTTCTTTTTTGGTTTTGCGCCTAATATTAAAAAAATTATTAACTTCTGAACCAATTGAGATACAGTAATTTTATTATCACCAAAATCTTTCATTTTTAATGTATATTGTCAGAGAATTAAGAGAGAGTTCATAAAGAAAAAAGTTTAAGACGAGTAAACCAATTAGTAATTTTAGTATTGTAAGGATGGTCTTAAACTTTTTACTGACACTGTGTGCGTGTGTGTGTATATATATATATATATATATATATATATATATATATATATATATATATATTTATATATTTATATATATAAAAAAAATAAGCAAAAGTATGTTGGCAATGTGCACAAGGAACTGTTTTTCTATACAATTCCTCTTGAGAACAGATTCAGAACCACATTTCCAAATATTGAAATTATCTTAAGGATTTATTTAGTCCTAATGGTTTCTAACTGCAGCGGGGGGTGGGCGTTTTGAAAGATGATATTAATAAAGAACAGACCACACACAACAATGAAACAGGGTCGTCTCTCATGCCTCTCTCTCATTGCAAAGCATTGAAAATTACTTACTTCATGCACTGGACTTCACAGAAATAATGCAAAATGTCCTGGCAAAAAAGCATGAAAAATCTCTCTGTCATAATTGAATGTGTTTTAATGGTGTGCGAAACTTCGAAAAGTTGGAGTCGAAGGTAAAATCTCTTTTGGCTTCAACATCTACAATAACCTTCAAATATTCAAAAAATTTCAAAGGAAGGATAAAACTTCGATAAATTATCAAATGATTTAATAAATTGTATCTTACTAAATATTACATATTTCAAAATTTGAACATTTTAAAACTGTTACTAAACAGAATTTTAACAATTACTAGTAATTTAACTACCATAACATAAGCATGAATCAAAAGCGGGTAAGTAAATAACACCAAGATCACTAGTATTAAGCAAGGAAATCGCTTTAGTTGTGATATCATCCCAGCTCGCGTCTAATGTTTAGTGCTCAATATTCTATCTCGTTGGCATTATCTGTGACAAATTTACAAGTTCATTTTGTCACAGAAGTTTTTCATGGCTTCTTCACGTTTTCTTTATTATTCAAAATGGCTGATATGGAAAGTGGGAAATGAAAACAAATTTTTTTCACAATTATTATCATAGAAATGCAGATAAAGATCCAGAACTCTTGCTTTAGAGACCCTATGCTCTTACCACTGAGCTATCTAAGAATTGTCCCATGCTCAGGATCATTCTTCTTCATTCATATTTAACTTTAATTTAATTTAGTTTAATTTAATTTAAAGGTGTATTTACTAAACAATGTTGATTGGCATCTCTGATTATTATTGGAAATGGACTAATTTCCCATTTTCAAAATATTTTAAAACGATAAAACCTAAAATGTAGAATTTTTATTTCAGTATGGACAAGTTGATACCTTTAGCATTCATTATGAGGTGAGCTATATTTTAAAGTAACTACCCACTTCAATAATAATGCGAGATTAGTGGAGGTCTCAAATATTTCTGTGTCATGGTAAGTGCCCCTTTTAACGGCCATATGCACACCACCCATAGTCTCATAGTTGGCTTTCCCTGGAGGTCAGTCTTAGCATTTCTCCTAAGTTTTTTGTTGTTGTAGTTGTTTGTTTGTGGAAAATTGTAAACTATTTTAATTTTTCACGTGTGTCAGGTTTTACGGCAGGTGGCAACTATTAAGAGCATAATATATGAACATGTTTCATATTTTATAGTTTTTAAATGTGAATGCAGAACAGAAAAGAAGGATAAGATAGTGAGATGGAAAAGGAGAGAGCTGGTCAGTCAAAATTTGCACTTGTAGTGTCTGCCCTATTTGCAGTTAAAAATATAATTTTGCCTATTGCACCACTTTTAATTCATCATCCTTTATTAACTTTAAGTTGAAGCTCACAAATGTTTCATTGAAGATTTTATTTATAAAGAAATGTTTCCATACCTCCAGATATAAAACATTCGATGAAGGTATGCTACTCTTAAGAACCAGGAGATGACCAATAATGAAACTTTAGCTGGGTACAAATAATATGCAAAAATATGTATGGTATGTGTCAGAATGAAAAAAGTTTAAATCTTTAGTGAAAAAATGGGTGGACGCGACTGTAGAGAAGAGTTAATTTTGACAGGTTGAAAGACATAATTTGGGTTTCACAAGCAGAAATTTTCCAGTATATGCATCATATTCATCTTTAGACATGGAAATAAGAAAGAAAACCCAAATTCAATTCACTACAACTAATCAAAAAGAGGTAAATTGATAATATTATAGTTGCTAGAATAACTTCTTGACAAATAAACTGACTTAAAAAAATAAAGTGGGTAAGTCAGCTTTCACACCAGATAAAACAGACACATAACACGATGCACGCAACTTGGTAGGTGCACCGTGTCTGTGATTGAATAGTTGTTAATAAGTTCTACACTTCAGGCCAGGAGGTGCAGAACATATTTCTGCATGCACCACTTGGTGAATGATCAGACTGATTCACTGTTACATGTTTGACATGCAAAAGGTGTTCAGTTGTTGATGAGTCTGCAATCTATGCAAATCTTTCTGAGAATTTAAAACATCATATGTCATGACCAACAATTTAACAAGGCCATGTGCTAGCTATTTCATCTTAATGTTTATGTTAGAGTGTCAAATGATGTATGTTTCATCAACCCACCCCTTACTCTAAGCTTGCCTCCTTTCCAGATACCAGTTGTATCAGCAATATTTTTCACCTCTTCTATATAACAACTTGTCATATAAATGCAACAAATAATATGAAAGAGGATTTTCTTAGGAAGACATAATTCAACAAACACATTCACTATTAGGATTTATAATCACTATATATAACTATTAAAACATTTCAGAGACATTGTTTGATCTTTGTGGAAAATAGTTATGTTGCCATCTTAATCTCAGAATTTTCTATTTTGGGTTATTCCATTGTCATGAAAGCTAAGTAGAGCATCATACACAATTGTTTGTGCCAAAATTTAAAGATTTCCAAGTTTTTAAATGTTTGTGGAAAATTTTTCTAATAATATAAAAATAATATAAATGTAATTTTACAATCTTATAACACATCAAATAGGCTAATAGCTCCCAACTGTTTTTACAGTTGTCCTTAATACCTTCATTTAGGGATAGGACCCTTTAACGCCAAGAAGCCTTAAAGATTTTTGAGATTTGAGAATTCGACAAAATTTTGTATTTGAGACTCAAATCCTTTTTTTTCTTTTTTTTTTCAAGTTAAATTTGTTTTAGAGCTTTAGGGTGACCTGGTGGTCTAGGGGTAAGGTGTCAGACTTCTGTGCTGGCGGCCGGGGTTCAATCCTCGGTCCCGGCACAGATTTATCGGATTTCCAAACCCTTCCTTCACCTCTGACAAGACATCTTGTGAATGTGGGGAATGCCAGGCCTCCACCGTGGTTCGGATTCCACGTTAAACTGTAGGTCCTTCATTTCATCCCACAATCACCCTACCATTACACATTAGCGTAAGTGCGTATAACCCGAACGGGTAGTAAGACGCGGTGCTAATAATAATAATAATAATAATAATAATAATAATAATAATAGTAATAATAATAATAATAATAATAATAATAATTTAGAGCTTTAATACAGCGTGTTGGTAGTTGAACCAGTTATACTAATTGGATGAACTCAACAACTAGGTCCTAAACCAGTAATTTACACTCAACTGCATATATGAATGTTATATTGAATAGATTATAATAAAGAATGTTAACATTTAGTTACTATTTGTATTTTCTCTTATTCAGTTATAATTATATTTCTTCTTATGTTCAAATTTTTTCCAAGATATGAATTTGACCCAAAACTACTTTTATTAAACTTAACGGTCCCGGCAAATATTTATCTGATTACCAAACCCTTCCTTCACCTCTGACAAGACATCTTGTGAATGTGAGGAATGCCAGGTCTCCACCGTGGTTCGGATTCCACGTTAAACTGTAGGTCCTTCATTTCATCTCACAATCACCCTACCATTACACATTAGCGTAAGTGCGTATAACCCGAACGGGTAGTAAGACGCGGTGCTAATAATAATAATAATAATATTAAACTTAAAATAAACAAATTATTCACTTAATTAAATAAGAAAGAAAAAAGTTGCAGGAATATTTAAACAAGCAATTAAAAGATAAATAAAGGTCTCTTTAAAGAACAAATTTAAACTTGAAAGGCCACTAAAAATTAATTATTGTTAAAAAATTTGAGAGAAAATTCTATTACTAAGGACAAATAATTGTGAAGTATAATGATGATAATAATACCACAAATAATAATAATAATAATAATAATTTAATATTATCATCATCATCGTCATTAATATTTAATATTAATATTATAACAACATTCTGGTTTATTAAGCTGTCTATGATGATGTAAGCTAGTTTTTAAAATAAGTTTTATGTCTCTTATAGTGTTTAATCTAAATATTTTCAACCTTAGCATCGTCTGAATAAGTTGGAAGGTTATCTTTTACTAATGTCAACAATATAGTGTGAAACCTTTTTTTGGCATGATTCAACCCTAAAATATATAAACATGTTTGTGTTCCAATTCTAATTTTAAGCAAGATGCTTTGATTTGATAGACAGTACTTACAAAACTTGTTAGTTAATTAATGTATTTTAACCAACTTTATTTAGAATCTTGACAAACCTTTTCAAACAAAATAATTTGTGTGAACTTACCTTCATTAAGATCATCTTTTTTCAGCTCAAAGTTCAACAGAGTATTCTACAATAATCAACTTAGTTGCTACCCCTTAATGACTACTCTTTTCCATCTTGAAGTGGAATCCAGTAAATATAAAATCTACTAAATGTAATAGGACCTAGTACCTGCTTAGATGGCCGCATGGTCTAACATGCTACTCTTGCAGTGGGTTAGACATCCAATGACAGGGAGATCAAGGTTCAAATCTCGGTCGGTCGTACTGATTGGATTTTATCAAAAGTAGTTTTCCATTATCCCTCCAAGCAAATGCGGGTACACTTCCTTTAAATGTAACCTCCTAACCCCTAAGCTATCAGCATAATTACTAGATAAGCTTATAGCTTGAACAGGTAAACAGGTAGTAAGATATGGTGCTAAAAAAACAAGACCCAGTATCTCTCTCAGCATTTGAAAATGTGTGTTTGTATTCATATTTGTGAGACATATTAGGGGTTTGCAAGTAATCGAAAATTTGAGTTTGAGTCTAGTTTTAAAAGATGCTCAAACTCAACTCAAATATTTTAACAAAACTCAAAAAATTCAAGTACTCGAAATTTTCAATATTTTTTCTCAAACATTCCTAGTTTAAATAATTTTGTTCAATTTTAAGATATAATATCATAACAAATATAATCCTTCAATATTTCCTTTTGTCTAATTAAAAAAAATTGTAGTTATATTTAATAATTCAGTGTGTATAACCCAAACAGATAGTAAGACGCGGTGGTATTAATAATAATTATTATTATTATTTTTAAAAATGAATTGGCCCAATGGCTAGATAATTTTATAAAGAAAGCCCACTTAGGGAAAGAGGAAAAATGTGGGAAGAATCCAATGCACAGAGGTGTTAAAATGTGTGTGTGACTACTTCTACTATAGAAGACAGAAGAAAGGAAGAAGATGTCACCTTTGTGCATTGGATTCTTCCCACATTTTTCCTCTTTCCCTAGGTGGGCTTTCGTCATCAAATTTATTCTTAGTAGTTAATTTTTCATTTTTCTTTAATTGTATCAATTTACTTTATTATAAAAATAATAATAATAATAATAAACGATTCAAATATGTGTGATTATAAAGTTTCTCACCAAAAATAAATTTTACTCTAAAGAAAATTAATAATTATTTTTGGTAATTATTTATGGCTTTTGCATGGCTCTATTACAGAAATTCAACTTAAATATTTCTTGTATAAATATTCTATATACTACTCGAACTCAAAAATTACGCCTTTTCATTCAAACTCGACTCGAGCTCGATGTGAAAGATGCCTACTCACACACCACTAGAAAATATACTTATTTTTTGTGAAGACCACACTGCCCCTTACACCAGACATAATAAATATTTATGTGGCTGTGACATCGTTTGAGTGCAGTGTGTTTCAAGTTGTGATACATGCTGGTCTTGTTGGCTGTAGATTTAATGTATTGTCTAGTAATAAAAGTAATATTTTGCGATAGGCCTTGACACACTATTCTTTTTAACTGTGAACATAGTTCTTATAGGTTAGTATCACACATGATCTCAAATAATTCCCAGCTGTTGCAGACAATTTAAGTAGGACAAAAGTAGGCTATGGATAAGTGACTTGTCACAGAGGGGTAAGATGTAGCTAAATATAACAATTATTACCTTGAAAATATTTGTGGTGCATCAAAGTTTGAACTGCACAAGTTTTTTTTTTAACTTAGGAAGTAAATTGCTTATAAATAAGGATACCCACTTTTGAAGAAACCTGTTTTCACAAAACACATGAAAAATTTCACTTAAAAGCATAAACATTTGATTGAAGGTAAAAGGTAATCATTCTTACATAGTTTTTAAGTTCACAAGATAAAATAATAAAAGTATTTATTAAATATTTCAAGTTTTTGAATGTATTATAAACAATCTGTAATAATTATTATTCTATAGTGTATGTAAATAACATTTGAGGTACACATCCAATTTGATTTAAAAATCATATTAGTGTTATGTTTGGAAAAAGATACAGGAAAGATGGATAGAAACATTTAAAATAAAAAACACAATATTATTTTCCAAGTTTGTTTGGATATTAAAGCAACAATATTTAAAAAATTAAAGTTTACATAAGAATGTTCCAGTTCAACATAAACTTTTGAATGTTTACTCACCTTGAAAGCATTCTTTATAGCAGGAGCTACCGTTGATTCCTTGCCTGTAAAGATCTCTACCTGACCTTCATCTACTTTAGTGCCAAAACACAATGGTGCGTTTTTCATTGGAACATTAGTACCTGAAAAACAAATATTTCCTACATTATAAAGCACATTCACATATTGGAGAAGTGAGAGGAGACTCAATTTTAAGGAAATTGATAATCATTCACAAAGCAAGCTATCCTACTCCTAGCTCTGTGAATAAATTTAGAAAACAAACAAACAGCTGATTTAATAAACAATTAAAGGATAGAAGGATTTGGTCTACACACCAAAAAATGTAAGTCCAAAGGTTCACATTTAAAACCAAACTATCAGAGGCATTCGTTTGAAGAAAGTAGAACACTGATTGGACTGACAAGAATAAGGCTGTCAAAGCTTTTAAATTCCTATTCTTGGTATTTGAAAGATTGGAAATAGATTCAAAATTTCAAATTAAAATACATCTCAGATTACTTTTCAATAGTTTAACTTTTTACCATTTTTTTTTAACAAATCAACTGATATTAATTAACTTGAACCATTGAAACTTGTGAATTGTATAATATTAAAGAGTATTTCCATTGTTTGGATATAGTTTTTATGAGCATAATTTTTTAATGGACTTTATAAGAAAATAAATAACTCTATCATAGCCCACCTAATTTTTGACTCAAAATCTTTTGATTCATTCAAATATTCTCCAAAGCATTATATTTGATTAGGAATCTATTCAAGTTAAAAGAAAAGATTCAAATTTGATTATACAGGATTATACTAGAGGTTGATCATTATTATTTGAACCCTCAAGTACACCAAGTTCTGCAAGTTATTAGCAGCTGGAATCTTACTTAAATATTATAGTTTCTTATTTAAGAGAAAGTTAGTGATGTGTGAACAAGAACAATGAAATGAAAATAGAAGTATAATGAGTGTTGGCTCCCTTCCCTATTCTTTGCATGTTGTAATGTTTTACACTATTTTCGAATATTTCTTAGAAATTAGTCACTATAAGAGTGTTTAACACTGTACACTAATGTGAAGTAATTCATAGTGAAAAAAGTCAACCTGAAAGAATAATTAGGTTAGGCCTAGATAGAAACACACTCTCTCTCACTTCTTCTCTTCTCAAACTATTGCACTATATTACACTTCACACATTCTTGAATTTCCTGAGATGTTCCTTTATCATTAGAAGAGACACATTGCAAAACACACAAACAAGGATAGGCTATGGAACTAATTGTTTCTAGAATGATTTGAAATATGTAACTGGAAACTTGTAGTTTGGCCAAATTGATTTAACTAAATATAGTTTGAAAATAAAAAATAACTTTCTGAGAATTAATGATTAACAATAACTTTAAAACTAACAGGGACTATACTTGAAATAATCAATAAATAGTGATGTTTGATTTAAAAGATAATAATTATATTTATAGTTATTTTTTTTAAATCTCGGATTTAAACCAGGGGATTTGGTTACCCAGTGATGTGCAAGTTCCCATTGCCTAAGTCGAGAGTTATTGCAAGTGGCTGTCAGGAATGCTCTGAGTACTCTGGTGGTGTAGCATGATTCAACGTCCTTATTGTGAGTGTTGAGTGTTAGCAAGAGAAGGAACTGGTTTATCTAGATTTTTGTGGCTGGTATCGAAATGGTTATTGATCATGCGTATTCTCAAAGGTTGTGAGTATTCAGCCTCGCCAAAATCACATTGAAGTTGGATGTGTTTCAGTCATAATGGCCTTGGATGGGGTATTGCTTTTTGGTGTTCTTACTATTGAAGGTCTTGCTGGTTGAGTGGATCTTGCAGGTGTTGCAGCGTTGTTTCATACACGGGTGTAAACTTTTGCTGGGTTGAATGAGGTGAACATTTTATTGGGGTCGGGCAATTTTGGATGTACAAGAAGGTTGTGAAGATTAGATGGCCGTTTGAAAGATATTCTTGGGGGATAGCTGAGAAGGTTTTGTGTCCGAGTGGAAGAAGTTAGAAAGTTGTAGCCAATCTGGAGGATCGTGTTGATTCTTTGCAGTCCTGGATGTTATTTGGTAATGCAAGTTATGTCACCAGATGTTTGTGACTTGTCGATTCATTTTAGATGGTTCTGGAGATTTGGGTATTAATGAGAGTTTGAAGGGTACCCTCTATTGAAATAATCAATAAATAGTGATGTTTGATTTAAAAGATAATAATTATATTTATAGTTATTTTTTTTAAATCTCGGATTTAAACCAGGGGATTTGGTTACCCAGTGATGTGCAAGTTCCCATTGCCTAAGTCGAGAGTTATTGCAAGTGGCTGTCAGGAATGCTCTGAGTACTCTGGTGGTGTAGCATGATTCAACGTCCTTATTGTGAGTGTTGAGTGTTAGCAAGAGAAGGAACTGGTTTATCTAGATTTTTGTGGCTGGTATCGAAATGGTTATTGATCATGCGTATTCTCAAAGGTTGTGAGTATTCAGCCTCGCCAAAATCACATTGAAGTTGGATGTGTTTCAGTCATAATGGCCTTGGATGGGGTATTGCTTTTTGGTGTTCTTACTATTGAAGGTCTTGCTGGTTGAGTGGATCTTGCAGGTGTTGCAGCGTTGTTTCATACACGGGTGTAAACTTTTGCTGGGTTGAATGAGGTGAACATTTTATTGGGGTCGGGCAATTTTGGATGTACAAGAAGGTTGTGAAGATTAGATGGCCGTTTGAAAGATATTCTTGGGGGATAGCTGAGAAGGTTTTGTGTCCGAGTGGAAGAAGTTAGAAAGTTGTAGCCAATCTGGAGGATCGTGTTGATTCTTTGCAGTCCTGGATGTTATTTGGTAATGCAAGTTATGTCACCAGATGTTTGTGACTTGTCGATTCATTTTAGATGGTTCTGGAGATTTGGGTATTAATGAGAGTTTGAAGGGTACCCTCTTTCTTGAGAGGTTGAGCAAAGTTTATTGCAATACTGAGTGAGGTCAGCACTGTCTGAACATATGTGTTTGACCCTAATGGCCGGGCTGTAAGGGAGAGACTTCTTTGTATAAGTAGAGTGGCTGTTGCGGTAGTGGAGGTATTGTTGGTGGTTTGTAGGTTTTATGTGAACTCTCGTGCAAATATTATTGTTCTATTGAAGACATCAACATCCAAATAGGTGACATGCTATAGTGAGATTGTGTGGGTGAATTTGAGAGTACCGAGATTGTTAAGTTCTTCCAGAAAGTTGATGAGCTTCTCTCTCGAATGTGTCCAAATCATAAAAAAATCATCAATGTACTGGAGCCAGGCTAGTGGTTTGATGAGTGTAGTATGTAGGAAACGTTCTTCCAGTTGTCATGAAGAGATTGGCATGAAAAGGGGCCATGCACGTACCCATAGCAGTACCCTTGATTTGTAGATAAAGTTTGTCAAGGAAACAGAAACTGATCTTTTCCAATATGATTCTGGCTAATTCAAGCAAGAAAGAAGTGGTGGGTGTGGAATTTTGAGGTCTGAGATTTAGAAAATGTTATATTGCAGCTTGACCATGAATATGGGGGATTTTGGTGTGTAGAGTGGTAGCAATTGTAACTAAGAAAGATTTCAGGGGTAGTCCCCCAATTTGATGCAAGAGGTTTAGGAAATGTTTGGTGTCTTGAATGTATGATGGGAGTGCTTTTACCAAAGGTTGTAGGTGACATTAAACATATAATTTTCGCCCAACACTAATTTTGACCACCTCGCTCTGCTACAAGATGCACTAGCTTTTGCGCGCATCCTCAGACTCAAATTCCACTTAAAAAATGTTCTCCCTAGCTCTGAATCTGAGAAAACAATTGATCCAGCCCTAAGAAGATTTAGAGCTTCATTGGACTGGGATCCTCTACCTCTGCCTACAAACCATCCTCTTGAACAATCCACTAGTATGGGCCGATACAGTGATGATATTTTTATGATTTGGACATTTTCGAGAGAGATGCTTAACAACTTTCTGGAAGACCCTAACAAATTCAGTACAGAGGGTACCCTTCAAACTCTCATTAATACCCAAATCTCCAGAACCATCTAAAATGAATCGACAAGTCACAAACATCTGGTGACATAACTTGCATTACCAAATAACATCCAGGACTGCAAAGAATCAACACGATCCTCCAGATTGGCTACAACTTTCTAACTTCTTCCACTCGGACACAAAACCTTCTCAGCTATCCCCCAAGAATATCTTTCAAACGGCCATCTAATCTTCACAACCTTCTTGTACATCCAAAATTGCCCGACCCCAATAAAATGTTCACCTCATTCAACCCAGCAAAAGTTTACACCCGTGTATGAAACAACGCTGCAACACCTGCAAGATCCACTCAACCAGCAAGACCTTCAATAGTAAGAACACCAAAAAGCAATACCCCATCCAAGGCCATTATGACTGAAACACATCCAACTTCAATGTGATTTTGGCGAGGCTGAATACTCACAACCTTTGAGAATACGCATGATCAATAACCATTTCGATACCAGCCACAAAAATCTAGATAAACCAGTTCCTTCTCTTGCTAACACTCAACACTCACAATAAGGACGTTGAATCATGCTACACCACCAGAGTACTCAGAGCATTCCTGACAGCCACTTGCAATAACTCTCGACTTAGGCAATGGGAACTTGCACATCACTGGGTAACCAAATCCCCTGGTTTAAATCCGAGATTTAAAAAAAATAACTATAAATATAATTATTATCTTTTAAATCAAACATCACTATTTATTGATTATTTCAAAAGAGGGTACCCTTCAAACTCTCATTAATACCCAAATCTCCAGAACCATCTAAAATGAATCGACAAGTCACAAACATCTGGTGACATAACTTGCATTACCAAATAACATCCAGGACTGCAAAGAATCAACACGATCCTCCAGATTGGCTACAACTTTCTAACTTCTTCCACTCGGACACAAAACCTTCTCAGCTATCCCCCAAGAATATCTTTCAAACGGCCATCTAATCTTCACAACCTTCTTGTACATCCAAAATTGCCCGACCCCAATAAAATGTTCACCTCATTCAACCCAGCAAAAGTTTACACCCGTGTATGAAACAACGCTGCAACACCTGCAAGATCCACTCAACCAGCAAGACCTTCAATAGTAAGAACACCAAAAAGCAATACCCCATCCAAGGCCATTATGACTGAAACACATCCAACTTCAATGTGATTTTGGCGAGGCTGAATACTCACAACCTTTGAGAATACGCATGATCAATAACCATTTCGATACCAGCCACAAAAATCTAGATAAACCAGTTCCTTCTCTTGCTAACACTCAACACTCACAATAAGGACGTTGAATCATGCTACACCACCAGAGTACTCAGAGCATTCCTGACAGCCACTTGCAATAACTCTCGACTTAGGCAATGGGAACTTGCACATCACTGGGTAACCAAATCCCCTGGTTTAAATCCGAGATTTAAAAAAAATAACTATAAATATAATTATTATCTTTTAAATCAAACATCACTATTTATTGATTATTTCAAATATAGTTCCTGTTAGTTTTAAAGTTATTTTGAATTATTAATTCTCAGCAAGCTATTTTTCCTTTTCCAATCATAATTAGTTACATCAATTTGGCAACACTGCAAGTTTTCAGTTACATATTTCAAATCATTCTAGAAACATGTAGATCCATAGCCTATCCTTGTTTGTTTGAGTTTTTTCAATGTGTTTCTTCTATCGATAAAGGAACATTTCCGAAAATTCAAGAATATATGAAGTGTAATATAGCGCAATAGTTTGAGAAGAGAAGAAATGAAGAAAGAAGTGTGTTTGTTTCTATCTAGGCCTAGCCTAACTATCCTTTTAGGTTGGCTTCCTTCACTATTAATTACTTTACATTACTGTACAGTGTTTCTACACTGTCTTATTACACTTTTCCAAGCAATTAGGCACTAATTAATTTTACTATCCTTAGAAATTAGCCACTTATCCTTATTTCTAAAAACATGATTAGTGATCCAGTTAACAAATTAGTTTAATAATAATGGAGAAAATACATTTACTTCAAATTATATATATTTTAATTAATGTAAAATGCATTTAATAAGCGTTCAAGTAGTATTTTATAATAATGTTCTTAAATAAACATTGTGTAAGTGTGGAAAAATTACACACAAATAAAAATACTACCACACATTTACAAACCCATCCCGAGGAAAAAGCCATGTAGCATTGTAATAATGAAGTAAATAAAAATGTGTGTTGGTCTTTTTACTTTTATTTGTGCTTCATTTTCTCCAATTACATCATCTGGTAATTATTCAAGTATTTATTAAGGGTGTGAGCATTCCATCCTCCATACATAAAATCAAGTTCCTTATTTCCAACTCACAAATTCCTCCCTAAGCCTAACCCCCAATCTGGATGACTAGGGTATCATTCTTAGTCTAGCCCTTCACCTTTGGCCTGTCCTGACTAGGAGCTTACGCTCTTGCCGGCATAGCTCTGAGTCATTTGGACATGTAGACCCTTGCCCGCACAAGGGGCATTCTTTAAGGAGGTTATTAAATATATAATAATAAGATAAAAGGCATAATATAAGGGGTCTGCGAGCAAAAGATTTTTTTTCATTCAAGTCTAGCTTAAGAGATTCTTATAGAACTGAGCATTGCATCTGGTCAGAGGACAAAAAAATATGTAATATTAAAACATAACCAGACCAATTCAAATTTTTATTCATTAATTTCTTTTAGAAATGTTTAAAATAACAATGTCAATAAGAATTTTACACTGAAAAGAACACTATTTGAAAATTATAATAACTTTATTTTTTTAAATTATAAAAAATTGGATATAATAAAATATAAGATTGGTGAAAAACAACATCCAAACAAGTAGAGAGAAGTATTCAATAGAAACAAATAGAGCAAAAGTAGTAAACCTTATAAAATAAGCGAAAAATGGTCGAGCCCATAAAGCTTTGAGTTGAAGCCTGAGCATATATTAAAAGCTCAGCTCAGACTTGAAAATTTAAGTACTTGTATGTTCTTACTATATAGTTGAACTCATTTGATTGATTATCTAGGCCATTCAGTCATAAACATAGATTTTATTTTCAAACCTTTAACAATATGGAAATATGTGACGGATTCATTAAAAAGGATTAAACAGGGAAAAGCACCAGGTGTGGATGAACTGTGGAAATAATATGAACTTGGTAAAGGTATTTATGGATGTGGAGAAGGCATTTGATAGTGTAGATAAGAATAAAGTCTAAAAGCAAGAGAGGAAACTGTAGTGAATATAAGAGTTGTAATGAGAGTGAAAAGCATGTATGCTGATAAAAGGAGTTGTGTTAAGATGGAGAAGAGGTGAACAGAGGGGTTTCAAATAAAAAATGTAGTGAAGCAGGGGAGTGAGCTCTCACCACTATTCTTTGTAATACCAATGGAAATTATCATGAATAAAGTGGTAAAGAAATTCAGGAAGAAAAATAATTAAATTTGTTATGTGTGCTGATGATTTGATGGTATGAGGGGCGAGGAAAGAGGAAGTATCGGTTCAACCCCAGGAATAGAATGAGAAAATGAAACAGTGTGGAGTTAAATTTAGTATGGCCTAGTAAAGCTTATAAAGTTGGATGGATTAAAGTCGAGAAAGGTGCCGAGAGTAAAATATCTTGGAAGTGTCATTGAGGCAAAGGGTGGGAGTAGAGAGGATTAAATAAGAAGGAAGCAGGGGAAGGTGTTTTAGAGGTGTGTAAGAAACCTGCTATGGGGAAGAGAAGTGTCCTTGATATATAATTAAATGTATAGGGAAAACTTTGTACCCTTAGTCACCAATGCAGCAGACACATGGAAATTAAATGTAAGAGATACAAGTGAAGGTCATGGGAATCAAGTTTGTAAGGAGTAGGTTAGCTGTCACAAGGAGAAACAGGATTAGGAATTAAGTTTACCGGGCAAGAGTGGGGGTACAGGGAGTACATGAGATAGTAGAAGAACCAGGCCTATAATGAGGATGGAAAATGAAAGAGTACCAAAGAGAATGATGGAGATGAAATAAGTATGAAAAACACCACAAGTGAGATTAAGAAAAAAAATGGGAGGAGTAGAAAGTGTGCAAGTGAGAGGATAATAAAGGAGTGATTAATGGAGGAATAATGGTGGAAGGAAAGAGTAAGTTGGAGGTATTTTACTAAACTGACCCGGCCACAGGCTGGAAAGAGTTGATAATCTGACAAAAGAGAAGTCAACTGACCAGTGACTAATTTTACTCGTTTGCAAAGAGACTCGTGGGGAACTGACAACCTCACTGGTTCAACTGGACAGAGAGATTCAGGTGTCTTGAACATGAGGGAACTATTTCCACGTCTCAGCAGTGCTGAAACAACTCTAACCAGTGACATAGTATCACCCATCTCCACAGGATTCTGCAAGAGAAGATAATAAATAATTACATACAATATTATAAACTATTATAAAATTAACATTTTATATAATATATAGTAAATAAACTGCATGAACCTCCGTATCAACTATATGGGCCCCATTTATCAAAATGTCAGGTATTTTTAAGTATCCTAATCTTAGAATGCACTAGTTATCTATTAAACTAAAAAGTTACAATATAAAACATTTCAATTTGTAAATAAGTTCATTTAAAAAATAAGTAGTTATTAGTATTTCTATTAACGTGGTTAAACAAAAGATCAATGTAGTGAGGGTTGGTTTTCTTCTTAAGTTAATCCATATTAACGTGGTTAAACAAAAGATTCTATTTATGAGGAGGTCCAGGTTCGAATCTTAGATCCGTTTAATGAAGGTTGGCTTTCCTCTTAAGTTAAAATCCAAATATATACCCTTTAAAATGAATATTTAATAACATGAGCGTTTCTGTACCACTATAAAAAATAGTTAAAATTAATAGTTGCACACTTACTTGGTCTATTGATGGGTTAGAAATTGTTAGAATAACACATAAACATTAAAATGCTAGCTTTCCCCAGTCAAAGGTGACCTCCTCAGACAATTTTTTTTTATGATTGCCTTAAACGGAAACATTATTAATAGTTCTTAGGAATATATTTGGATAAGATTATCTAAAGGAAATAGTGTGAATAGGAATAGGAACAACATTGATAAATCACATATAGAAAACAACTCCCAGCAAAATTGCTGAGATTCAGCCCATAGCCTTCTCCTCACCGACAATCCAGTTGATGGTTGGATTGACACCTTAGAAAGTGTAGCCACCAGTGTGGCTGATTCTTAAGGGAAATGAAGGGCCTGAACTGTTTATAAATCAGTTCACAATCTCTTCTTATTGCTATCACTCTTTTGTATTTCTTCTTCTGTTTATAGTGTTATGACTCAAAAGAAAAGAGTTATTTATTAAGGAATTAGATTTAGATTTTATTATTTCAATAAGAAAATAAATTAGTGGAGAACAATAATTTTTTTAAACTATATAAATGCCCAACCATCTCAAGTAAATATTGGGGCTGGCCTATTCATGTGTAATGCTGATTAGGCCAACCACTGATGCTGTTCATTTGGTTTATTTTATTTTAATTATTACAAAGCTAATATGCAGCAATGATATTTTAAAACACACATGAATGTGTGTCATATTTATTTTGTTCAATATAGTAAGTCTCACAATATACTAGATGGTTGATGATGAGGAGATAGGGGTTTTAGCATAGGTCGGGTGTACTGAGAGTTGTTTTTCAAAAATGATTTTTCACTTTAACTTCATACAAGTGAGGGTATACTTCCTCTATAAATTAAATATCAGGGTAATTCTGTGTCAAAACCAACATTTTCATTTTACCTGACCATCTCAGATTTTTAAAAATTTGGTATATAGATAGTGTGTATGGAGACTAAGAAAAATACCAATTTTTATTTAAATACCTCAAACGGTTTTCAAAATATGGCTTTGTAAAATTTTCAAGAAATGGCCAAAAACACACTATTGGTTTTTTTTCTAATAGTCACAGCAGCTCTCCAAATTAAGCTAAAGAGGTGGGAGTGGTGACATTTTACTCATTTTTTTACATCCTTCCCAATAACATGCAGCACAACATGCATTGTCATAGCAAATTTTTTTCAAAACTCAAATTCAAAATTTCTATTTTGATTTTCTGAAAAAGTGCATTGCCAAAGAATTTCCAAAAAATGCTGTGCATAGTCTATACTTATGTTAAGTGATTGTCAAAATTTAAAAGTGGGAAGATAATGGGTTCATAGTTAAAATCATATTAAAACAAGGTGGATTTCTAAAGAACATTAGCCTTTATGTAGTAAGTGAAGTACAGTTTTACAATATGTATTATTGATCTCATGGGCTTCATTAAATTAATTATTTCAAGTAGTTATAACACTTACTACCTAGTTAAATGTTAGTTAGTGTTGGTTGAAAGCCTGTGTACTTTTCATAGTCTCATCAGGAGTTATTACATAAATCCTTCCAGTAGAAGTTGTAGGATCAACTTTGCTAATAACATCCTTCAACAATATCCACAATACATCTGGCTTCCTCGAATATGAAAATGACGGAGAAGGTCCAGCAGGATGTAGAAATGTTACTTTTTCTACTGGAAGGATTTATGTAATAACTCCTGATGAGACTATGAAAAGTACACAGGCTTTCAACCAACACTAACTAACATTTAACTAGAGTAGTAAGTGTTATAACTACTTGAAATAATTAATTTAATGAAGCCCATGAGATCAATAATACATATTGTAAAACTGTACTTCACTTACTACATAAAGGCTAATGTTCTTTAGAAATCCACCTTGTTTTAATATGATTTTAACTATGAACCCATTATCTTCCCACTTATAAATGTTGACAATCACTTAACATAAGTACAGACTATGCACAGCATTTTTTGGAAATTTTTTGGCTATGCACTTTTTCAGAAACGCAGCCAAGTTTATGTATTCTCCTATCCAGAGTAAAGAGAATCAAAATTTTGAATTTGAGTTTTGAAAAAAATTTGCTATGACAATACATGTTGTGCTGCATGTTATTGGGAAGGATGTAAAAAAATTGAGTTAAATGACACCACTCCCACCTCTTTCGGAGAGCTGCCGTGACTATTAGAAAATAAACCAGCGGTGAAAAACAAAAGATATACATGGAAATGTATTAATTTAAAAAGTAAAAAAAAGGAAAATTTTTTGTTTATTAGGTTTATTCAAATTTAAAAATCGTAATAGATATTAAAATATTATTTTATGTATTAAGTGATAAAGAAAGAAGTAATGGTTTACTTGAGAGTACACTAGCAACAGAACAAAGGACAAGAATACCTGCCAGGAGTTTAACAATGATTAGTCACCAGTACATGACGTGTGCACATGTTAAAAAACCGTTTAAAATATCAGTGTTAAGAATTAGTGACCTAAATGCCGATTATTGGCTTAACTGATTGTGCTATTATCAACCGATGAACGGATCAGCGATCAACATAGCCCTTATAAATATTACTCTGTTGTACTTTGTTACTGTCTTCCAATATCTATATTTTTTTATATATTAGTCATGGTTTTGCTATGACTACCTATTTGTAAAATACAAAGGTAAGGGAAATTTGTTTTATACCACACCATGCAACAACTAATATGCAAAATCTTAAAAGACAACTTCACAGTGACTGACCTGCTCAATGAATTCTTTCATTCGTCTCTTGGAGGGTTCCACATAACGACACCGCTTGGTATTCAACTTATTCTCAGACTCCTCTTCATGTTCTTTTTTTTGGATATTCGGCTATAAAACAAAGTCAACAAATTTTTAATTTATAAAATAAATATCTTTAAAGAAAAACTTCTTTTCACTTTTTAAGGTATTTTGATATATTTGAAACATATTTGTTATATCCATCCTGTACTGTCTTCCAAACATAGCAACATAGCGTTGGCCCACAATCGAGATATTTTGGCCAAACAATTTATAAAATAAATACTACAAGCCTAAAAAGTTCAAAGCATCAACAACTAGAGATGAATTTCGACAGTAATCATTTGAACTGGATGACAAAAAAAAATGTTTTTCCAATTTCTATAAGATTGAAAATTTTATTTTAACAGAGCAGGTTTCTTTACACACACTATCGTGAATAAGTTATTGTATGAATTCGTATATATTAAATCTAAAGGTTGTTTGTATTAGAGAGACCCACCTTGGTGAACTAGTTAGCTAATGCACTTGTTTAATGTTGAGCTAGACTGTCAAGGATGGAGAGATCGAGGTTTGAATCTCGCTTGGGTGAAATGGAGGTAGTTTTTCCTAAATGGTTTTCTACTCACCTCCAGGCAAATCCTGGTTCACTTCCTCTATATTTAACCAACTCTTAGCCCATTAGCGTAATTAGGGGAGTGTATAACCCGAACGGGTAGTAAGACGCGGTGCTTATTATTATTATCATCATCATCGTTGTTGTATTAGAGGGCTAGTCTAAATCATGGTTTAAATTTGGAGGAATAGCCATCACACTTGCCTTTCTGACGATGGAGTAAAATTATTTTAGATGAAACACCTACAATTTTTTTTAAGATGAGGGTACACCGATCCTCTAGAAGCTACATCTAGATTGAGAAATCACCTTTTAAAAGTGTCTTTTTATTATTTCATTTAAAAAGTTTCAACTCTAGAATCACTCAGTTTTAAGAGTGCTATCCCTCCTAATTTAGCCAATATACATTTAATCTAGGTATGCAAAAGATTATATTTTATATAGCTTGTTAGATGTGACCTGCACGCACAAACAAAATAAAATTATATTAACATACAGAGGTTTAGTGAGTGGGGAATATTGTTAGTTATTAACAAATTCCAACTAATTTAGGAATAGGATGAAGCTAAATGTCAAATATGTTATTTTGTGAGTTGTAAGTTACTAATGGCAAGTATGGTTGATTTGTATTATTATGAGGCATAAATGCAGGGTGTCTACTGAGTTGGAGAAACAAAAATTAGTGACTTTTTGGTGACCTTTTTTGACTACAAAATTCCTTCGATAAATGGTTGAACATTTTATAATGCATATATAGGCATAATGCACTCACACGCAAATTAAACTTTAGCTAGATGGCAAACGTAAACATTGTCCTTGGTATCACAGTAAAACCATTCAAGCAACTTGCGGCTAGTGCATGCATGGTATCATGGGTGGGTGGCTCAACATTTGACACGTTGTTACTATGAATGAGAAATTCAAACAAAAATACTTTTGTGACTTTTTTTCCAATTAGTAACATTTTGTGACTTTCGTGACCCAGTAGACACCCTGAAATGCATTCATAACAATACTTAGTATAATTTGTTTTCTAAAAATACTATGAGATTTTGCACTTTGTAGTTTTTTATTAAAGGATTGAAAGGTGCCAAACTTTACTGATAATGAATAACTAAAGTTAATGTATTAACAGGGATTTCTTAGACATGAAGTGAGTTATAATTAATTCTGAGATCTTATGTGAACTGTATGTTGTGCTACTTACCATAGCTATCTCTGACTTGCATGACTTTGTTTCCCCTTCAAAAACTTCTTCAGTATTGAAAGGTTGCCCTGGTTCACAGGCCGCCATTTTCTGAATGAGGGCTTTCTTTAAAGCAAGATGCTGGCGACCAGCTACCACCAGCTCTTCCTTGATATGCTCCGGAGGGTGAAAATACTTGCAAGGTGGCCTAATACGGTTACAAGTACCCTTGATGTTGTCGTAACAGGCATTGATGTGATTGTTGCGCACCTTGATGTGAGGTTGAGGATGAGCAAAATTGCACTGGGTTTCCAAGAATGTGCAAGTGCCTCTGAGGAAATCACGACACACTTGAACATGGAGCCAGCTGCTGCCATCCATCACTTTACTCAATTGCACCTGTCCAGGAGACAAGAGTGGGTGTAGAGTGGCTGTGCCACTTGTTGATGCGAGGTCGCATAGGTTCTCCATTGTCAATGTAAAATGAAAATCCAACAGCCACGTGGATGGAGTGTTAAATTTTAACACAATGTTTCTCTGATAATCTGTTTTACACATAAAAAATATAAACATATAAAAAGACAACACTAAATAAAATAAACACACAAGATTCTAATTTTGAAAGTGAGTACATAAACATCATGAATTAAATTGTTTTTTTTTTAATAAACTATAGGATTTATTTTACTTAAAATTATATGTGTTATTATTTTTACTATAAGTTATGCCAATGATTTGTATAAAACATCAACAACTTCAAATAACCTTAAAATAAAGCATAGTGTAAGACCAAACTTAATAATATTTGCTTTATAATATATTTATATGAACTACCTGTCATGATAAGGTAAAATTATTTAGAACTTAGATAGTCCTATCCTTTAGTTAATTAACAATTAGAACACCTAATAACCAACATAATACAGTGTATGCCCTGTGTATGCCTTGGAGTAAAAATGGTTCAGAAAATAAGTGTATTAAATAAAATAACATCAATTTACTTATTTCAATAAAAACAAGAGATAATATCACACCTTATAACTATCCCATTAAAAACAACTCAGAAATTTTTTGAATAAGTTATCATTTTGGAGCACGGTTGTATTTACACTATTTTGACAGAATAACCTCTACTTTGCTCAACATTCTTAACCAGAGTGCATTCTTGTATATGTTGGTGAGATGCCAAGTACCTATTGGTTATAATATAATTAGCTTTAACTAGTTTTCATGAAAGATAGAATGATATTGAAGGAAAGCCATTGAATGACCTATCACTGATAATGTAGTGTTATTCTTTAATATTTTCACTTTAGATAGTTATTATCAAAAGTGAAAACAGCAAAAAATAACAGTGAGTTTCTTTACTTTAAGACAACTGTTCTCCCTGAAATTATATATCACAGTTATTATTTTTAAAAAATGAGAAATTTGCTCTGTTGAAATTGTGATCTGCACATATGCTTTTTGTTTGGTCACTTATGTCAGAGTGATATTCTGAAGGATAAAATTACAGGGTGGCTACAAAACATATTTTACAAAATTCCCTGACTTTTCCAGGTTTTCCAGGCAACATATTTAAATTTTCCCTGACTACTTTTTTCCAGTTTTAATGGTAGATGATGACTTTTTTTTTATTTATTATTGATCACATATTAAAAAAAGTTTGTATCTACTAAACATAAATGGTTTTATCAGTTATTTTAAAAATTAAAATGTTATTTTATTTTGGTATTATTAACTTTTGTTTTAGTGTTTAGTTGCAAAATTAATGGGATATTTTAGACATATTTTTTAATTCCCTGACTTTTCCTTATGTTTAGTTAAATTCCCCTGACATGTCCCTGTTTTCCCTGTCATCCAAAAATTCCCTGACTTTTCCAGGTTTCTGTAGCCACCATGAATTAACTGCTTTTTTTTAGCAAAAATTCTTACTAATGATATTAAATTCTAGTTTTTTTTTATATTATGTTTGGCAAAGCTAGGATTTTTGCTTAGCCTTACCCAAATTAGTTTTTTTAGGCAAGAGTTTGGGTTAATCACCATTAATAAAATGAAGAGTTTGTTTAACTGTCATGAGCGTTGTGTAATATTTATCGCACACAAAGGTCTGAAATTTAAAATTAGTAGCCCCTGTACTCAAACAAGCACCTCAAAGCAGGAATTTTAAAATTTGGATTTGATTTTTTGATTTTTTAAATTAATTAAAAACTGGGTTGGAAGAAATAAAATGACTTTTTTTTCTGTTGGTTTGAAGCAAAGAAAAGCATTGCCAGGTATTTCTGTTAGTTTGTTATAAATTAGTTGATTTGTATTTTAATTTTCTCATAGGACTGTAAATTGTTAGAGAAAATAGTTTTGTCTTTTGGGTCTATAGACCCATTATTATAATTTGTTATGTGCCTTTTAAGAAAGTGTTTGCCTGAAAAAGTTTTTCCTTTTTTACAAGATTCTCAGGTGACCAAATGTTGCAAGAATACAAATAATATTGGGTCTAACAAACCCTGATTGTGATTTTATCCTTTTCTTTTTTACTTCTGTTATAAACTAAGGAGTAAAATACCCATTTATACTTCCTCTTTTTCATTTTGTTTATGTTTCTCAATAATGTTTTGTGTTTAAGTAACTTTACTATATCATAGAAGTAATGACTTTGTTTTTTTATTTTTCAACATCTCTAAAAGATATAATTTATATTGTTTACCTTAATTTTCTGTTAATGTGTAAGTTTTGAATCAAAAATTTATACTGCTGAGAACATCTGGTGCCGTTATCTTTTAAAAAGAGATACACACTTTGTGGAAAACTAATATATAGGTAGGCTACTATTACACTTTTAATGTTCCGCAACTTATACAGTTACTTTTAATGTTCCGAATGATAAGAAGTTGTGTGTCTGTATGTCTCTTTATTGTAATGATACATGATAATTCCAGCTCTACTAAAGTAATGTACAATAAATAAACAAATGTGTCTTTCGAACAATGATGTTTATTTAATTAATATTTAATTGAACATTTTTTACTAAATTAAATATTATGTTTTTCCACACTCATAATATGTATTTTATTCCTAATATTAAATATGTGTAGGCTTAAACTGTTAAAAAAAGAGATGCAGTCCTTTCCCCCATGCTCTAATCTCTAAATATAGTAAAAAGAATCAGGAGCCTTTCTGTTTTGTGATAAATCATTTCTTCATTCAGTATAATTTTATCAATGATTACATAAGTGTGTTTTGGCTAAATTTTTCACTTATAAATTATATAAGTGTGCAATGGTGGGATAGTACACTAACACACCAAATAAGCGTCCTTTGTCAATTTCAATATTGTCAAGTAAGGTTAAGGTTTTCATACATATCAACTCTATTCAAAAGTTGAGATGTAATTATTTAATTAATATTAAACATTAAAGTTAAGACTTAGATTAAAAAAATCAGGAAATAGCTATAAGAAAATATGAAAATTTTAATTCAATGAATTAAATTCATTACGGTACATTAAAATTTTCATATTTGGCTATTGTTATTTCCTGAGTTTTCTATCTAAGTCTTAACTTTAATGATTACCATTCCTTACTTTAAACTACTTTTCTAAAATGTAATATTAAGCAGTTTATAGGTTACCTTAGTGTGAAAATGTCCAACTTGTGTTTAAAAATAATGTGCATTGCAAAGATTAATAGTTCTCCTTTTTAATCTCATCAGAAAATGCGACCTGAAACAAAATAAATATTCAGGCTTAAAATACAACAAAACTAAATTGACATAATCTTTAAAACTTACTCATCTATCTATCTCTATGTCTCTCTCTCTCTCTCTCTCTCTCTCTATATATATATATATATATATATATATATATATATATGACACCTGGACATGAGAATCGAACCCGGTACCTTTGGCTTGTAATCCAGGCTCTAGAACTAGAAGGATTCAATACAATAAAATAAATTAACGTTACAACCTTTAGACTAATAGGAGTGTGCAGTGTAACTAACATTATGTTTTGAGGTCGAAGATTAGCAGGGTATACAACACATCTCCAACGCACGCCACTCACTCCTAGAAGCGTGAAAAAACACTGTCCAACTTCAAAGATCAAATTATATTTCATATGAAGAAGTCGGAGACTAAGTTAAAAGGTCTTGGAAATTACACATATCTAAAACCTAGGGATAAATGGCTTAATTAGATAATAGTAAACAGTCTTAAAGAAATCTTTGATTTTATTTCAGCCAAAATCTTATTAGAGAACAATGCTCTTCTTTTAACGAATCTTAGAAAGTTTCGTATAGATACAATATCAGCAAAAGCTAAAGTGCAACAATAACACTCTATGTTCTTCACAAAAAAAATATTTATGAACATACGTTAATTAAATTTAAATGCATGGCCTTATTAAAATAGTGTATGACAACATCTAACATATTTCAGTGCTAGTTGTGAAAAAGTAATACAAAATCTTAGCCAACAACTTTAAAATTCTGTGGTTACACAACAAACGACTAGTCTAATTGTCTAGCCTAAAGATTATTAACCAACTCTGTCAACATTTGATTGACATTGAAACATAACTCATAAGTTAGATAACTAACGTTAACTAGATAGGAGTAGCTATCAACGTAATGCATAATTATATTAACCATTTAAAAAAAATTATATCCTAATGTTAGAACTACATTTCCCTATAAATATTACTCCATTTTGCATTGCAACACCCTTTCAAAATTAACTAAATATATTTATTTTGAAACGCATAAGTTAACTAACAATTAGAAAAATTCAGACCTAACTTTTAGAAAAAACTTCCCCACATTACTTTCTTTCAACAAAAGTCATATTTCACTACAATCCTTTTGTAAAATAAGAAAAGTTACTCTATATTCCGTAAAAGAACGAAGATTCGTAAAAGATATCAACAACAATATTTAAACGTAAAAATGACCAAAATGGAATTTAGAAAAATTACAATATTTATTAATTTACGGCAAAAAAGAATTTCTCCTTACATAGTATAGGTATGTCCTCGAAGCCTACGCTTCGTTCTAGTGTCCGAGCCTAATCCAAGAGTGGTCTCTTTCTTGACGGACGGTCTTTTATATGGTGCACAACTTATCGAACACTCGAGATGGGATTACACAAGGGTGGGGATCACTGAGTTCAAACACACGGGGAGAGGGGATGTGCGCGGTACAAGAAGCGTCGACAGTCTTCTGGCAGTTTCTATCTTTTTCTACACGTCCATGAGACGGGTGGCGGTGTCTAGTGGCACGATGCGGCACTAGCCTCGGAGCTCTCAGATGTTTGGGTATTGTTAGTGCGTGCTGACGTGTGTTCTTTCCGCTGCCTAGTCTGGTCGGTGAAATTGGGTAAGTGATGTTTTGATTGACTAGCCCAATTTTGGTTAACTTGTAGCAATAATTGCTACAGGCTCAGTACGTGAATGCCCTTACCACTGAGCTATCCACGATTTGTCCAGTGCCTAGGGTAATTTTTCACTCATATTTTTCCGCACATCCATCATAGACTTTATCTTAAAATATGAGTGAAGAATGACCCTGGGCATGGGACAATTCCTTTATAGCTCAGTGGTAAGAGCATTGGCGTACTAAGCCAAAGGTCCTGACTTCGATTCCCGTGTCCAGGTGTCATTTTTCAATTTTAAGAATATGATATCTAGATGGAGTAATCTTCACTAAAAAGCATAAATAATAGCTTTGGCTATTTGATTCATATATTAGGGTGCTTCAAGAATATATGGCAAAACAATTTTTTTAGTGCATGCAAAGTGCACATGATTCTTTTTATTCCTTTTGATAAGATAACAATTATTGATAAATATGAACATAATTGTATGCTTTTCAGAATTGCCTCAAGCGTGGTTATTTGTGACTGGTGTACCTTCTTTTCAGTTCTAGAGAAGACCTGAATGACCAAATAAGTGGAATGTATTTTTATACTACTGCTGCCGACAGGCTACATCTAAATGGTGCTTGTGTTCTTTTGGAAAGAAAACTAAACAAAAGGTTGTTGTGGCTTTCCTTTAGGCATCATGTATAAGAAGTAATTTGTACTGATGTAGTCAAGGCGTTGTTCGGGGAACATCTGGTCCAAATATGCTTCTTTTCAAAAGGTTTCGACAATATTGGTCAAATATAAGACAAGTATGAAGTTTGTGCAGATGGTAGATTAGATGACCAACTCTAACTTTAATAAGAGTGAATCAATCACCTTCATATTGAATGTATTGAAAGGTGATTCGTGCCATCTTCCACGAGAAGACTACAAAGAACTTTTGGAATGAACAGTGCTTTTCCTAGGCAGAGTTTCTCCAATTGGTGTTATGTTCAGAGCTCCAGGCGCATTTAACCACGTCCGTGGGATAGCAACACTAATATATGTCTTCAAAATTAATCTCTTCCAAAAACAATTCAAACTAACAGCACCAGAGAAGAAGACTTAACTCGAATTTAGTATATTTGTTTCTTTATTTTATGTGAGATATTGGATGAGTTGTCAAATTTCGTGTGATGCTCCAGCTAATTATTTACGCTTTATCAAGGCTTTGAAAAACTATAAGTAAATTTCAGAGGTAATCTATAAAAAAGGAACGGCAGCAATGTATCATAATTTGTGATATCTTAGTGAAAAGTTGGTGAAATTTTGGTTATTTTTTGACTTAGTAACAATTGAAACAAGACAAAAAATGGTAAACTGAAACAAGTATCAAAGGAAGAAAGAAATAGAAAGAACAACCAGGTACAATGGAAAGAAAGATATTAGTGACAAAAATCTAGAACATTTTATTGGTACTGCATCCCAATCCTTTTTTGAAATTTTGAATTTGGATTCTTAATTCCTGAATAAAGACATAGAAGAATGAAACACAACTCCTTCATTTGAAACTGCAAACAAGGTTGCACGCATCAAGATTGTAAATGAATGTGCTGAGAGGGGCACTGCTTGGGCTACAGGCTTCAATTCTTCAATTAAAAAACAAGAAGAACAAAAATAGGTGGCGGTGGTGGTGGTATCATCGTCATCATTATCACTATCATTATTATTAGCACCGCATCTTACTACCCGTTTGGGTTGTACGCACTTATGCTAATGTGTAATGGTAAGGTGATTGTGAGATGAAATGGAGGACCTACAGTTTAACGTGGGATCCGAACCACGGTGGAGGCCTGGCATTCCCCACATTCACAAGTTGTGATTAAAGTACGGCAGAAGGGAGTGCAAGTAATGCTACAGTTTTTATAGAATTATATTTTTTTGGCCAAAATAGATAAAATATTTCTCCAGTAGCAAAATAAAGTTTAGTTTTCTGCACATGCTAATATCAATATACCTTGAATATCTGTCAATGATGTCCTGGAATTTTGTCAAAACTTTTTCTCTTTATTTAAAATGTTTTGACAAAATTCCAGGACATCATTGACAAATATTCAAGATATGTTGATATTAGTATGTGCATAAAAAAAACTAGACTCTATGATGCTACTGGAGAAATACTTTATTTATTTTTGTCAACAAATTTATATTCTATGAAAACTGTAAAAATACTTGCGCTGCCTTCTGCCACACCTTAATACACGTCTTGTCAGAGGTGAAGGAAGGGTTTGGTAATCAGATAAATCTGTGCCGGGACCGAAGCTTGAACCCTGATCCCGCAGCTCAGAAGTCTGACACCTTACCCCTAGACCGCCAGGTCACCCTTCAAGTTGTAGAAATGCACCCTAAACATACCCGAAATCAAAAAAGTGTATTCATTTAGAGAATAGTGACAAATAAGTGAACTTTAAAAACATATCAAACTATAATAAAGTTTTTCAATAGACATTAAAAGGTATTTAAATATGAAAAAATACAAGTTATAAATGCACTGCTATTATTTTATAACAGTTTTGATTTTTATACTGTTTAAAATTATTGGTAAACTTAATAACATGTTATTATTTACAAGAATCAAACAGGCACTGTGGCAATACAAGATATTTTTTTTTCATATAGTTTTTTTGTGGTGTCTTTTTCACTAAAAAAAATAAAAAGTAGTGTGCACTTTAATAGTTATTTTTGACTTATTTTTTTGAAGCATCCTTTTTTATATATATAAAGTAATTTGTATATATAGAAGGATTGCAAGCGCCATCATTTCAAATAAAAAAGAACATTTGTACATGCAGGGATAGGAGTGGTAGACCATCTCTAAAAAAAAGAGAGAAAAGAAACTATGGCAGCATAAAAAGAGACTGAAAATAGATCAAGTTACCAAATGCTTAATACAGTCGAATGTTTGATGATCACTCGTATTTGCACCTAAAGTTTTGATAAAATCTTTTAGTGATCCCCAAATAAAAAAAGGCTGGTTGAGACAAAAAAAAATTGACAGGTGTAGGTACAAGTATTTATACTCAGAACAGCTACAAAATGATAAAGAATACAATTTTCCTCTCAAAACTTAAAGAGGTAGAATGACACCTAGTCACACTAAAAAAAACTGAAAAATTATTTAGCTTAATATTAATTGAACTATTATCATTTATGCATGCCCAGTGAATAAATGAGTTTTCAAAGGTGTGCGTGAATTTATATGTTTGTGTGGAGGGATGAAATAGGTTAGCCCATTATATGGGGTGTGAATCAGTATAAGAAAGGCAACTACTGTCACGCTTTTAGATACAGGGGTGGGGGATAGTGCCCTTTGTGAGGAATTCTACCGCAAACTTCAAGAGAATAGATTAGTATGAATGGTATAAAAGTGTGATTTGACATGTATCCTAGCCATTCGGAAGCCCTTAAATATTGAAGAAAAGGTCAAATTACCATTATAGATGGCCTGTCTTGTTTTTGAAAATTCCCTCATTACTCACGGAGGTTATCTTGGGGAAGAGATTCAAAAGAAGTTGGGGCTGAAGATTGATTTTCACAATGAGAAGGTAAGCTTCCCGTTTGAGACAGGCTTCGTGGTCCCATTGGTGATAGTAGAAGGATTGAGTATGGTAAATGACATTATGAAGGTGGTTTGGCAGATTTGGTAAAGTATTTCCTGAATTAACTACAAAGTCAGGCGCACCGACGTTATGACACACTCGGACGAGCTGAACAATCTGACCCCTGTGAGATCCTAGCCCTAATATTACTCACTCATCCCCAAAGTTTCAGATGTTAAAAGACCACATAAAATTATTGAAATAGAAGGATATAATTCAAAATTTCCAGGATTCCTACAATATTTGTAAAAAAATTCTCCCCGACTTTCCCTGACCAACTTCTCACAAAATTTCCATTGTAATTTTACAGTACTATACACGTGGATATATTAATTAAATTACATTTATTTCGGCCTCCACCTCCCCTACAGCCGACATCTCATGGAAGAATAAGAAAGCAGATGTCTTGCCAATCAGTTCAGGGAAAATGATGAAACTATGATAAAATGTATCTAACCCTATTAAAAAGGAAAGGCTGACATTCATCTGCAATTGTCTTGCAGAAAATTAGTTTAAACTTCAGGAATAGATCACACTCTGCTCTTTTCAGTGTCTCTACAAGTTTTGTTTTAGGAAGCTTTGCTTCTTTAAGAAACTTAACAACATGATCTCAAATTTGTAGTGCCCTTTGAAAGCATGTTGTATTATCTAACCAGCGCCAGCCACAGAACTTCAAAGGAAAAGTTGTACACCCTGTCAACTGGGTAAACAATGCTCTACGAGCTGGAAAGTCAGTGAACAGGTAGTATGTGTGACGCAATAAGATATTTATATCTCAATCGACAGATTCCACTACTGTTCTCAAGAAACCATGAACAACATGAAGCACACATGTTCCTGGATTTAGCAAACTACATACTTCAGTGTGTGACAGATTTGATGTGTTTCTGAAGAAGTGTTATAAGCTTTAATTGACATTTGGGCCATCTATTGACACTTGTATCAACTTAAGAGAGTGGAAGAGGAGAGATACCATCCAAGAAATGCTTCATAATTTTTCAGTAGTGCTCCTATCAAAAAACACACCTTAAGTAAAGAGGGATGACTCACAAGAAAAACAAGTGGGATCTGCAGAATACTGAAACCAGGCCAAGCTTAGGAAGGGTAGTTTTTCTTTGAAGTGAAGAACACAACAAATACTGTATTGTGTCATTAGAATGTCAAGGTCAGGCAGGTAAACCAATAGTTTGAAGTGGTGTTTGAACTTGGGCAGTTATTAGTACCTCATCACTCATAATGGTTACTGCTGAAAAACAGGGGGAGGGAGAGCTTAGTGTATAGAGTGAGAATAGAAAGATCAGCATGTGAGGCAAACATCCCTACTGCAAGGTCATCTACAAGGTCAACTAATTGTGTAGCAAACAAGACAGAACAGAGAGGGAGTAATTGAGGGGTTGTCAATATAGAATTATCAGTAGTCCAAATAATATCAAGGGTCTCGAAATGCTTAATCCAACATTTCACTCAATATAAAAAGGCTGAATATTTTCCCCGTATCTGATTCAAAATTTGAGTGTTTTCCACTATTTCCAGTATCAAAAATAAAATAAAGTATATTTCCAGTATTGGTAAACACCCTGCCTGATTTTCCCCGACTTTCAAGGCTGTGGGAACCTCGAGTACATACTGTTTCTTTTCTTCCTGATTTCTAAAGTAAACCAAGAGGGGCGATTGGTTATATATTTTAGACAAGTGAACCAGAAGATAAAATATGAGGCAAGGGCACTCCAATTCTTGAATGGAGTGATGGTGTACACAGTTATCAACATTAATAAGGCACATTACCATATACCACTGTGTGAAGAGACCAAACATTTGACATCATCATTTCCAAAGTTGGGTTGTATAAGTCCAATGTCTTATTGCTTGGACTTGCTATGGAGACCTAGATATTCAAGTGGATTCTCGCACCATTTTCAGGGACATACAACACATTTTTCTGTTCAACTATTTGGATGAGCTTGTGGTGTACTCTGAGAAAGGCACTCACCAGACTTCAAAGGTCAAGATTAGCATTGAATCCAGATCAGACCGGGTCTGCGATGTCAGAAATTGACTTTCTGGGGCACCGTATATCGGCAGGGCTGTCCATTAACCCAAAGAGGACCAGGGCAATACAGGCATTACTGTTGCTCAAAACGGGGCAAAAATGTACCCTGTTTCTAGGCAAGATGCGTTTTATGAGGGGTTTATCCCCAATCTCTCGGCAAAAGCCCACCCAATGTACAGACTCAAGAAAACTGGAAACCCTCTTAGATGGTCGAGAGCCAGTAAGGAAGCCTTCCTCATTCTCCAGGACCTTGTCATACTACCATCCTGAAGATGGCAAATTTTGAACAAAAATTTGTGCTGATAATAGACACCTCATCAATAGGATTGGGAACCATATTACATCATGTGGATGCAGGAGGGTTTCGGCCTGTAGTATAAGCAAGTAGGACACTGCATAGTTAAGAGAAGAATTACCCTACATATGAGCTAAAGGCTCTGGTGGTTTTGTTGGGTATAGATAAATTCCTGGTGTACCTCGAGCACAGTAGGTTTGACCTGCACTGTGATAATCAAGCACTAACCTGGCTGTAAAGTCACCCTAGGGAGACAATGAGGGGAAGGAAGTAAATCGCAAGTTTGGCGTCACTTTGGTTTTAAGTGTTTTGAATCCCAGTAAAGCATTACAGTGCTGGGGACAACCTATTCTGGATGTTTGAAGGAGAAGAAAATATGGTGATAGAGGTAGATATGAAACAAGCAGCTCAGTGCCACTAGGGGTTTTGTGGCAAATGCTGGTAACAGGGTGGACTACCAAACATATTTTACAAAATTCCCTGACTTTTTCAGGTTTTCCAGGCAACATTTTTCAATTTTCCCTGACTACTTTTTTCCAGTTTTAATGGTGGATGATGACTTGTTTTATTTATTATTGATCACATATTATTAAAAAAAGTTTGTATCTACTAAACATAAACAGTTTTATCAGTTATTTTAAAAATTAAAATGTTATTTTCTTCAGGTATTATTAACTTTTGGTTTTTAAAGTTTAGTTGCAAAATTAGTAGGATATTTTAGACATATTTTTTAATTTCCTGACTTTTCCTTATTTTTAGTTATATTCCCTGACATTTCCCTGTCATCCAAAAATTTCCTGACTTTTCCAGGTTTTCCTGTTTGTAACCACCATGTGGAAAACTTCTCTTCGATCAGGGATGGAGAGAAAATTATCCATTCCTGGAAGATATTTGTAAGGATCTCTCAGAGGGGAAGGCAGTGAGCAAATTTAAAATACAAGGAGAACTTCAGCTGATCAAACTATCAGGGAAATCAGGTTGGAAGGTTGCTGTCTGGTGGTACATAATGATATCATAAGAAACTACCACAAATATCCTCTGGGGGGATACTTAGGGGTCGCTAAGACAATTGCA
The DNA here is from genome assembly GCA_902151445.1 of Timema monikensis. NCBI lineage: Eukaryota > Metazoa > Arthropoda > Insecta > Phasmatodea > Timematidae > Timema > Timema monikensis. The sequence continues at coordinate 262,248 of CABFVZ010000953.1, forward strand.
AACATGAAGTTATTCTAATAGTAAAGTATGAACCCAGAGCCTAAGAGAATATGTGAGATAGACGGCTTTACTAAATAGGTTTGGAAGATGCTTGCTAGAAGAATGATGGCAGAGACGACTGGACGAGGATATCTTCCAAAACTTTGGGTTACCATGTCCAATTGTATTCGATAAAGGAAGTCAGTTTCGGTCAATGGTGTTCAAAAATAGGTTATAGGCTATGCTTTGCGAGAGGCATTCAACATTTTCTTACATCGCCTTACTAAGCAAACCCTTCAGAAGTGGAGAGATTCCACAGGAACCTGAGAAATGTGTTTATTGCTTATCACAACACAAATCACATGAAGTGGGATATGAGCCTGACTTGGAAGCAACTCACCTTTAACACAGCTAAATATGTGAGTCACAGAAGAACTTTGTTTGAACTGTTACTTGGGTATGATCCGTTACAGATAATTAATCTCCAGCACAGGAAATCTTCCCAGAGGAGTGGAAAGACAAAACCCACCCAAACATCAGTGCTATGCTGGGTTGAGGCATTGGAACATATGAAATGACCACATTAAGTGGTATCTAGATGATAAAAGGACAGGGAACCAGTTCCGTATAAATTAGGAGACCAGGTGGTGTGAAATCTGTATAACATAAACAAAGCTGAAGAAGAAATCACTGTAAACTTGACTTCAGGTGGTCCAACTCGGAGAGGATTTAATGGTTTTTTGACATTGGCCAGTGACCAGTATACAAATGAGTCCGGTCATCCCATCTGGAAAGCTCATGTCAGCCAGCTGAAGTTGTAACATCCTTCAGGGAGTCTAGTAGGTTTGAAAACCCGGGCGTAGGATGTTCCTATTTCTATATTAATTACAACATGTTGTTAGGGGTAACTTTTGTAATTTTGGAATTATTATTTTTTGTTTGGTTTGTGCCAGACTGGTGAAGAGTATGGAGGAATCGAAGAGGATGTGTAATTTAATTAATTCAGGTTTACTCTGTAAGTCGTATGTATTTTTATGTTTCAGTGGCCACCAGAAATATTTGCTGAATGTATCTGTACATATGCGTGGTTTTATTTTGTATATTTACATAGATTTAAGTAAGCCTATGTGTTGTACACTGCTGTTTATCTAGAACTTTGTTGTTGTAATGTTGGCTCAAACCACCTAACAACATGGCTTCAATGCTAAATGTTATATTGTCCCCCACCTACAGTCCATCTCTTGGGTTTATGTAGTTATAACAAATTGTGTTGGAACAATCGGCAATCGGAAACAAATATGGTTGGACTACTATTTAAAATCAGCTTTAAAATGAATATTTATTTAATCTAGGAAAACAGTTTGCATGGAAATAAATAGAAATAGGCTATAGTATATCTTGCATTTTATAAATATATTATAGTAAAAAAATTATTAAAACATATAGGCTGTGCCTGAATAGTCCGTCCTTGTGCACTTGCGCACTTTATTTGCTAGAAAATTGCAATGGTGCCAACATACAGGCCGGAAGTCATTTTTGATAGTGTCTGAATTCTCTTAAATTGTGCTTACAGCTCACTTTACTAAAGCGCACATTAGATGCACCCCTTATCATGCAATTTAGTTAAAATAGCATTTTAAATGGAATAAATAAACTTAAGGCCCTGCCTACCCTCTCTGGCGGTGTGTTGAGCTTTCAGCTCTCAAAATAGATGGCGTTGCTAACGTTATACAAACTGGTGGAGTCCAGCCATCAGGTTGGCAGAATTACTGGTTTGTTTAAACAATTGGGAGACTGGCAACCACCCGGTAATCAGTAAAGGCAGCAAGCAAACTTTTTCCAAGAACTGATAGAGATAAGAAGTGTAGTGCCGGACTGTAAAGAGTGTAGGCGACCAAGTTGGACTAAACGTGGGAAGATATAATGTCAAGATACAATCACACTCTCGAGCAGAAAAATTAGCTTATCCATTCCAGCCAGCTAGACGTCCATTAACCTGTAGTACCACTTTTGAATTTTGAACCTTTTTGATGCCAGAGTTTTGTACTAGTTTTGTACCGTTTTGTACCACCAAAAAAAAAGTTTTGTACCCGTACCCGTTTTGAGTAATTAGCATATCAACGTGGTGACTCCAGGTTAATGCTGTTGTACCACTTTTGAATTTGTTTTATGCCAAAGTTTTGTACTAGTTTTGTACCATTTTGTACCATAAATAAAAAGTTTTGTACCCATACCCATTTTGAGTAACTATCATATCAAAGTGGTGACTCCAGGTTAATGCTGTTGTACCACTTTTGAATTTTGAACTTTTTTTGATGCCAAAGTTTTATAATAGTTTTGTACCCGTACTCATTTTGAGTAATTAGCATATCAAAGTGGTGACTCCAGGTTAATGCTGTTGTACCACTTTTAAATTTTTTGATGCCAAAGTTTTGTACTAGTTTTGTACCGTTTTGTACCACAAAGAAAAAGTTTTGTACCCGTACCCATTTTGAGTAATTAGCATATCAAAGTGGTGACTCCAGGTTAATGCTGTTGTACCACTTTTGAATTTTTTCATGCCAAAGTTTTGTACTAGTTCTGTACCGTTTTGTACCACAATGAAAAAGTTTTGTACCCGTACCCATTTTGAGTAATTAGCATATCAACGTGGTGACTCCAGGTTAATGCTGTTGTACCACTTTTGAATTTTTTCATGCCAAAGTTTTGTACTAGTTCTGTACCATTTTGTACCACAAAGATAAAGTTTTGTACCCGTACCCATTTTGAGTAATTAGCATATCAAAGTGTCACGTGACTCCAGGTTAATGCTGTTGTACCACTATTGAAATTTTTTCAAATAAATATCTGGTGAGGGTAGTGATAAATAATAATGTACACTTATTTATCAGAGAAAACTTTATTTAAGGTAAAATTAGAGATAACTTATTTTTGAAGGTTTTGTCACTAACTATAATAAATAACCTATACGATTGAGTATGTAGCCTACGATTTTGTCGTACCATTTATTTGAGTTTATTAGTAAGCAGGTAAAATAAAAAATAACTAAAATTTAATGTGCTAAATTTGGCCACTGTGCTTTGGCTAATTTTTAAAATTTAAAGGCTAAGGAGGCAATAACATATTTTAAAAGCAGTTTCATTTCGAAGACTATAACAATTTTGACTATAAATATATCTGTTATTTTTATTACTGATATCACCACGTCATACTACCTGTTCATGTTATACGCATATATGATAATCTAATTGGGTAGTAATGAGGAAAGAAGCATTTGAGAGGTTATCTACCAGCATTTTTATTTTGGAAGATGGGGAAACAATTTAGGAAAAACTACCCTCAATAGACTCGACCAGGATTTGCACCCCAAGTGCTCCGCTATCAGCAGGCCAATTTAACACTAGTGACACCTTAGACCACTCAGCCACTGAAGTGGGTATCTGTTATTTAATACGGTGTTTACAGTTTTCAAACATCTATAGGATTTACACAATTTTCCAGAAATAAATGTTTTTGGGAATAATTTTTTATCCTATTGGTAGAGTTTAACTTGAGTAATATCTCCATGGTGTCAGCCTGCAAGCAGGCTATACCAATCAAGGGGCTGCCGTATGTTGGCAAAGATAGGGCCAACATTTTCAAGCTGAGGGTGCTATGTGGTTAGCACAACGAGCCCACCAGACTTCTATCTCAGTTTTCTAGACTGAAGCACTACTTATTCATTCAATTATCTCCTCATTTGTCCCCACGAGGTTGATTTTGGTTCTGTTTCAGACCCACTGCTTCACAGACAGAATTAGGGGCACTGGGGATCAAATCTGGGACTTCAGGATCTGAAGCCAGTAAATCTGACCACTATACAACAGAGGCAGTCGAGTATCAACTACCTACTTACTTACTTACTTACTTACTTTATGGCATAGGGAACACAAATGTTCATTAACTTTAATGGTTTTAAATATATTTTTCTTATCATCGGCTCCATGTTGTGGTCAATATTGCTAAAGCGCTATGACTTAGCAATGATTGCGTAAATTAATCAACTAGTAACTTTGCTATTTCGATTCCCTGTAAGGTTGAAATTACTTAGTACTAGCGTGATACGAACTCGGCCAAGGCACAAGAGATTTTGAACATACAATAAGTGTGTTACAGAGTGTTAGTAACATTTACTTTCAGCTAAGAGCTTTTTTTTAAAAAAAAGTACTTGAAATATCAGAATAATTGCTACATTGTTATATAGAAATATTTATTTGTATCTTAATTTTGATATTATTTCTTCAGTAAATAAAATAGTATCGCTACTCATCCATTGTACTTAAATTAGTAGATACAGATAGCCTAAGCGCCAGTAATATGCATACCATTAAAAAAACTTACCCTTTACGACAAGCAGTTAAATAATCAATTATATCTTTGAGTTTCTTTGTGCACC
>CABFVZ010000954.1:6267-99027 GCA_902151445.1 Timema monikensis
TTTTTTTTTTTTTTTTTTAGAAGTTGTGAGAGCTTAATGCATTCAAATTAAGGAGTAGTGTTCCTGTTTAATTGTATAACCATGAATATAAAATAATAATTAATTTTGATTTATAGCCATTATTCTTAAAGCAAACACTTTCAATCAATTATTGAATGAAAGTATTTGCTGTACGAATTGTGCTATCCGAGGCTTACTCGGTATTGTTAACCTCGGATAGTCGGGATTTTACTTTATTAGAGAAATGTATATCTGAACACAATAATCGAACTGAGACCAGGGAAAGAGGATATACCTTTTCTAGGTTGTAACCAAATATGAATGTATTTATTATCTAGAATAACAAATAACATTAAAAGAGACGGGTCCTTCTAATCTTTAAATCCTCGATTACCTTCAATATTTAAATCCATTCGAGATTCCAGGATTCAAAAAAAAATTCCAAATTCAAATTTTTAAACATATCTTACAACTATAGTGATTTCTATGAATTAAATCAACAGGATCATCATAGTTTATAACGAAAAATCTGACCCCAAATCATTAAATTTATCAAATGAAAATGAATTCGCATTATAGAAACTAAAGTATTATTTTGAAACAAATTAAAAATGTAAGTGAAAAAATTCAAACCTATTTAAAACAAATATTTATTTTCTTATTATTTCTATGTTTACTAAGATTTTTATTTTGATTCGAGATCATTAAGTAAAATTAAAATTCGATTTCTATAATCAGTAGGTAAAATTATTAAGATTAGAATTCTATTATCAGTAGTTAAAATTAAGATTTGGATTAAAAATCAGTAATTAAAATTAATAATCGGATTCTATTATCAGTAGGTGATAATATGACTCCTATCAAAGCCACCTCTACCACATGAGTTGTGCTCCAGACGAGGGTGCTATTAGAATGCCCTAGGCTGCAGTAATAAGGAGCGTAGCCTTGGTGTCCTTCCACCCTGGGGATAGTCTTGATAGGATCCTTTTCCTTGCCGGGGAAGGAAGAAAATCCTCCTCAGAGGACTGTAGGCACGTTCACAACTTCTGCTTCCTTACAGTCAGAGACGTGAGCTGGGTAGCACAATCACGCCAGTGAAGCTTATCAATAGCTATGTTCATTTGAATTATTATTAGCATCGCATCTTACTACCCATTCGGGCTATACGCAATATGTTCATTTGAAAACTGGTTATATGATGGTTATTAATAACTATTTCCATTTTAAAACTGGTAATATGAAGGTTATTAATAGCTATGTTCATTTCAAAACTGGTAATATGAAGGTTATTAATAGCTATGTTCATTTCAAAACTGGTTATATGAAGGTTATTAATAACTATTTCCATTTTAAAACTGGTTATATGAAGGTTATTAATAGCTATGTTCATTTCAAAACTGGTTATATGAAGGTTATTAATAGCTATGTTCATTTCAAAACTGGTTATATGAAGGTTATTAATAAACTATTTCCATTTTAAAACTGGTTATATGAAGGTTATTAATAGCTATGTTCACTTGAAAACTAGAAAATTATGTGGAGTTTAATAACACGGCTCCCACAACTTCTCTTGAGAGTTTCGTACTAGAAGTTATTCTCTCCCGGCCTTACTGGCGCTGCTGAGACAACCCGTCACGCGGTTTGTGCGCGACTGGTGGTTGCTTGGTTGCGCGTGAGATGTTCGGTAGAGGTCAGGGTTTTGACTCTGACTGAGTTCGTATCCTGTTTAGCTCTCGTTGGAGAATGGCTGGGTCAACTAGTGACCTAATCCAGCAGAGTGGAGTGTTGTGCCCTAGACTTGTGCTATTTCGATCTGCTTCTGTTCACTTCGATGTAGCTAAGTGTTTCTTTGATAAAAGATTCGTGTATTTTGTGTATTGTATAATGTGTTGCTGATATTTGGTGTGTGTATTATGTACGTTGGTGGGCACATGTGGGAGTAACGATGAGGCTTGCTTCTGCTTTAATTTGACGGTTGATTATACCCAGATCAACCAGGAATGAAATGTATGAAGTGATTAAATAAACCTATCTTCAAATTCATCAGAGTGAAGTTCTTCACTGCCCTCGACCTACTTACAGCTCTAAGGCCTTACAGTTGTGACTATTGCGGGGTTTAGTACCCTCATTAGTAGGTCTGCAGGTGTCAACGGGTGGGGTGATGAGGGAATGAATACTCACACTAAATCGATGACCTCTAGAGTATAAGGGTGCCCAAATTGGTTGAGTACAATGAACTGTGTAGAGGCAGTGCAGAATTTATTGAGTCTTATGCCTGCCTGTCTACATGACCAAATAGAAAGTGAGTGAGATATATATCTCCATTGTCTCTCATTGTATGTCCACGCTAATACGGGTTCACTTCGTCTTAGCGACCGTTCCCATTTTGACCCCTTAGAGTAATCACATAAAAAACCTAATTGTATTGATATGATACTACAGTTATTATTAAAACAGCCGTTTCGGTCAGCGAGAAATCATTTTTTTCTTTTTAATTTTGAGGTATTTAACGGGTTAAGATGTCGTTCGAGCCAGTATCAATCGCTGTCAGGCCACACGGCTTAAAATACAACGGTATATGTTGGAACTCCTTCTCTATTCTATCTAGGATTATACTCCCTTTCACCCTTAGCCTACAATTACCCTTTACCATGTCAATAGGAAAGAGGTGAGATAAAACTATGAAACATATTTTCTCAAGATAGAGGAAAGATTGCTGCTAGTTTTCAAATGTCTTAAACATTTGCTGTCGCTATCCTATCAAAAAAATTACTGAATTTGTCAGAAGAAGTTTAAAAGTATTGCCCCTTTTCATCAGGTCTTGTATCATAGCTGAACAAATGATCTTAAAAAAACTTTGAAAATGGGCTTATGTCACATTTTCAGAGTTTAAAAAAACTCAAACTATAGGGTTATTGAGGAAAGAGAGGCGTGTTGGAATATTTTGACTTTTATTTGAAATAACGCATCGTAAAATTAGCTATTGTGTGTGAACTTAACTTCTGCGTGGAAATTTCTTGCTTACCGAGGCAGCCTCCTTAATAGTTTTACTAATAGTCCTCATTGGAGGGCTGAGGTGTTGATCTTGTCTGGGATTATTTTCAGAAGACGGGGAGGAAGAACAAAATGTATTCTAATTTACTGATTTATGTTACCGCGTCTCACCGCCCGTTCTGGTTATTGATAAATAGCTACGATAATATGGTAAGAATGAGGGAAGGTTAAGTTAGAAATTAGATTAAATGTAGCCGCAATTGTATATAAATGAGAAGTAGAGGGACTTTCGTCAATTAAAAAAAAATCCTTCAGGATATTTAAATTCTATACACCCTATAGTAGTTGGGAGTATCAAATTTGATTATACTAACATGAGCTTTTTAAAATAAAAACCTCATATCTATAGTAAAAAAAAATATTTATCTTCCAAAATCTTAAACATTCTTAAGAATTAAGATTTTAGTTCTTTGACTTTTGAAGGAAATGTTTTATGAGGTTTTCCACTCTCCCTTCAAGCAAATGGGGATGAAATCCCTCTAGCTTCAACTTTTCTAATCCTTAGCACATTAGAGTAATTAGCACATTAGAGTAATTAGTACATAGGCGTATAGCCCTAACGGATAATAAGACGCAGTGCTCAAAACAAGAAAGTAGAGACCAAGCTGGAGAAAGTTACGTTGAGACGGGATAGTTATTACTTATAAAACAAATGTTTGTAGATTAAAATTATATATTTTAGCAGGACGCAAGACTTTCATTGTCAACAGCTTTTCATTACATATGTATTTTTGTGTTTACTATTTTATAGAGTAAGTGTTTAATTTACTCGTGTGCATTTATTACTATTTTTGTTCTTATTTAAGGTCATTTTTTAACATTTTAAAATCAATTTATAGGTTTTTGTTATCATTTTTAGGTCATCAAAATCCGGGCGCTTCTTATTACATCATCAATTTTAACCAACCAAAAATATTTTAGTAACTCAAATATTATATTTGAAAGTACTTGATAAATTTGCGAGTTTATAAGACAGAAAGATCGACTTCTAATACGGCTCAAGTTTTTTTAGGCCATATACTGTGTATTGAGCTCAAACAGTTGATTATGATCAACCAGTTGCTAACTCCTGCCTTCCTAAAATAATTCATATAAAATAATCAAACCTTGTTGTTAATTATACCTGACAAAAAACAAGAACTGTTACTTCATGATCAACCAGAACAACCTACATTCAAAATTTAGTTGTTTTCTTTGTCTCCCCGCCCCCACCTTTCCGCAGTGCGGCACACGCTTCCATAAATACTGCCGAGCTCCTGAAAATGTAATCATGGCTGTTTTTTCCGCGTGTTTTTAGCTGTGAAACACGTAAACGCTGGTTCATTCAAGGGTAGTATAAATCCTACTTCACTCGCAAACATAAATCGAGGCTTGCTCGTGTTCTGTTAATTACCTCTGTACGGATATAAATGTATTAGGAGTAATCTTGGAATGATAAAATTTGGTTGTATATTACAATGGGATAAAGCGCCTGCGTTAAATTTTGACCGTAATAAATATTACAGTTATGTTTTTAAATATGGTTTAGTTTTTATATAATCCAACCAAATCCTTCCTAAAACGAATCCGTCTGACATTTACGATAGTCAACTTAAATATAAGGGACCAGATCATTACAATGGACTGTCCATATTTATAATTTGGCACAGGGACCACTTATCAAATCAAATTATACTTTAATTTAGCGCACTGTACATATTATATAATTAAGTATAACTTACTTATTTCGGTGACCACATGGTCTAAATTAGGGGTCTTCAATCCAAGGCCCGCGGGCCACTTGCGGCTCGAGGTAACATTTTTTTGCAGCCTTCTGGCTCATGAAAAATATAAAAATTATTTAAAGATGAAAAAAATTACAAATACCGATAGATAATTTACATAATCAACTAATAAAATAAATATGAAATTTGTTTACGTTATTTTATCAACGATTTTTTTATGCGAAGAAAGGTATTCTGTTTTTTGTTAAAATGTAATTTGAAATGGCAAATACCAATTCTTTGTGCTACCACCCAATGACTCCAGAGCATTTCCCCATGAAAATTTGGTTGAAAATAGCCAACTCTATACCATTTTCCTGAGAACATTCAATCTTATCTTGCTACCACCTGAACGCCCGACACCAGAGCAATACTCAATAAAAATTCGAAATTATCCAGTATTATAGCATTTTCGGTGGGACATTCGAATTCATCCTGATACCAACAAACACCTGAAAATGTTTCTATGAAAGTTTTATTTTAGTTGACGCTATAGTATTTTCCGGGGAAAGTTTGAGCTAGTCGAGCCACCAACTGGCTCCAGAGCATTTTACAATTAAAATTAGAACTTAGCTGAATCTATAGCTTTTGTTTGAGAATGTTCAATCTAATTGTGGCTACCTGACTATATAGAATTTTTCGAGGAAAATTTGTACTTAATTGACTCTACAGCATTTTCTAAGGGAAATTTGATTTTATCGTATTACCAACCAACTCAAGAGCATTTTTCAATGAACATCTGAACTCAACCGACTTTGTAGCATTTTAAGGAGAAAATTCTATTTTATCGTGCCACCACTTAATTCTAAAGCATTTTCCAAGGAAAATTTCCCTTCAAACTAGGAAGTTCCTTTGTCTTCCTCCCAGCAATCCTATCACTCTCATACAACTTCTGTCTTCCTCCCAGCAATCCTATCACTCTCATACAACTTCTGTCTTCCTCCCAGCAATCCTATCACTCTCATACAACTTCTGCCTTCCTCCCAGCAATCCTATTCCTCTCAAACTCCATATGCCTTCCCATCGATCCTATCCCTCTTATTATCTCCATATTCCTCCTAGCAATCCTATCTCTCCCACTCCCTCGATCTTCTACCAGCAATCCTATACCTCCCACTCCCTTGATTTTCTACCAGCAACCGTCTCCCTCCTTTACCACCTTATGTTTTCTCATCAGCAATCCTAATCCACCTCCTACTCTCTCTTTGGTGCAATCAGAGAAATGTTTTGCGAACCACTCGTCTGTGCTCGTCCTTAAACGCTTGTTATTGAAACTCGTTATGAAGTAATTAAAACAAAACTACCTCCACGTCCTGCGAGACTCCTGAATTGCGACTAATGGCATTTGTTGCCGCACGAGTGCTCTTCAATGCTTCATCATCGCAAGAGCGGGAACTCTTTTGGGACTGCGACCATTTTACTTCTCCATCGCGGCGCGAGGCTTACTGAGCAAGGAGAGGGAGATTGTGGTGAGAGACAGATAAAACAAGGAGGGAGGGGAGCAGATCTTTACAGATAAATTAAAAGAGAAGGAAAGATAGGTGAAGAGAAAAAAAAAAGTGTGAAGTTAGAGAGTCCAAGAAAAAGGTTTTATGTGGGTTTGTGAGCAATGCGTCTTAAAAACTGCTGGAACTATCCGCATATTTACACTAAAGAATCACGAATGATGGTAGAATTTAGAGGAATGTGTTCACATTTGTGTAAAGGGAGGATGGGAAAACATCTAGGAAATGTCTCCCTCAGTGCCCCCAAACAAGATGCAAGCCCTGCTATCCCTGTTATATACAATTAAGTTTATTTTGAAGCTGACGCGTCGTATACCATGCGACCACCAAAGCACAAAAAAGGACGCAATTAAAAATGTGTAAACAAAATTGAGGGAATGAAAAAAAAAATATATATATCAAGTAAAGTCTACTTTCATGGAATTTTTTTTTAAGATTAAAAAATGAATTTCCGCTAACGCAGAGGTCACGGTTTGACTCTCACCCGAGTGTGTGGGAAGTGGTTTTGAAAATGCTATTTATAGCTGGTGCATTTCTTCTCTCACACCTAACAGAATTCGCCACTCGCACCCAGAGCATAACCTCAAACAGTCATGTTACATTCATCTTGAAATCACGGTTTCTTTTTTCTTTTAAGCTTTGAATAACTTAATTATTTATAATGTATGACTGATATCACAGGCTGTTTTTTAATTAAAAAGATTTTTTTTTTCTTAAACACTTTTATGTTTTAATTTCTTCACTAGTCATAATACAATAGACTATTCTCCAGGGCTCCATAAAAGGGTGGGTGGGGATAGCTTGAGCCCCTTCTATATCTATAGAAGGGGGGAGCTAAGTCTATATTAAGCCTCCGCCAATATTTCCCATGCATATGCAAAACACTTGTATACAACCTGTCACCATCAGCTACAAAATGGCAGTCTAAGAGGGCTGGAAATGGGTCCCATCTTCTTCTGACATTCCCTAAGAGTTTGTTTTGAAATACTTTACAAAGCTTCACACTGTAATCTCCCTGCCAAACAGGTGAACTCTACTTTATTTCCACTAGGTTGAATGGATCACATGCTGAGACAACCAATAAGCTCCAAGCGAATCTAGGCTTAGTTTAAGGAAGGAGTATTGCCATTCTTGTACGTATGGGTGTATGACTTGTGGCTCTGAACAAATATTATAAACAATGGCAACGCTGGGTGATTGACTCACTCAGAAGTTGTGGCTTTTTCTTTCTTTTATTTTTATTGGAGAAAGGGTGTGAGGGTGAGTATTATTTTATTGATTCACCTCATATATTATACAAATTATATTGATTTGTTTTACTTTTTATTAAAACATGTTTTCATATAGATAGTTCATTTACATTATTTAGAGAGTTAAAATTGTTAACATGTGTATTTTTAGTATTTAATTGGCTCCTAATTTTAAATTAAAAGTTTTAAAAGTTAATAAAAATTGTTTTTCCAAATAATAAATATGCTTTCTGGATTGATAATATTTTTATAAGCATTGTGATGAATTATTTAAGAAAAATCTTACTCTTAAATTTGCATTACTGTGAAAAATCTTTCCAAGGAACTGTGTTAACTTAGTATTATCAAATACCTTACTTTCCTTTTAAAAAAATTGTTTCTATAAAAATATTCTTAAAGTTTTAATAGAACACTGAAATGACCTAATTTTGCAGAATATATTTTATTCGCATAAAAACTCTTTCACAGAAATTTAATAAAACAATATTTGTAATTACTTTATTTTAAGAAAACCTAAAAGTACAGGCCTAATTATTGAAACATATTAGATCCATTTAATAAAATTTCACAATTTAATGGAAAATTTCATAAGGACACAAAGAAAATGTTGTTTTTCAAACAAACCACAGTTAAAATTTTATTTTTGGCAATCTTTATCTACCCTAATAAAAATAAAAAGCCGAGAATATTATCAATAAATCTCTAGTGGTTTGAATAAAATATTTTAATATGTTTGAACCTCTTTTATACATTATTATTAAAATATATTTGACCATGCTGCAAATATTGTATAGGTTTATTAATAATTTGCCTTTTACATTGTGAACCTTGACAGAGTTTACAGTAGGGTAAGTTAATGGAAAACCGGGAAAACCTGGAAAAGTCAAGGGAATTTGGGGTGACTAAAAAAACTCAAGAAGAAATCAAAGAAGTGATAAATAGAATCGCTAGAATTTTCATTTATTTTTGCAATAATCTGTTAAATATGAAGTAGAGAATATAACCAAAATTAGTAAACTATCAGTTTTACATCCAATTCATGCTATGTTTTGATTATCTTTGTGCCAAGAACGCAAAAGGGGAAACATATTTTTAACTATAGCTTTTAATTTAAAATACTGGAAAAGTATATATATTCTTGGGTGTGAAAAAACTAAGGAATCAAGATTTGGAATTTCAAAACTTTAAAGCGAATAAACCTCGTTTGAATGTGTTTAAAAAAAAAATAGCTTATTTTATCAGAAACAAACCGGGCGTAAAATACATATTTGTACTTAAGTTTTACCGTTGAGATGATGACTTGGTCGTCTAGGGGTAAGGTGTCAGACTTGTCTGTTAGGGGTCCGGGGTTCAATCCTAGGTACTGGCATAGATTTATTTGATAAACAAACCCTTCCTTCACCTCTAACAAATTGTGTATTAAACACAACTTGTGAATGTGTGGAATGCCAGGCCTCCATCGTGGTTCGGTTCCCACGTTAAACTGTAGGTCCTCCATTTCATTTCACCATCACCCTACCATTACATATTAGCGTAAGTGCGTGCAACCTGAATGGGTAGTAAGACGTGGTGCTAATAATAATCTACCGTTGAGAATATAGATTGATAGATTCTCTTGGAACGAACAATGCAATTGTAGCTAGTATTGGCAGCATGAAACAACTTCCAAGTCGCTGGTGGCTGGTATATCAATGATAGTTCTTAGTAGCCACACTTCCATCACAGACGCCGCCTTAAAATATGAGCGAAGAATGACCCTGAGCATGGGGTGACACTTAGATAGCTCAGTGGTAGAACATCGAACTCAATTCTCATGTCCAAGAGTATTGTTTTCAATTTATTCAAATTAGGTATTGTATTATGGTTATTAACGACCTTAGTATCACCTGCCTCGGTGGCGTAGTTGGCTGATGCGCTAGTTTCGTGTTCACCCAGACTGCCGAGGACGGGGAGACTAAGGTTCTAATCTCGGTCGGGTGAACTGGTGGGGTTTTTTCCTAAATGGTTTTCCACTCTCCCTTCATACAAATGTGGGTTCACTTCCTCTACATTCAACCTTCCCAATTCATAATCCATTAGCGTAATTAGTATTTAAGCATATAACCCAAACGGGTAGTAAGATGAGGTGCTAAATAAATATCGTATCGTATAGCATCTTGTACTTACCAGAGTTGCTAAACCTGCATACATTTGTTTACGCATCAAGTCATATGATCTTCTGACCCTTAATATATATATTGTATGTTTGGAGGTGGAACTGGTGCTATAAGGTGGAGGGAAGGAGGGACCTGAGTTGGGAAAATATTGTGTACCCCTCCCCCCGTCATCCTCCTGTAATACATTATTCTACTTTTACATTTATCTCACTTCCTCTGATATTGAGCTGAAAGATGCCCTTGAATCAAATAAATTTTAAAAACAAACTGCAAAGTTATAAAGCTTGGTTAAATTATTATATTTATTTCCAAGCAATAAAAATGTGTTAGTGTATAGATAATATTACAATTTCCAAAGATTTTTTTTTTATCAATAACCAATCAACTGTGGAGTGATCAATTCAAAATGTGAAGACAGGAAATCTTAAAAGTGGTTGTTTTACGTTCTATTCTGTATGCAAACTGTGGAGCATAGTGTTTTTCCTTAAAACTTTTAAATGCTCATTCAATTCGTATTTTAATGACTCTACTTTGGCCAAAATTAATATAAGAAGTTTTGAGAACTATTGTTACTTGTATTAGCTTTATAATCTCAGCCACAGATAGCATATCCAAATGGCATTAATTTTTTTAAATATTCTAGATAAGGACCACTCCAAATGGCTTTTAAGGTATTGAAATTTTCATATTTAAAAAAAATTAGGACCAATCTAAATGGCTCAGAAGGTCATGGATTTTTTTTTAATCTGGGAGGAGGTTGGATTGTGGCTCGTCTATAAAACCTTTATTTGACAGCTTTCCCCTTTCACAAATATGGTTCTACCACCTGTAAAGTAAAAATAAAATACTTTTTTTTTTGTTAACCAAAAATTATTTGCATTTTATTATCTTCTCTTCCTACCATGTTATTACTATACTTGATGACAAAGAAACGCTACTTCCCATGAAAACAAACCTCCTTCAAAAAGCTTCAAGAGTCACCCAGAGTTTAACATTTTAAATAGGAACCCCTGGACTCCTTTCAGTCCGCCCCCTCTCCCCCCACTACCAAAGAACTTCCAGGGAGCCCCCGTTAAACTATCTATTCCTACTGAAGCAATATTATATTTATTTTGGCCAGAAAAATGTTTCGCTATAAGAACTGTATAAACACTTACTTTAACACGTGTTCCCTACATCCCCACCCTAAGTTCGTTAAGCTGAGTAATTTACCATCTTGTTCAAATATAGACCAGAAGAGATTGGTGTTCTTCCTGGGCCAATATTTCTCTCCGGAGCATTTGTGAGGGAGACTGTGATGTATTATCTGGTCCAGACATGATCGAGTGTCGTCCCTCCATCTTAGTATCGTTGCTTCAAATGAAGGAAGACAGTGCTTGCTTGCTCCAATTCTCATCCTCTGGAACGGCACAGGGGGGCTGGATGGGGCATGGGGCTTTATATACAGGATGCCCCATGGTTCACAGGAAGTCTGCGGTGCTATAGCTGATAAGTGTGTAGCTTTTTAGAAAGCGATCGTTGTTCTAATACTTCTATTGTGCACAATTGAACATAGAACATTAGAACACAGGGCTAGAACTAATTTAGAATAATATATAACTTGGGGAACTAGCACTAGAATAAAATAAGATAACAATTGGGAAGTTCGCAAACAAAGCGGTAGCCAGGCTAACAAATCAGGGGAGGGGGAGGTGGGAGCTTGATGGCACAGACCCTCAACTGTCACAGGCAAAGAAAAATGTTGAATATTAAGCTACTCTAAAAGCTAATTGGGGTTTATTTTAGGTTTATTTATGTCAAGGAATAAATACTTTAAGTTCTATCAATTTGTTTAATACTATCAACATTAAAAAACTTAATTTAGGAACAACACTGCAAATATATTCTGAAGGAATATAATTTTCAAAAAATATCTGGTTGAGGACCTCTTTATTAGTGGAATTCAATTGCCAAACGTTTGCTGGTGAAGGGATCTCATAATGATTTAAGCCATCAGTCCCTCACACCCACTTTTGGTTATTTGCCCCCACTCTATCCACACAAATAAGGTACCGCCAACATTGAACCAACCTGGATAGTTCTGGATAGTTCTAGAGATGATTTCTTCATCCTCTAATAAGGCTGGAGATTTAAAAAATGTCTGTTTGTAAAAAAGTTTAGTATCTCCTACCTATATAGTCCAAAAGTGTACACTTTTAAAATAAAGACATTTCCAACTTGACTAAATATATTGAAGACGTTGACTCTTGTATATATGAGAGACAGATTTATTGAAAAAGGTGACTGATGGCAGTGGGAAGTGAGGTTGATACTGTTTGTGCCATAGGTGGTGGCATACTTTCTCTATGAAAGTAATCAGCTATTCAGACCACCCTGGGTCAGATATAGTTAGGAAGGAACTTTTTTGACAGTTTCAAATGTTACCAAAACAGTTTTCATATACGTCAAATCATGTGCTATGCATTCTTCACATTTTATAGAATTTATCAACGTCTATAAAATAACACTAAAAATATTAGTTAAATTTTATCAATTCTCACTGAAAACAAATATGTTGGTATTTTCTAAAATACTTGTAGCCTACCTGGTCACTCCCCACCTTCTTTTCAATCATCTCTCGGTTGGTCCACGGCAGTCAGTAAGTTCAGTAGAAAATCGAAAAACTCGTCGAGATATATTACTTGTTGGGGTGGGGATGTGAGGTCAAAAAATATATAATACGGTTGATGACGTGAATCATTATTTGAAATATTTTAAACCAGTACAGTTGATATAATCTGAAGATTTAAACTAATTACAGTGTCCGAAATAATAACATTTTGACATAAGTTAACTTGAGGGATGACACGCCATAATCCATAATGATAGTGACCTTGATGTGACGCTACGTCCAGGGAAGTTACGAACTTCCTTTATTATCACATGATAAATAATAACTCTCTTGCGACTCACTTCCTTTAACTATAAGATAGAATAGGGGTGAACAACCCATTAAACGCCTTTGGTTGTTCATTTTGAAATTGATTAGAAAACCGGCACCCTTTTCCTCCCGTAACTTCATCTCGACAACTGCTGGTGGAAAAAGACATAAAACGATCGCATGTCTGATCCGTTCAAGTGTTACTCAAGGAGTGTGTCAATTCACTTGCGTCATCCCCCAAGATAAGAAACAAATAGGCCAAATGCTATGCGCTGATTGGCTGGCGGTTACGCGCCAAAACTCCCATTTACTCTTGATACAGCCACACGTGCTTCTCAAACTAGAGCCCAGCTTCCGGGTAGAGATAAAACAAAACAAGCCTAAAAACGAAGTTAATGAATTTAAATTTCGAATATATGTTTCTTATAACTTTGATCATGGTTTGGGCTACTAGAATATGATCACACACTTTCTTATAACTAAGCATTTTAGCTGAATAATTTATTATTGATAAATATAGCTTAAACTAGACCTAGAGTAGACAAATAGATAGTAGATGCTGAAGGCTATTTAGGTCACCATAGGCCTAGCTGGTTAGATTAGTAATAAGATATAATTAGCATGATTTCTCAGCATACTGACAATGAAAACACTAATGAACTTGTGGAAGGGGGGGAATTTTGTAGAATTAAATATAAACAAACAACTCAAATATTATTGAATAATATGACTGATGGACACGTGCAAGCCTATTACATGAACAATGAATGTATGTGTTTCAAGAGTAATATTGACTACCAAAGTAAACCATAGCAAACAAATATGTAAATGAAATGGTCGAAAACTAAGAGCCTAAAGCCCTGACCACTTGACATGCGCTTCCTACTAAAAATGAAATTAGACAAGATTGTTTTATCCATTTACTAGAATTTGTAGTGTTAGCTTATAAAACCAAATTTATTATCCACACAATAACTAAGTTAGTGAACACTAGTCTACACTACACACTAAGCTCACAAAACTAAATCGTTGACACGTCACAGTATTTATAACAAGCACTGTTATACTTATGTACAAACAGTCTGTTCTCAAACAACTGCAACTGTTTATATTGCCGCAAATTGCAACCAGTGGGCCGCACAGGAACATTGACCGGGCTGCATGTTAGATGCCACACTCACAATATACTGGACTGTCTATAACAGGGAGATAAGGGGATTGAACTACAGTTGGGGTACTGACTATTTTTTTCTAAACAGTTTTACTTTCTCTCGTCGCGCAAATTCAAGCACACTTCGCTAAATTCAACCTTCCTCACCATTTAACACATTAGAGTAATTAGTAGGCTACATATGCATACATCCCATAACAGCTACTATGACGAAATACTAAAAACAAGATTTGTAGAAAATTAAAATAAATGTATTTACTTAGGCAAAATTTGATTTATCCTTGACTAAAAGTTATTTTGAGATAAAAACTGAAAAAAAAAATTAAATCTGAACCTTCATCATAACAGGTCCAACTCAGCTCCCGGCTCGCGCAAGGTATGGGAGTAAAAAGGAAAAGAAAACACCTACGATATGTCAGAATGTGACATTTTCCGCGGTCACGATGGAGGACGGAGCGACCAAGTTTCTTGTGCCTATTATGAGAGAATAAAGTTTTGTGCGCAATTATTAGCTGTAAAGCCATTCTAAAATGGTCAAAAACAGCCTTTTCAATGCAATTTTTATCCAAATATAATTTAATATTTCAAAAATGTTCAGTAATAGGACCCTCTATTAACTCTTTATCTCCATTAATAATTAAACATAAATTATCCACGTGCAATAGTGTTCGTGTAGATTTACGATCTTTAGCCAACTGTCTCACAGAGTTAATTGGCAGGTCATGCACGCTCTTACCTCGCATTCCTTCAACTTAACGAAAATAAAATAATCAAAGTTTCCATAACCATAGCAAAATCATTTTATTAACGTTACACAAAACATTTGAAGTATATCGTGACTGGCCAACCCCAAATAATGGAGCTGTATCCGCGCTGAGAAAAACTCTTTTCTCTCAAATTGTGTCTGAGATTGCAGGATCTCAAACAGAACCTTGAGTCAAGCGCAATAAGCTGGGATAATACCACTTCCAACAACGATACAACTTTTTATTCTTTATCTTCTTACCCAGGCATGTCACAGTACAGTTCCATTCAACAAACATGGAACCCTCGCACCTTGTACACACGACCGTTAATTTAGTTGTTCATTCTTTACAGAAACTAGTAGTAAATAATTATGGTGCATTCCAAGACACTTAGTTGACGGCTGGAAAAGTTACTAGCTAAGTTACTACTAAGTAAGAACAGGATTGTTATCTGAAAATGTAACTTTCGATAAATATAATCAATACCTTAAAAATAACAACAATATTATGGTAAAATATTATAAATGTTGGCCAAAAAAATGTTTTTTTAGTTTATAAAATGAGCTCTAAAACTATCATGAAATAACCAGAGAAGTAGTTTATAAGAAATATACAGCCAAACAGTAGTTATTGTTTTCAACCTAGTCGTGTGAACAGTAAATGTTAATTGCAAACAACGAAAAAATATCTTATCGGAACATTATATTTTGTGTTTTTAAATATGTAAAGTTTATTGTATACTTGGAACAATCAGGTGCATTTTTTTTAACTGTTAATAAATACTTAGAATACATTTAATTAAAACCACTTCATACAAACTTTTTTTTTCAAACCAAACCCTTTTATTTGTAAAACATGTAAATCACTATTCAATATATTAAGATAGAATGGTAGTGGACGTGATAAAAGGTCAATGTTTTTGCTGTTTTTAGGGAAAAACATTTTTCTGGCCAAAATAAATAAAATATTGCTCCAGTATAGACGTGATATTTTAATTTTCTTCACATGTTGATATCAACAGTTCCTGAATATCTATTATGAGCATGGTGGCAATATCTAACAAACTTTTTAAATGAAGAGAAAAAGTTGTCATTTAATTCCAGGACACTCTTGATAGATATTCAAGAATTTATGAGGTCACTATGCGAAGAAAATTAAATTCTATTTTTGTACTGGAGCAATATTTTATTTATTTTGGCCAAAAAAAATTTGGCATAAGAACTGCAAAACCCTGACTTCACTCCCACCTTAATGTAAGACTTTTATCCTATGCACATGTGCCTGGGCTTCAATATTACTGAAAACTATGATCGGCCTTAGTAGCAAATTAGGTGCACATTTCCGTAATAGTTGGTCATTTCTTGGTAGAGATACAAGACATACTTATCTGTAGTAGTTCCTAAGGACAATTCACCCCTTCCTTCATTATCCGTACCCAATTAGAATAATTATCAAATATGCGTGTAAGCTGAACAAGTAGTAAGACGCGGTGGTAAAAAGAAATGAATAAAATAGTTTACAATGTCGTTAAGCTTACAAGATCTAGTTGTCGCCAATTGATTGTCAACCGCAAATAGAGGTTGCCACTCCCATGTTGGTGACATGTGGCCGCAACACGAGGTAAACACGTCAAGACGTTTCTGTCGGCTTTGTGTATCGAACAACGTTAGCAAATAACTATAAATGTGCTGTACTACCGAAACAACACGGAGGAAAGATTAGTAGTACAAACATGTGGTTCTTTTTATAACAACACGTTATACATGTACGCTTATGTCCTGTTTACACAAATAGTTTAGGGATTAACCACTTGTGAATGTGGGGAGTGCCAGGCCTCCACCGTGGTTCGGATTCCACGTTGAACTGTAGGTCCTCCATTTCATCTCACTATCACCCTACACATTAGCGTAAGTGCATATAACCCGAACGGGTAGTAAGACGCGGTGCTAATAATAATAATAATAATAATAATAATAATAATAATAATAAAAGTAGTAGTGTAGTTTAGGGATTAGGACGGTTGAATTTAGAGTTCGTGTACCCATATTTGCGTGGAGGGAGGGTGGAAAACATTTAGGAATATCCTTCCTTAGTTCACCCAAGTGGGATCGAAACACGATCTCCCCGTCTTCGGCCATCTAGCATATTGCAAGAGTAGAGCCTTATACCATACGTCCACCGGAGTAGTTGGTCAACATTGATAACATGTTATTGTATATTTGATCATTTCATAGGTGTTGATAATAGCTATCAAAACTAACAGCTTCCAACCGAATGATTTGACGTATGAAAATATGGTCACGTGGTATAACGTGTCAATCTCATGTTCTACTGGACTGCCAGGATACGGAGATATCGGGGTTTGAATCGAATTTGGGTGTGCTGAGGGTTTTTTTCACGTAGTTTCCCACTTTCCCCACGTACAAATGCGGGTACTCTTCCTATAATACTCCACACTCATTATCCCGATTACACTAGTGTAATTAATGCATTCGTATAGCTCTGAGCGAGTACTGAGACACCATGAAAAAATTGAAAATGGGAATTGATTTAGTAAATGTCAAAAAAGTGTATTCCTATATATATTGGATTGTATGTCTGTTCTCTTATTTTTCCAAACTATTTAACTGCATACTTCTATAACATCTATTTAATTAATAACAACATTTTATTTCCTCTGTAATTATTTCCGTTTATTTGGTTTATAGCCGCTTCGGTGACCGCATGGTCTAACGCGCGTATTTCACTGGATTGCCGGAGATGGAGGTATCGGGACTCGATCCCAGTCGGGTGAAATGAGGCGCTGGTTTTTCCTAAAAGGTTTTCTACTTTACTTCATTCAAATTCGGGTGCACTTATTCTAAATTAAACCCCCCCTAATCCCTAACACCCTAGCGTAATAAGTAGTCTATAATATTCTGGAAGTCTATTATTATTATTATTATTATTATCGCGTCTTACTACCCGTTCGGGTTATAATCCGATGGAAAAATTACGCTCTTGATTTTAGAGATTAGGGAGCCTATATTTAGAGTAAGTGTACCCATATTTGCGTGGAGGGAGGGTGGAAAACCAGTTTGGGGGAAAAACTAGCATCAGTACACCCGTCCGAGATTCAAACCTTGATCTCCCCTTCATCGGCAGTCTAGTCCGCTGTGAAAATAGCGCGTTAGACCATACGGCCACCAAAGCGGGGGAAATTCCTTTCAATAGAATCACATAACATCGCCGTGCCTTATTACACATTTGGAACATACACATAAATTAATAAAGATATAAGTTTATAGGAAATGTATCCGAATTTGCGTTGGAGAGAAGTGGTAAACCATTTAGTAAGAAACTCTCTCATTACACCCGACCGTGATTCGAACCTCAATCCACCCGTCACCGTTAATTCAGTCTAACATGAGAATGATGCGTTGTATCATGCAACCACCGATGCGGGTAAATAGGCCTACATTATTGCTTTAGTGAACTATCACAACTATTTTTATAACTAAAGATATATAATGTGCAATTTGATATAAACCAATCGAATACCATTACACGACGTATAAACTAGCCTAGTTCTAGAACAGACACAACAACTAGTTCCCAAAGACCTCGTTCTTCTCTGGGAAATGGAAAACCAAATTTAATCAGGTTTTTTTTTCCATCCGTGTCAGGAATATAATTCAGCAGCATTAGCTCCCTAGATAGACCCTCCATGGAGCTAATGTGTTGGACAATATAAAAATTAGCATGGCCTATTTAAGTTGCCGAAACACTCGTTTGATAACATGATTAAATTTAATTGCGTATAACCCGAGCGGGTAGAAAGACGCGGTGCTAATAATAATAAATAAATATTATATTATTAAAATAGGTAATTGACTAACAGGAGCAGAGGTCTAGTTTTAACTCAACCTTTTGGCATTTCATACGTCTATTTGTTTCGTTATTAATGACAAATGCGTGGACCAATTTTAACAAAATTGGACAGGAACATTCTATGAATTTAGGTCGAATGACGTATACACCAATTTTATTACAAATATACATATCTGACAGTTAGAAAAAGCTATTAGATCTACTTTAATTTATGTATCTATCTCCCTGTAATCTGAAGCATAGTATAATAAATTAATGTTATCAGTGTTGGCCGCACTTTATTTAAAAAATAACATTTCTATGAAAATTTAACTGGGCCTGTACACGCCTGATTGAAGAGATGGTGTTAATCGTTATTTTCTTTCATCTAGTGTGTGCCTTTTTTGGTTATACAGCTACAAAGCACAACTCATTAATCTAAATAACCCCAAATCAAAACCAACTCACCTCAAAACTCGCAGCCACATTTATTACTAATTTTTTGTGAGATTAATTAGCTATTAACACTGGAATAATGAAAGTTAAATGGTTTGAATAGAAACACACACTTCAGCTTTGTTATTTTGCTGGTAACTCTGTTTTGTTTTCCAATCCGGGAGGTTAATGTGATGACTATATTGCGTTAGTTGTAGTCGGGAGTCGGCAGGGGGTTAAGGGGGGGATGGAAAGGCCCCTAAAGGGCAACTAGGATTGTTTGTATCGTAGACACTGGAGCTCATAGCTTAATTACTGAAACCGTTGATTGCTTTTTGTTATCATGAATATTAATTCTGTGAAATATTACACAGGGAGTTTTCCTGGTAATGTAATAGCGAGGTTGCTTGACTCCTGGGAGAAGGTAGTGTATGTATGTGTGTGTGTTGATATGGTCCAGTAAAGATAGGTTGTTGGAGGAAGGGGGTTATTAACTGTTGAAACTGACCGTGAAATTGTGCGAAGCATGGCCTACTGCTAGGGACTACCTCCCAATACGCATTTTGTCTGTCTATTCCCCTCCTAAATGGCGACTTACAAGGCCAGTACTCTTTTAGTTTGTTTTAACAAAATATTATTTTGAGAAACCATAAATAAAATATTGTAACAGTCCGTTTCCATTAGTATTACATCGTTATTGTTTAGTAAATTCCCTGCATTACGAGAATTTGGGTTACTTTACTGGAAGTTTAATACAAATTAAAATTAATATGATCATATAGTGGATTTTTATTGCACTGTGTTTAATTATTACATATTGATCAGTTATTAAGACTGTGATTAAAGAAACTTTTAAATAAATCGCCAGACCAGAAGGCCGGATGTGTCCGTAGTAAATCAATATAAATAAAAGAGTTAAGCTACCACGCGACACTACATTACTATTGGAGCGCCTGCCCTTCTTAGAGGAGCAACAAGAACCAGAATAGGCCTCTCCTTGGGTCTTTTATAACCTCTGGTGATGCTATTTTGACATCTAAGCTCTCCCACGCTTAGATCACCCTTGTTTAGAAGTATCCTTTGCTTTGTACTGTACATCCAAACACAAAACCTTTTTGAAACATCTCTTTCAAACCCACTCGCTGACCTCCAGACTCCAATATGGAGAAACTAAAATGACTTTGAGATACATCCTGGACCCCCCTAATAGTTCTTCTGTTATAACATCATTTTATTTTAACTGAACTTGGTGTAACTACAATATTAATTTATCAATTCACATTGTAGTATTGTTAATGATAGAATAAGGAACATATATAAACATATATATCATTATTATTATGGTTATATAAGCATAATAATTTAACTTATTCAAATACATACCTTTAATATTTATATATGTATGACCATAATAATTTAACTTATTCAAATACATACTTTTAATATATTTATATATATAATATTAATTATTATTTTGAGCGTATAGCCCAAATGGTTAGTAAGAAGTAGAGATAAAAAAATATATTTAAAATCAATTATTATTTTAAATCAACATAAAATATGCCAATCTATTGCTGAGTTAAAATTACTGTCACAATAGTATTACAATAGATATGTTTATTTTAATTTCATACAAATAATCAGTTCTTTTTATATTTTCCATCGACATTCTGAAATTTTATATTTTTCTCTCTTTGTTTTAAAAGTTTTTCATCAAATATCAGGATGCCCAGGACCAATATTCAAGAACTGTTTAGATTACCTACTATTTATTATGTATAAAACTAAACACATCCACTGAAGCAAGATTATTCTTTTATTATTTTTTGCCAAAAGAATCTTCCTATGTAAACCTCAAACATTCCAACCATAGCTTTTATGGTCCCCACACACAATCATGCCCTGCTTGATGCCGGGCATGCCAGTTGGACTGTTCATTCCAAAACTGATCGTGAGTGGGGCATTCATGCCAGGAATGAAGGGTCAGACGTGTTTGATATTTTCTGTCATGCCTGGAATGTTCAGGGCAGACAAACCAACACTGATCTTGTGTGAGTAACGCCAAGCCCGGGATGACTGACGCATGCGCAGTAAACATACAGAGACCACGCTCTGAGCATTCATCTCTTTGTTGTTTCTTCTGAAGGAGGTTGATATTCGTTTTACCATGACTTCCAATCCTAAATTAAACTCTCTTGAATGCATGACGAACTTTATCAATCTGTACAAATTGTTTACGGTTTTGTGGAAAGTGAAAATTAAAGCGAATAGTAATATTTAATACATTTAAAAAAGAAGAGGCTTATCAGAAAATGGTTGATTTAGTTAAAACAGTATATGAGAGTGGAAACGTTGATTTTGATAAATCACGGCAACGGGTTCACTAGAAACCAAGTACAAAATGTACGGTTCACGTAGCAGGGAATGACAACAGTCCTAGCATGACCGTGTGTGGTGAAACCTGGCAAGCCCAGAATGACAGTCCCAGCATGACCGTGTGTGGTGAAACCTGGCAAGCCCGGAATGACAGTCCCAGCATGACCCGTGTGTGGGGAAACCTGGCAAGCCCGGAATGACAGTCCCAGCATGACCCGTGTGTGGTGAAACCTGCTAAGCCCAGAATCACAGTTCTAGCATGACCTTTACCTTAATTCCCTTCGATCACATCCTCAGTTTATCACGTTACGATTTATTTTATAAGCGTAATCCTTTAAATAACCATCTATTTCATTTGGATACATTATCTACATAGTTCCTGATTGGGAACTTTAAAAATAACCAAAGATATGTCGGATCCTTTATTTCTCGAATCCAAATTTAAAACCTCGAACCTTTAAAAATGTGTCATTTTAGGTAAAAATGAAAATACCTCAATTTTTTTTTATATGAAAATTTTGTTTAATGTTTGGTGGTACTGACCAATACTATTTTGTTTGTCATGTCAATTACGTTAAGAACTAAGAAACAACAAACAGAAACTTTTTTTAGTAAATTAATTAAATTAATATTATTAATTTTTTGTGATTTTGTTACCATACGAACTACACAATTCTATATAATTCCTTTTACGAATTTCTTAAAACTGATATATCAAGTCAAGGTCTTCATAATTGTATTCGAGATACTTTTTGAGGTAATTTTCAAATCTAGAATCTCTGAAATACCATAGGATTCGACAGACCCATATCTAAAATATAACACATATATTTGATGACTAGTTTGATCAAAATGTTTTGTCAAATCTCTTTAATGCAACGCTAGTAAAGGAATAACCAAAGTCACTTTCGAAGGTTTGTTAAAACACGCTTGGAATATATCTGCTTCAGCTGGGAATAGCACAAAAGGATTTGAGAAGACTGGAATATACCCTTTAAAGAATCACAATATACCACCTCAAAGTTTCGTGGCAAGCCTAGCTCCAAATGATTATATTCCTTCATCTTGTGGCTCCAAACCAATCTTACCAGCAATTCACGGCCTTCGACTAATGCTGACACACTTCCTAGCACTGGGGATGATGCCCTTGTTGTGATTATTCTTCCATCACCTGAGAAACAACCCCCTAGACAAAATACTAAAACTGCCAGTGATACAATTTTGCATCTGACATAGGTATTTTATTTTAAATAAACTGCAAGATTAAAGAGAAAAATATGTCAAAGTTAAAATAAAACAACTAAAGTTTCTCGTATAAAGTCGAGTAAGAAGGGTAAGGCAAAACCAGGAATCAAAATTAAGGGGAAAAGCAGTTTATCCAGTGACTTGTATCGCATATTTTTCTCTGAAAAATTGGTACATCCACCGGTTGAAGACTGGATTCAGTGCAACAAATGTGAAAAGTGGTGCCACAAGAACTATGCTGACAGAAAGAATAAAAAAGAACATTTTATTTGTAAAATATATCATGAATAAAGTATTTTTATGTGGTTTAGAATTTAACTGGTGATCCATTTCGCCCCAAATTTGGGGTGAATCGGATAACTCCCATCACTTTATTATTTCACTGTGGAATGAGATACTTATGTATGCACGTTATTTTATAGCGTGGATTCCAAGCCAAAGTGTTTGAATTAAAATATAATAATACAAATTGTCTTTGTTCAATTTGTTTTTTTATCTCTGAAGAGATCCAATTCTCCTCCTATGTTTTAATTTGATGTACTATACGGCGGACCAGAGCCGTACTGATTGAAGGGTGGAAGTGTGTAGTGTGTTTAAGAGGCTTAGTGTCCATGGAAGTGTGTAGTGTGTTTAAGAGGCTTAGTGTCCATTTCCACCCCCTTTTCCCTAAAATCATTATTGTTTTATTAACATACGTTTTATTATTTCTCCTCGATGCCAATGTTAGTAACTTATTGGAGTATTTTAAAATTCATAACCCTAACAAATATGTAAAATAAAAACTTTAAATTGATTCAGTGGCAAGAGGGGTTTAGGCTTCTGAAATAAATAGTTGCTATCTACTATCGGGAAACTTTCCTAAGAATAGATGAAGATGGAAACACCTTCCCCCAAACCCGTTTCTACCCCTTTAAAAATCAGTGGATGGCTCTTTTTTCATACTATAGAAATCAATACCAATATTTTTGCTCAGTAAAACCTTTTACAAAATTCACAAACCAATTAGGTAAAAGCTTGTTTGCAGCTTAGACATAAAAAAATAGAGCGTAAACTTTAATGAGAAGAAAAAACCCATATTTGAATAAAAAAAACACATAAGTTACATGACTAATTATAGCCCCGAACTTGTTTCAAAGAACACAGTTTATTATGTTAGGTTCAAATAGGTTAGCTTGGATCAAAATAAGGTCGACTTTATGCAATTATTTCTGTGCACACCCAGGGGGATAAGTGTACCCCAAGTTGAAAACCACTGCCATAGATTAATACGTTATAGAGCACGCGTGTTAGGTCTAAAAATCAACTGTGATTTAAAGTGCTGCAGTTTATATTTATTTGTATTATGAATGATTGATTATTGATAATATGTTAATCGTGAATATATACTTAGCCAATAGCTAGTTCTGGCCCCGGAACATATGAATATAATAAAATAAACTTTCAAAACTAATAGCTCTAGCTAACTGTCTAACTGGACGGCAATATTGCCGGAAATGGGCTCGATGCCCCACTGTTGGATAATAGCGTGCTGTATAGACAACATAAAGGATGTTATTGGCTGTTAGAGAGTGATAACAGTTGAAGGTAGTAAGGGTGGAAACATTGAATGTGTGCGTGGCAATCTGATATTAGTACAGCTCTCTGATAGAAANGAACGTTGCTTTTATCGAAGCTCCTTTTTATCGAGCTTTAGGGTGCTTGGTTTTCAAATATATCGAGTGTCGTTTGGATCGACAAGCTCTCGCCTTTCTCCTCAACTCCTCTTAGTACGATGAGAAATTAAGTCCAACCGATAAGGTGACCGGTGTTGGAATTTCATTTGAATGGAATGTGTTTTCTCCTCGTAGTGACCGCATTTGTCACGTAACTTTTCTAATGTGAGAGTGTTGTACAATTGTTTGATTTGTGCTCCTACAAACATAGCCAATCAAAGCCGAGCAGTGTTCCTCCTTGTGGTGGGCCCCAGTGACCACTTGGTCCAGCTGACCTTGTTGTGCACTAACCCCCCTCCCCCTCTCCCGGTGAATTTATTTGTGACGGGATGGATGGAGTAGATGACAAGTGCTATCCCTGGATTCAGGTTTGTGACACACTAAGTGATTGGTAGTGCGTACCTGGTTCGTGACACACTAAGTGATTGGTAGTGCGTACCTGGTTCGTGACACACTAAGTGATTGGTAGTGCGTACCTGGTTTTATCCGGGGATAGCTGGTCCAGACATCTCTTCAAAGAACCAGCTGGGCAACTTAGGGTACCTCTGCCCCCCCCCCCTCCTCCCCCAGAGGTAGAAATATGTGGTGTACATTCCTGACTTATTCAAGGACGATTCTCCTGGGAGTACAATTATGGTAAGTTAAAGTGAAGGTTCCCAAACCTTTTAGACCTAAGGAACCTTTGCGCCTAAAAAAAGTCATGATGTGGCCCCCATAACTTTGTTCACACTAATAGTATAAAGTTCAAAACTACAGTTAAATTCTACAAGAATAAAACGTATAAAACAAACGGAAAACATTAAAGGTTCTGCTGCACCTTTGGCAAATGTCGTTTATTCGGATTTGAAAAAAAAAAGTGTGAGTACTAGTTACTGATACTATTTTATAATGAGAAAAAACAATCAATAGTATACTAAAATGGCCTCACACAGCTTAAGATAACTATAGTGGGGCACAGTTTGAAAAACGCTGGGCCGAAGAACCCTGAGAGGGGGGGACCATTCTTTACCTATGGACGACAAATGTTTTGCTCATTATTTCATTGCGTGATTTACTTTTTGAAGATTTTCTGACTCATATAAGACACCTCCTGTCGTCAGAAATTCAAGCCAATAATAATGAGTAATGATAGTTTTCGACGCAAAGTACAACCAATAGAAACATAGAGATGCTAAAATACAACTAGGATAAACATCTCCCACTCCGAGTGGAAATGAGCAATTTTATCCTACACACAAAAATGGGCCACCAGTATAAATAAAACACATATCACAACACATGGGAAAATGCTGACCAATAACTCTAACTTTCCCTGCGATGTGAAGCCGCTCTTCGGTAGTAAAATGATATACCGCCCAACCAATTGAGAGACAAATGGTGGTAAGGGGGATAAAAGGTCCATAAAATAAGTAAAAAACAAAGGGGGAGGTGAAAAAATATATTTTTACATCAAACGTGCCAAAACGCTTTAGCAAAGTGAAATCTTGATGGATTAAATAGCAAAGCTATTATTTGATAGTCATTGTTATTGTCTCATCTAGATATCATATTCTTTAAATTGAAAAATGACACCTGGACACGGGAATCGAACCTGGGACCTTTGGCTCAGTATGCCAATGGTTTAACCACTGAGCTATCCAGGAATTGGCCCGTGCCCAGGGTAATTCTTCACTTATATTTTAAGGCAGAGTCTGTGATGGACGTGCGGAAATCGTCATACACATATGAGTGAACAATCAAGATCAAGAGCTATCAGATAGCTTCTTTATATCTGTATAACAATCTTAAAACCAAATTGTAAAAACCATTTATATAAACTTTCAAAAATAAGTTATTTATAAAGATCTTTAAAAATCGTTTATATATTTTGTAAGAAGAGAAAAATAATGTTATTTATTATTAAAAAAATATTTCCTAGATAGGTACCCATAATGAACTAAATCTCTGAGGACTTTTTTTTAATCAAGTTTTCTGAAACATATACGCGTAATAAGTAAACTACCTTAAAATTAATTTATTTAAGAAAATAAAAATAAATTATTATTATTATTTATCACATAAACTAAATATAAATTATCTTTTGTCATGTAAAATAGCCCCCAAGTGCTAATTTTGAACAAAATTGCAGAAATTATTTCTAAAAGAATTTTTGTACTAAAAAATCAGTCATCAATAAACAAATTTAAATTTTTTAAAGAAAAATTAGTATGTCTGTACAATTATGTAAAATGAAAGGAACCTAACAAATAGTAATTTTGTATCAAATCATTAGAGTCATTTTTAAAATTATCAGACAGTAAACTACCCTAAATGGAATTTTACCCTCATAAACAAGCATACAGTATTATTTGTCAGGCCTGACACTCCATAAACATCCATTTTAAACAAAATATTTAAAGCCATTTTCGAAACTTTTGGATTTAAAAAAAATCACTCACCAGTAAGCCACAATTAATTCAAATGCAGTGGTCAAAATAAAAAGACTTGAGGCATAGCAAAAGATCTAAATATTAAATTTGAACAAAATCCATAAAACCGTTTCAGATCTATAGCCAAGAACAGGCAGATAGAAATTGTAAAATTCATTTTTTGGGATGCAGGCCATATAAAACACAGAAATTCATAAAAATCTCGAGACCAAAAATGTTCACGATCACAATACTTTCTCTCTATAAACTTGGTAAATTAAAAAGGTATAATGTCTCGAACAAATGTTTGAAAATTTTTTCCAGTATCAGGGTCACATAAAATGTAACATTTTAGTCAAAATATTAAAATATATTTTTTCAATAGCAGGGCCACATAAAAAGTCAAAGATATTTTATTCTCAAAATAAATATTAAACATATTAAGGACACATAAAAAATTGATGCTTTCATCAAAATTTGGAAGTGATTTCTTTATTATTTGGGACATATTTAAAAAAAATCAAAAGCTTGAAATCTACGGTTTTAATATAGTAGTAAAATAAACAAATATTTTATAAAAATCTTCGTACTATTTATTTAATCTAACAATACTTAATCTCTACCTTGTATTATGTTACATCCCATTTGTGAATTTTCACAGTTTATGAATCAGGAAAATGTCTGCCTATTCCGTGAACTGGCCTATCCTTCTGATTATTTCATGAACTGGGCAAAAAAATATAGCCCAGCGCATGAATTGTGCAGCATTCGTACTGCCCATTTCATTACCTTGGCAGCACCAATCTTTCCCATTCATAAACTGGAAGAGTTTTTGCCCTGTCCGTGAAGTGGCGAAGCGAAGAACAGGTTTGGTCGTTAACTTAGTTTTTAATCATTTTATAATGAAAGGTTAGGTTAAGTTCTGTTGTGTTAGTTTAATATTTGATCTTAAAATTAATTTTAGTTAGGTTTGTAGTAGAGAGTACAATAAGAATTATTGTAATTTTTGCTAAGTTCGTGAAATGGTCAAGAAGCCACTTCACGGAATGAGCAGAAATTTTCCCAATTCATGAAATGGGCAGTTTCACTATTGAGATGAAAAGCGTGTTTGAGAATGTTTAAAAAATAAATCTGGATATCCTCTTGTTTTCCTCGCGGCTTCTTTGAATGCGGATATAAAACACTTGTACGAGACTGGCATCTACAACAATGTTCTCCTTCCTGACACATGTCAAACAAAAATTGAATTCAGAACGTGAGGCAATATACCTCCACTGCCCCCCTCCACACTCCCTCTTCTCCTCTTCTCCAACACAAAGTGAAATAAAAACGAACCGAGAGATATGAAAACACAAGACGACCCCTCCCCCACATCAGTTCCGTTTCTTTCAACAAGGTAGATAGATATACCTCTCTTGAAACTCCACGTACCAAAATATCAGCAGCAGTCGCGATAAATTCAGGACAAGGCTTTGTTAAGCACGTACCGTTTTGTTATAAGCGTGACGTCACTGGCGAGGACGCTGAAAGGAAGCCGATAGTAGACGGAAGAAGTTCTGCAAGTGGGTACAGAAACTGACTTCTCTTTCCTTGTGGCAGTCGGGACTGAACTGAGGACAGTACATCCGGCACTTCTTGGGAATAGCTAATTATTATTTAAAGTTCTTTACCATTCTTTTTTTAACCTCGCCTTACTAACCGTTCGGGTTTCACATATATGTAGGGGATGGGGAAAGTTAAATTTTAGAGGAAGTGTACCCGCATTAGTAAGGAGTAAAATTGGGAAATCATTTAGGGAAAGCCGTCCTCAGTGTACTCGACCAGATTCGCACACTGATCTACCCGTCATGGGCAGTCCAACCTAACAAGAGAGTGACGTCTTAGACCAGTGTTAAGACGAGGGATGATCACCAAAAGAAAGTTGTGCGAACCATAGAGTACCACAGGGGTCAGGAGAGTATCAGGGTAGGAGGGGATGGTGCAGAAAAAATAAGTGTTTAAATTAATTCCTTACAAGACTAAAATTAATCTTTAAATTAAATGTTGAATACAATAATTATCATATGATTACAATGATTTATTAAGTTATAATTTTTTGATCATTTGTAATATTTTAAACTTCATAATTTTTGATAAATAAATGTTCAGATTTGTTGACTTAAAGTTGGTACAAACTTACTTTCCTATGTGACTTTTGTCTATCGAAGAAAGAAATACAGCAGTATGGGTATTTTATATTAAATCTTTTTCATTTCAAATGTTTGTATTTTATGGTGTCAACATTCTTTAAGTCATTATTATAACTAAATTCCATGGATAATTGAAAGCCTACTACATCTATACTTTCTCACTTTTCTAAGATAATGTCACTCAGGTGAGCTCCACTGGACGTCAGACAAACCTCAGCACGTTGTCCATCCCTTTCCTCGGCATAGATCGTATAATTGTTTCCACCCCACCCTGTGTAAGGACATATTGGAGGGATGAATGAATAGCTAACGAATAGAATTACAAAGGTAAAACAGCTGCACTAATATATAATTTTAATACTAAATTAAATATCTACTAACTAGCACATATAGAATTACCAATCAAGGAAATGTAGACACAGAAAACCTAAAGTTAAAAAGTTACAAACATTCAATACGAGCATCATTCGTGATTCGCAAAACATCCAGGTGAAAATTCAAATACCGGCCTTTTAAAGATAATTTCAGAACATACAGTGAGATCTACAGAGTACACCTTCTGTAAATACAAAAATATCTTCCTTCTCAGATTCAGATTAAAATGTTCCGTGGAAGCATATATTTTCTAGAATAGGAAGCAAGAAGACGGTAGTTTTGAAATGCTAGTCTATGTTGTCAAGGCACATTTAGTAGAAAGGGTGTTTATACTCGTCAGTGGAAGGGGGTCGTGTTATTAACAGGTAAAGTAGAGGCCCCATAAGGTTATCTGCTCATTTTCTTCCCTCGCTTTTTATTTCGTACATTGACGTCTAAGCATGTAGTACTTAGAGTGCTTGGGTGCGTCAAATTAAGATGCAGCCCTCTTTTCAAAATAGCTACGAGATCCCCCAAGTAGACAACGTCGTTAAGTCCTGCATCTATCTACCTCTGACAACATTGGTTGTCATAACAATCGATCTTTTCACTCGCAGTTGAAGATGGGACTTCTCACGTCTCACCCTTCATGCAAGACAATCGCATTTCTAACGTTTGTACTGTAGGATATACGAACATGTGTTTTCAATGTTTTTCCGCTCTTTAGGGATTTTTAGGCATAAATATGCGTCTTTAGCAGTGTCTATGTCCGTTATTGGGAAGTCGTTTTGCCGTAAAAGCCCGTGTTATAATGCCGGTGAAATGTAAACTGTCCGTTATAAACATAAGTCTACTGATAAGTGTCAGTTAAGGGAGTTGTCACTGTATTTATAAGTTGGATAACAAGAATAAACAAAGAAAGTGGTTAATTATTGCTACCATCTGGTACTGAACCTGGTTTCTTTCACTCAAGAAAAGGGTAATGTATAACTTTTGTTGTTTTTTCTCCCAAATAAGTAAAATATTGCTCCAGTAGAAACAAAGATTTTAGTATTCTTCACATGGTGACCTCAATAGTGCTTAAATATCTGTCAAGGATGTCCTGGAATTTGATGAGAACTTTTTCTATTCATTTAAAAAGTTTCTTATCAAATACCAATAATACGTTCTACATCCTGTGTTAGAAGCTCAACGAGCTTTGGTTCCAGTTTTGCCAACTGCTTCTGCTCCATCGACTCAGTGTAAGATTGATAGATAATTTTACACGTGGTGCAGTCCAATTTTCATAGAAAAGTCCTTTAGAAAATACAAACATAATTTTTGTGTTAAAAATATATAGCTTTTACTATATCATATGTGATTTTATGGGTAATGTTATTTTATATCAATTGTTACAGCTCCAAATCTCATACTCATTCATTCACGTATTTATATGAAATGCACTCACATTTGTATTGAGGTAGTGTTTGGAAACCTTTAGGATAACCCATCCAATAGCTGCCGGAAAGAGCTCGAAACACGGACTTCAAGGCACCATCAAACCAGACCAGACGAGACTAACGCCTTTGCCTATGTTGTCTCACTGATGCAGGTCCCAAGGCTCAATAGCTGTTTATAGTCTATAACAAGAATTAGTCAAATAAATAAAACAACCTTGAATACGTGAAATCGTGTTTTTATTTCATCGGACTATTTTATAAATAACTTTAGTTTATGTTATTCTAGCGCCGATTTGCGAGAGTAAGCCAATTTTGAATGCACAGCGCATACTAAAATATATTTTCTTCTTGTTTTCAAATCCAGCGTGGCTGAGAAACTTTATATGGTGATTTTATAACTTTAAAATGATTCTGTTCTTTCTTTTATATGTCAATACCAACAACTCCAGCGCACAGACCAGTATTCCTTTTGACTTTCTTTATATTCGCTTTTATTTGTCTGGTTCAAAAAAAAATCCCGATATAACTCCACTAAAAGTATACCCCCATTTTCTTACAAATGGACATTTCCAACAACCAGAAAACATTACTAGATCTACTTGTATGGATTCATACGTCAGTTCATGTTATCTACAGCTGTCCCTTATATGATAGGTATTATTATAATTAGCTATAAAATAACACCAGTAATATAATAAAATGGTATCAATGTTGACTGCAAAAAACGTGTTTACATTGTCCAAAAGGTGAAACGGTTACTTACCTAGCTGTTATGTATAACTGGTAAGTGAAAGTATCAATCTTTAACTCCACTAAAACTATCAGGGACTCCGTGCTCATTTGTTGGGTTGTTTCCCACCCTATAAGGGATAAGGGCAAGGGGAGGGGGGGATAAAGTTGACATCGTGTGACTTTTAACAAAACACAAGATTCTGCACTTGTGGCTGGATGATCTAAGGCGTTAGAATCTTAATCTACTTGATGGTCGTTTGCAGGGATATAATGGTTTGAATTTTTGCCACGTTAACTGGGGGTAGTTTTTAACATGTGACTAGTGTCTCAGTAGTTTTTCCATACTCTCTCAACCCAAATGTGGATGCAATAATTTAAACAACCTTCCTCTCTTTCAACTGGTATTATTTGGTACGATTCTTCGAATCCAGACCACCATGTTGATAGGACAAAGGTGGTATCTTGATGGTGTATATTCTTTCAACTGGTATTATTTGGTCCGCTCTTTCGAGTCAAGACCACCATCTTTCAAGCGTAAATCCACCCTTTGCGCTTTCAATCCCTCTTTTCTTTCCTCCTCGTTTCAAGAGAAACTTTTCTTATTGCCTACCTCGTTACTTTTGTATCTACGTTAGTCCGGTTTCTGAGAGTTTAAAAGATTTAACACAGATTGTCTATATGCTCATGAAGAATTGTGAATTCATGAATAATATGACTTGTTTAGCGTTCGGCTACTCAGGAAAAAGTTGAGAACTAATTTCATATATATTTTGTGTTGAAAATAAGTGAAGGTATTCTTATAAAGACCAGATTTTCTGTACTGTATCTAGTAAAATATGAATTTATAGCACTAATTTGTAAAATATTAATAATTTTACTATTGTAATTATTTTAACTTTTAGCATGTAACTTATACGTGTATTTCATTAATAATGTATTAAATAATATAACAAATGGACAGCTCGTGCAGGACCATATTGTTAGATTGCTCGTTCCCCAGACTTGAAACTAATTGTTTACTCGACCCCCATTCCCAGCGTTAATATACTTCTTCATCGTGTACAAGAAGGCTTCCAATGAATCCGACAAACACCTGGTAGTTTTTAATGAGTGCGGCATTCCACGACACTAAGCGACGACTGGAGGCTTCAATTCAGGTCCGGAGGCGGCCATTTTGAGCACTTCCTATAATGTTAAGCAGTCCCATATGACTGGAGTATAAACATGACTATAACTTGGTAAGAAGGTCAAATAGGGCACATGTTTTTATTAACATTTTTATAGTTTTTTTAATCTCCTGTTCAACAATAAAATGAAGCCCGCATGTTACGGTACATACCGTATATTAACAAGATTTTAATGTGTAACAAATATATAATAAACACATATAATTTATTATTTCTAGCACCGCATTTCACATATAATTTGGGCGTATATAAAATGTATATATATATATATAGGCTAACTAAGATATATATTCTTCTTTGAATTTAAAAATGACACCCAAACACAGGAATCGATCCAGGGACCTTTCTTTGACTTAGTACGTCAATGGTCTAACAACTTGGCTATCCTGGATTTGTCTCGTGCCCAGGGTAATCCTCCACTCATATTTTAAGGCAGAGCCTGTGATGGACGTGAGGAAATAATCGGCTACAATGTATGATCAATTAAGATCACGAGCTATCAGATTACAGCCACCATCGATTCAGGAGGTCTTTATGTTGCCAGTAGTACAATTATAACTCTGCGAATAGTTAATACGCATATAATGATGGATTATCATGGATAATTTTATGCGTATTTGCACAAAATGGATTTTCTTTAGACGTTTACTAAAACTAGGTTAAAGTTCCTCTGTCTTTCTACCATCTTCATCTCTACCCCAATAGTATAAATATGCGAATAACCCAGATGGACACTGGGACGTGGTGCAAAATAACAACAACTTTATGTATAATATAGTTGGCAAATGGTGACCTGGTGGTCTAGGGATGAGGTATCAGATTTCTGTGCTGAGGGTCCGGGGTTCAATCCTCGGTCCCGGCACAGATTTATCTGATTGCCAAACCCTTCCTTCACATCTGACAAGAAGTGTATTAATCACTACTTGTGAATGTGGGGAATGACAGGCCTCCACCGTGGTTCGGATCCCATGTTAAACTGTAGGTCCTCCATTTCATCTCAATCACCCTACCATTACACATTAGTGTAAGTGCGTATAACCCGAACAGGTAGTAAGACGAGGTGATAATAACAATAATAGTTGGCAAATTATTCCCTTATGATCCGGCACATTAGCTCAGTCGTTAGTGCATCTGTATAGTGAGCTAAGGGTCCCAGCTCCAAGTCTCTGGCATGGTGAAATGTGGGTTTCCCCCTTTCACTATGATGAATTAACGGTCGGGGTCTGGATGTTGTGTCTTTTCTATATTTAATTTGGTTTATAAGTCGTGTGTTGATACAATCAGTCGGTTTAGAAAGTTAACGTTTAATGCTTCAGATAACTGAAAAGAACCAATGATTATTTGATGAAAGGGGTCGTGTTTTACAGACGATACGTTCATACACGGAATAATGACAAACTATTGTACAGACAAGGAGACGTACTTTTTATGTATTCATTTGAAGTGCTAAGTGTGCACTTACTGAACTGAGTATATCAGCACACGAGGATTTCTATGAGCTATAGCGAAAGGATATAACATTTTTGCTGGGAACAGTATTTCACATACCTTCCAGTGTTCTTTTACATTCCACAATAAACATAGGAGCGACGGCTTATTTTCCCTCCGATGGCTTATTTTCCCTCCAACGACTTATTTTCCCTCCGATGGCTTATTTTCCCTCCAACGACTTATTTTCCCTCCAACGGCTTATTTTCCCTCCGAAGGATGCTGTACTGCAGACTTTTATCACTTAAGAAAAATCCGTTGACCCCGGCTAGGTTTGAACCCACGAACATTGGGTCCTGAGATGAGCACTTTACCCCAAGACCTCCAAGGTCAACGTGACGCCTCTCGATATAGGTCCTATATTATTATTTCCACCATGTCTTGCTAACCATTCGGGCTGTACGCTATAAATATATAGTATCATTTTTATCACCGCATCTTACTACCCGTTCAGGTTATACGCGTGTGTACTAATTATGCTAATGAGTTAGGTATAAGGATGATCGCATTTTTATAAAATATACCTACATCTGGGTGGAAAACCATTTTGAAAAAAAAACACCCTCAATGCACCCGACTGAGATTCAAACCCCAATTTCCCTGTCATCGGTAGTCTAATCTAACATAAGAATGACGCCTTAGACCATGTGGCCCCCGAAGCCAGCTATACATAATTAAATCGTTTTATTTGGAAACCCAAAGTGCCACTAGAGGTTTTCTTACTCCTGCGGTGGATATAAAAGTGAATCAGACACTTCCACACTCTCGGATCGATACATATCATCCTGAACCTATACATTTGAATATTTGTGTTGGAAGGCAACTTAGAAGCTTCTAGAAAGAACGTCACTTTAGGAGTTTCCTCCAATCCAGATTTGACATTCATCCCCAATTGATACAGCACTCAGCCCTTCCTTGCCTCTCAATGAGTCAAGATTTCAGTCTATGGATGTGGTACCGAAATAAAACTATCGATACTTTACAAGCATCGGTCGACTATCTACGGCCCGCAGTCCGGATCCGACCCGTTAACTGACTTTATCCGGCCCGTATTATAGCTAGCAAACAAACAATTGTGTTTATAAAGATATACTAATGTAATAACAAATAAGTTTTGGATTTCTTGCTTGATATTTTTTTCTCTTCAACCGGCCGAATATATATTATAAATGTTATTGTGAATATGCTGAATTTTGTTATTTTGAAAAATTACGGGGGGAGGTATAGAATCAGTGAAAGCAATATTAATTTGAACAAATAATAGGATCTATCTTTATTACCAATATTTTATAAATTTTCCAATGCAGTATGATGTTACTTGAACTTTATTATAAACATTTACTGGTAATTATATAAAATATATTATGTATGTTGATGAAAGTCTAGAATATAAACCCAAACTAAACTAAACATAATCTTGAAGTGTTTTATTAAAACTATCCAGTGTCTGGTGGTAATGTTGTAAGATCACCGGTGATTTTGTAAAAATGTTCGACGAGTATGGGAAATAATAAATACATTTTTTACATTTCCCAACTTAACCAGTGGCTTTGTAGATTCACAGGTGACTTTGAAAACTCATCGCATTCATCATATTCACATTAGCATGTGTGTATGTATATATATATATATATTAACTCTTACGGCCCTGATCTCAAAAAGGTTGCAAAACCCCATTTTACATGTATTGAAAAAAGAGTATTAAAAGCAATCGATACCTGTATAAAAATTAATTAATTTTTATATATATTAGTTTATTTTTATTAATTATATTTGAATATTTTGTTTACCTAACAGGTAACACTAGTAAAAGGCTTAGCTTTTGAAAGGTTATATTATATTACTAACAATGAAATGATAATATTATAAACAATCACCTGGATATGTATCTATTTCATTTACGAACGAAACAGCAGGCTATCAGAGAGTGGAATTAAAAATATAATATTATTAAGACAAATAAACCAACTAAAACTATATGAGGGTTTATTTCAATACCTATCCGATAACATGGGTGTGAGCACCATTATTATATAAAGTAGAAAGTAAAAAATATATATATATATATATTGAAAGGGAAAAAATTATATTAGTAAGTATTGATACTTATTCCACTACCGCACTTCAACCAGTAAACAATGACCCCGCTCTTACATCAAATAGGAGATGGTAGTAATGTTGTACATCTTAAAGTGATTGGGAAGGGGATGCTAGATAGGTAATTGTTTTTGCAATTTTTATATAAAAAGATGTTTTAGTCGAGATAAATCAAATATTGCTCCAGTAGAAACATATAGGGTCTAATATCCTTCACATGTTAGCAAAATAAAATAAATGTATCTACTAAAGCAGTATTTTATGTTTTGTTCGTAGAGAACATTATTCCTATACAAACTAGACTAATACTTGCCAAAGATCACTTTGCGCTCACGAAAGATATTCCATAAAGTTTGTTTGTTCCTGCTCTCCCATTTCTCTCGGTCACATCCCTCAGCAAACTATTCTGACCGCGATCTCGAACATATTGCCTCGTACACTGTAAAGATCGAAGTGACGTCTGTAACAATTCTCGACGTTCTGTACGTGTAACCCTGGCTACCTACGTCACTAACATAGCATCACATCTGTTACGTCTACCTTCTGACAACCGCCTGTTGCTTACATATAAGGGTGTATGTTTCAACCCTTACATAGGCTTCCACACGAAACTTGACCAAACCAAGATGGTTCTGACGCTACAAAGTTCAATCGATGCCCTAGCTATGGTTTTATTTTTCGAAACTTTTAATAGTACAAACATTGAATAATCTTCCTTAGGCCAGAGCCCTTACAGGTGGTCACATGGTATATAACACGTAGCTCTCGTGCTAGATCGCTGAGGACTGGGAGGATCCAACACCTTAGCTCAGTCGGTAGAGTGTCTGTCTACTAAGCTCAGGGTCCTGGTTTCGATTCTTGTTATGGCCGAAAAAGTATCATTGGTGACATATGGATTTACCCTTCCACATTGATAAATTAACTGCCGGAGACTGGATGTTGTTCCTGCCTTAGTTTTAAGTTGGATTATAAGGTTTATAAAACAACGACAGGCCTAGCAAGCCGGTAGTGGAAAATATATGGCTTGAGTGAAAAACTGACCTAGATCATAGGCTGGCAACAGTAATGGAAGTAATAGTAAGACCGGGAGAGCGGAATGTGAATACCGGTAGTATGTACTGTACTAAGGATGTTTTTTTAAATAAATGGTCAACCACTCTCCTTCCACACAGATACAGGTATATTTCCTCTCAAATACTACATTACCATTTCTAATTACATTTGCGTGGTCAAAGAATGCGTATAACGCGAATGGACACTCAGACTAGGTAGAGAAAAATCCCCCACTCCCCTACGCTGTCTCATACTCCACACACAATGATTATTTTATAGTCAATTTTTATAGGAAGCGTCTTATCTGATTGCTAAACAAATTACTAGATCTACATTTACTTAATTATACGTCAAGTTATGAGATCTGAAGCTTTCCCATTTGATAGATTCCAACATTATATACACGGTGCTTTTGAACGCTCAACAAACTTAAACCTCGTCATCTGTGGGTAGAGAAGAACAGAAGATACTAGTAATAAAATGTCCGAAAATGTCATCTTGGTCCAATAAATGAAAGTTTAAAATATACGCAACAACGCAACTTCAAGTACATTAATGTGCAGCGAGTTGCATACCATTAGGCGGACAGAAGTGTCCGGCCGCGAGTAACGTTGCTGAAGGGCGAGCCCACGTCCAATACAACCGACGGATACTGATGTGACTAAGGCCGATTCTACACTAGCGGTTAAAATACCACGGTTGCTGCCTCCACTTGTGCAGAATGGTTTTAAAATGGACATGTACAGGCCGGCTGTATTGCGGAACTTATTTTGTTGAACGAAACTCGCAAGAAAAAAAAACACTCATCAAAAGAGACGTCGGTGAACTCACCCCACATTATCAAACCGTCTCTCAACAGGACAGTTTCATATCATGTTTATGAATCACAGAATGTACCCAGAGAAGTTCTTTTTTGTACTATAAAATGTATGTGGTTTTATTTAATGAACTACTTGGCTTAGTGAATGAAAATATCGCAAAACGTGATACCATCTTGAGGAAGAGTATTTATTATTCCTGCTGAAAGATGTTGTGACATTGAGGCACAACTGCCTGTTAAAGCTAGGTGTAGTTTTATTCGCGTTTCTACTGCTAAGCGGTTTTAACACCTCCAGAGGTAGCGGCTAAAATGCTGGTCTAGACGAAAACTTATGTTCTAACTTGA
Organism: Timema monikensis; assembly: GCA_902151445.1. NCBI lineage: Eukaryota > Metazoa > Arthropoda > Insecta > Phasmatodea > Timematidae > Timema > Timema monikensis. The sequence continues at coordinate 44,562 of CABFVZ010000954.1, forward strand.
TAACAAGGGTTTCATTCAAAGGCATGGTTGCTAGCCTTTTAACTGCTATTGTAGAATAGTTCTAAGTCTGGGAGGGAATTATTTCGAACGCCTGCCATGATGTGTCCACCTAATGATATGCAACTTGTTGTACACGTACGTACTTACATCTGCGTACTCCAGGCGCTTTTACATCTCACTTCAACTGACATTTTAGTTATATTAATTATTTTTTCAGAAAAGTTATCTTGTATAAGTTTTTACTTCTTCTGCCCACAAATGCTGTAGCTTAAGTCTGGGTAGAGAGTTTAGATTTTGTTTTTATTTGAGGCATTTAACTAGCACTCTTTGAACATAGAGATTATAGGCTATCAGCACATGAAAATCTCTATGAGCAAGAGTGAAAGGATCTACCAATTTTTCCGGGAAAGGTATTTTCATCTAACTTCGAGGGTTCTTTTACATGCCACGATCGACATGGGACCGACGGATTTATATCCTCTACAAAGGGAGTTATGCTATGGGTTATTTTTTCACTCAAGAAAGATCTGTTGACCCCAGCTGGGTTTGAACCCACGAACATTGAGTCTTGAGGCGAACACTTGACCCCAAGATAATCTAGTTCGACGAGAATGTATAAACACACTGTACAAATAGCGAAACACTATTACCATGAGTAAAATGGTGTCAATGGTGACAGCAAAAAAAGTTTTATTTATAAAATACTCTTCTTATGAAAATTGGACTGTATATTTATCCTCTATATGTTTGATTTTTCAGTACCAAAAAGATAAACCTCTCACTAGGAAACATAAAACGCTACTCAAGCGAAACAGTGAAGTCATGGATTGGAGAAAGGGAGGGTGTGTTCACTATTTATTCTGACAGTTTCATGTAACTAATACGTCACAGACCTCCCTTTTTTACGTACTAATTCCGGTACAAGTTGACTATTACCGTGTGAGCGGCACACTCACAACAAAACTAGTAAAGGAGTTATAATAAGAACCTGAATATGTATAACATTCCAAGATCTAGAGCTTGTATTAATCTTGGTATCTGGTCCCATGGTGTGGTGGACAGTCCATCTGGCTACGAGCTTAGGGGTTTCGGGTTCAATTCCCGGCTGGTAGGTTCCCTACCTTGGATGTTTTTCCCACAAAGGGGATAAATTCAAAGGTCCCCAGGGTTTGGTTGATTGGTAAGTTAGGTTGTAAGTGCTTCCAATGGTCTACTTCATTCATATTCACTCATCTTATCTCATCTTATCGGGTCATGGAAAGATTCTCCATGGAAAGAACGTACCTAGTTCATTTGGGCGCCACTTGGGCAACGGTAAATTATTATGGGTTAATCTTTCCACTACTGGGATACGAATAACATAGACACGCCACATATATTATCTTGGTCATAGTACTTAGGGTGGAGGGAGGGGGGGAGGAGAGGATGCACCCTTTTTATATACTCAGTATTGTTTCACAGTTTTCCACTAGTAGAAACCAAGCGCGACAGTTATTATACAAGAGTGTATAATAACTGACCATTGTTTACCTTTCTCTTTCATCCCTCTATGTGAGATTTTTTTAAATTGTATTTAACGAGCCCTTTCCGAACCGACTGATTATACCAGAACATTACTTATAAACTATCTTAAATCCAAAACAGAAACAATATCCAGCCTCCCCGACCGTAAATTCATCGTGCTATGAAGGAGGAAACCCACATTTCGCCAATGATAATTGTTTCAATAATGCCATGAATCGAACCCGGTACCTATTGCTCAGTAGACACACGCACTACCAACTGAATGGAGGTGTCGGATTAGGGAGAGAAATGAAGTGAGCTATGACAGGGTTAACGCCATTTTGAGTTTAGTGGCCAATGTTGCCTAATGTTCTGGTCTACCTACAGACTTTCCTTATTTCCAATACTCGGAGGGGGCCTCACCCCCTTCTCCCTCTAAATACCCTTATCAAGCCATCATCCTATTCACACCACTACTTTACTCCATACTACATCGCTGGACTGACTATTAACAAAACTAGTAATAAATATGACAGTAAAACGTGAGTATCTTAGTCGATATAGCAGGGGTGTATTCAAATATCAAGGTCACATGTCATAAACCTACCATTGTTGAGTGAACCATGTCTCAATGTTCGGCCGGCTTATCTTCATATTTGCACCACTGAATTAAAGTATGAAGAAGTTAGAACCAAGATAAAATCTACCAGTATTAGCCTGGAGAGAGATTGGAAAACTATTAAGGGTGAACAAACATTAGTATACCTGGCTAGGACTCTAATACCGATCTTCACATCACCAGCCAACCACACTATATAATCTTGACATTAATCCGCGTGACCACCTATGCAAATGTTTAGTATAGTATCATTCTTCACTTGTTTTTCTTGCTTAATAATGAGGGCAAAAAAAGGTGCCGCATAAGATACTTATATTGATTATAAAAACACTGACTTTGTAACACCCCCACTCCTTTTCAGTTCTTAGTACCCGCTCGTACAACACCTTAGCTCAGCTGGTAACGTATCTGTCTACTGAGCTAAGAATCCCGGACATGGCCAAAAAATGTATCATTGGTGAAATGTTGTCTGTTCTAGTTTTAAGTTAGTTGAGGATCACCATGGCTAAGGATGCTTCTAACGATAAGAGGTTACCGCTGATCAGCAAGTTGAGTTTGGAACTGATGAAATGCTACATTTGGAGCATGGCGCTGTATGGAGCAGAAACTCACGGTACTTAGAATACACGGCAGGTGCGCAGTATCCTGTCGTGTCTGTGACGTCATTGTGGCCCAATGCGCCCATATGTATGCCCCCGTCAATTGTTATTGTTGTTTTTTAGTTGCTCTAATCGATCTTTATCTATGGCTCTGATGCTCTAATGTTTGTTTACCTTTGTGTCTTGTGATATTAATTAGTATTGTGATGCCTTGTTGTGTAGTTGCTATGTGCTATAATCTCTCAAGAAACTCTCAAGAATCTGGGGTAAGATTTTATAGAGTTCCAACAGACGAAACATTGCGAAAACAGTGGGTGCACGCTTGTAGAAGAGCTGACAAATTTTGTGTCTCTAACGCTCGTGTTTGCTCTGCTCACTTTAGCGAATCGGACTTTGATCGTGACGTTAGGGTAGAACTACTCAAATTGAAACCAAATAGAGTGTTTAAAAAAGTCTGTTCCATATTCTAAAATACCAACTGTTACAGCTTCTTGCAGTAGTTCGGAAATAATTAAAAGAGCTTATGAACGCGAAAAAAAAAAGTTTATAACTTCTTTTAGATACACACAAAAGTAATAATTTGCCTTTTCCATTCTTAGAACACGGGACTAGATCAACACACTTAATAAGTACACAAGAGTTAGAGTTGGAACTGCTATAGAAATAAAATAATATTTTAAAGAATGAAAATAAAATTTAAAAGAAACAAAATAAAGACAATTTGACAGAATTAGCCACTGTTATGACAGAAATTTCTCGCGTAACCGAAACTACAAAACAAATCGAATCTCATTTTTCCAGTTTCCAGCATCAAATTATTTTAAGGTGAAAATGTACCAATTTGAATTCTGAAAATGTTTCAAAGGCAATAACGCTAAGTCGTTTTAAAATATCCCCTACCAAGCGAAACGACAGTAAAACGCAGCCTCATCGAATTTTCTGTTCAGCCAGGACTTATAGATGTAAGTTTAAATATTTTATAAGCACAAGTCATTGTTTTAATTGATTTTGAAAAAGACGCGGTGCTTTGTTTTGATGAGGTGAAATTGAAATCTGACATGTGCTATGATATTGTCAAAGACAAAATACTAGGACCACACTCAACTGTCCAAGTTTTAGTAATCCGAAGCTTAGTTGTAAAATGAAAACAACCCGTTTATTACGGATTTGACAGACCCGTTGATAAAGAACTATTCTTGAGTGTTGTTGAAACAGTTGAGGCCACGGGATTCCGTGTCTGGGCTTTAGTTAGTGATATGGGACCATCAAATCAGAAGCTTATGTTGGATCTGGGAATAACACTTGGCTGTACGAGTATTAAAAAACTATTTTCTGAGGATTGCGATTTTTTTAATTTTTTTACGTCCCTCATGTTCTGAAAATTTCGAGAAATCATTTACTAGACGAAGGATATCAGCTGTCTAACGGTAACACCGTTAAAAAAGATGGATCTGCACAGCTCATCGAGTTACAAAAAGACGGTTATCTGAAATTTGCGTATAAAATTAACACTAATCACCTCCTTCTAACAGGAACAGAAAGACAAAAAGTCAGGAAGGCTGCAGAATTACTATCCAGAACTGTTGCAGGGCTATTGAATATACTCTACCTGGAAATGAACATGTGGTTACATTTTTGAATACCATAAATGATGGCTTTGATGTGCTAAACTCTAGATTACATTATCATCCAACAAATAAGTTAAAGAGTGCCTATGAGAATAATTTAAATGAGCAGAATGTGAGCTATTGGGAGAAACAAATTATTACCTTTTCAAAAGGGCTTCCTAATATCTATCCGTAGTCTTAAAGGCCTATACATATAGTTACACTCTGAAGGATACACAATCATATATTATGGAAGCAAGATGTAATCAAGACGTCCTTGAGTCTTATTTTTCTCTTATTAGAGGCCTTGGTACATTTTATGATCATCCACTACCAACGGCTGTGAGCCAAAGAATAATATCTTTACTTTTGAGCCGTAGTGCATCAGTAATAATAAAAACTGGGAACTGTTCAAGTGAAGATACAGCTATATTAAGTGTTGATGTAATACAAAATCTGAGATGTGATATCCGGGAAGATTCACAAGTAGAATCTACAGTACAGGAGGAAATTGAAAGTGAATTGACAGAAGAGGAAGAATTTATATCGACTATTGAACCCCAGTTAGCAGAAAGTAAAAATAATATTCATGGACAAGTAGCAGGAGAAAGCACAGACTTACTAAAGATACTCGCAGGGTATATTGCTTATAGAGTGAGAAAGAAAAAGCTAGTTACAGCTTACGAATATGGCCATCCAACGAGTCACTACCCTACAAAACCAATAGACTGGCTTTCTACAATATCAAGAGGAGGCCTGATGGAGCCAACAAGTGCGTGGGCTCAGATTATATTTAACATGGAAGAGGACTTCAATACATTTCATGGTGGTGGTTTGAATAAGGATTGTGGTGTGATGAAAACACTAGTGAACATCCTCAAGTTGAAGTACATCGGCATAGATGAGTTCGCTATTTCATTTTATGTTCAAAAGCGGACCTTTATTAGAATGAAGTCTTTGAATAAGAAGACGTCTTAGAAAAGACCAATCTACGGTAGTACGAAGTCTGATGGTGGTATGAAGATATCAAAGAAACTAGCTAAACTTCAATGAGTTAATTTCGGTGAGTTTATCCAATACTACAGTATTTCATAATAAATTTATATTTTATATCTTGCATAAATTATTTTGTCTGATTTTAATTTATAATTATAAGAAATTGTCTTATTTGTATTTATGTTGTGAAACTTTTCTTTTAACTCCTTAAACATCTTCTTCATTGCGTGATTTTATTACAGTGGCAGTGTAATCTGTACAATTTTAAATCTTAATTATTCCATCCAACTTAAATAAAAAAGCATTAAGAAATGGTTAAACATTGTAAAATCTGAAAGTTATGATCAAATTCCAATTTACTTTAAAACAAATGTTATGAGAGATGCAGCTAGCAGGCAGTGTTAGAGTAATGGACTAGCGCGGCCAGTGGGCACCGAGTGACGTGTCAAAGGGGTGGGATTGGAGGGGGAGATGCGCGCGGACCCTACCGTGTACCATGGAAAAACTTGGACTTTTATGAAGATGGGAAAGAAATACTTGTAGCGCTTTGAAATGTGGGGCTGGAGAAGACTTGAGAAGATCAAGTAAATAGACAGGGTGACAAATGAACAAGTCCTAATAAGAGTGGGTGAGCAGAGAACTATTTTGGAGGGAACTCTTTGGTACAAAGCAAACTGGACCGGACACATCCTTAGGAGAAACTGTCTTCTGCATGACGTCATAGAAGGAAAGGTTGAGAGAAGGAGGAGCTTAGGAAGGAGGAGAAGGATTCAAATACTAGATGACTTTAAGGGAGAAAGAAAATTCTGGGAGCTGAAGAAGGAGGAGGAAGAGGAAAGGGTGGATGGGTGGTTTATGTTCACTGACAAAAGGGACCTGACATAAAACAGAAAACCTAATAATAATAAAATATAAGTCGTGTGCTGATATAAACAGTTGGTTCAGAAAGTGCACGTTAAATAACGTAAATGATTTTTTTTTAAATTATAACCTGCTCTGGTTATACGCATACATTACTCACGATATTGGAATAAGGATGAGGAATGTAGAGATTTAGAGTAAATGTACCTGCATTGGCGTAGAGGGAGAGAGAGAGACCATTTATGAAAAAGCACCTTAAGTAAGCCAAGATTCAAACCCTGATCTTCTCAAAACGGACAATCTAGTCAAACATGCGCATGACGCTCTAGACCATTCAATCATCGATGCGCGTCTTTAGAGTTGGTGGGTGAAAACTGATGTAATATTTGGACACAAAAATGGTACATATTAACAGTTTTAATTTGATAATTCCCGCTTCGGTTGCCGCAAGGTCTAATGTGTCACTTGCGCAATAGACTAGACTGCCGACGACGTGGGGATTGGGATTAGATTGGGTGTACTGAGGGTGATTTTCCAAAATGGTTTTCCTCTCACCCTCCACGTAAATGTGGGTACACTTCCTATAAATTCAACCTTCCTCATCCCTTAATACATAAAATAAATTATAAAATTTGCGTATAGTCCACACGGGTAGTAAGACGCCGTGCTAAAATAAATTGATAAGTTTATTGTGATGGTGGGAGGAGGGTCAACCCAAGTACCTGCCCTCCCCGAACCAAGCTCCTCTGTGTATCACCTTGTGACTCGCGAGTCGTACGGATTCCCGTCCTCGTGAGCGACATCAACTGTTGGTTTGTTGTGTCCCGAGAGAAGAGAGCGTGTTAGTGCTTTCCTCTGTACTGGCTCTTTCTTCTCCCCTGGCTGCCTATAATAGAGCCAGACACTTTCTATTACAAATGGTACCAGGAACAGCCATTAGGCCCGGCAGCCTCACGACGTTAGGGACAAACTTTAATCCTTTGAGGAACTCCTCACGCATTTTCAAACGTTCGCTGGCCGACAGACGTGAGACGGCAAGACACTGTTGGCTTTTATAATGTGGGGCTTTACATCATTTGCATATTATTTGAGCTTCAGTGCCGGCGATGGATAGCGAACAATCTTAGTTACTTAAGGGCTTTGTCTACCTGCTACGTCATGGAAAGTCAAGAAAGTATCTTTCTTGTTAATGTGTTTACGTTATATAAGAGTCCGACACCTTAGCTCACTCAGTATCGTGTATTTCTACTGAGCTAAGGGTCCTGTGCTAGAATCCTGGCATGGCCGAATGAGCTATAATTGGTGAAATGTGGATTTACCGTTTCACAGTGACGAATTAACAGCCGGAGACTGGTTGTTGTGTCTGTAATATATCTAAGTTGGTTTATAAGTCGTGTGCTGATATATTCATTCGATTCAGAAACTGCACGGTAGAAATCTCAAATAAATTTTTTAAAAAAGTTGTATATGGCTAGGTAAAGATTTAACATTAAAACAAAAACCATAACATCTTAAATAATTCTAAGAATAGTCCTAAACTGTTACACAAATATTATATTGAAGTTTTTTTGTAAACGCATATTTAAAAAAATAATTTACAACTTAGTCTGTTTTGTTTATTCATAGAAATTTAATCTTCCTGCTAAGATATAGATTTTTTAAAAATCCGTAGAATTATAATATCTAGAATAAGGAACAAGAAAGTGGTGATTTTGAAGTGCAAGTAAATGCTGTCCAGGCGCAAATAGTATAGTGAGTGCTTATACTCGTAAACGGAAGAGGTAAAGTTTTATTAGGAGTTAAACCAGATGCCTTGAAGGCAAAGAATCGCAATTTCTTCCCTCTATTTCTATTTCTCACATTGTCGCCAAAGTGTAAAAGCGCTTAGAGTGCTTAGGTGCATCAAGCTAAGATGCATCCCACTTCGCCAAATAGCTTTGAAATTACCAAGTTGGCAACGTCGTTATAGAACCTTTTGAACACACCATGGTTTTCAAAACACGCCACGGAAACTAAATTAACAGTTAGGACTTGAGAGAAAAGTCAAAGATAAGTGAGATTTTAACAACATTTTTTCAGCATCGCATATTACTACCGGTTCGGATTATACGCTTACATACAGTAGTCCCATGTCTTCTTTGGTGCTGACTGACAGCTTACAGCTGACTTCTGAGAGTCAACATTTAGGTTTATACCTAAATTTTGACCATCAGAAGTTACAGCTGCTAAACATATGTTTTTGCAGATCACTTGGTTCGGCGTAGGGATACATGATTTGGTCTGGTAACTTTTCAAAGCCGTCAGCTGTCAGCTGTGAGCTGTCAGTCAGCACTAAATAAGTCATGGGGCTACTGTATAAGGGTGGCCCGAAGTATAGCTTACACTCGAGTAGGATTGCCTTTTGGTGCCTCCCGATCTAACCGGGGGACAATATTAAAACATGTAATTAGTCCACCAAACCTAGCAACTCCAAGCCCAACATAGCCTGGGCATAATAGGTAAATATAATCTGAAGGTAAATTTCACAAATGATAATCAATCTCCAATTGTTTTACTGTGAGATAGTACGATAACGGTTAGGATTACAAATAAAACCATAAGGATAGGTTTTGTAGACAATCTTGTCCCCTTTATTTTTTATTATGACAAATACTTTGATATAATGAACGGTTAGCGATATAATTGAAAAAAACCATTTTTATGGCGCTAATTTACCAAGATGGGGGATGTAAAATAACTTTTCAGGGGTGGTAAAGTTAGGTAAGGAATATGAAGTTTGGAGATTATTTTTAATATCATGCCCAGGTTACGTTAGGCCATGTTGGTGCTCTGAGTTTGGCAACCACCCCTGCTTATGTAAAAACTACACAAATGGATTAAGTATGGCTAAGGTTGAATTTATGAGAAGTGTACCCGAATTTAAGTGGATAGAGAGACGAAAACCATTTTGGGAAAAAAATCACCCTCAGTACACCTGTCCAAGATTCGAACCCCGATCTCCCCGTTATCTGTCGCTGGTTGCGTAGTCTAACAGGTCAATCTCCTGTTAGACTGGATAGCCGATGACGAGCTCCCAGGGATGTATACATAATCAAGACTTGGAGATCAACCAGTCTCCCAGTTAATGAAATAACAAGCAATTAAGGCTGAATGAGAGATTAGTTTGAGTTGAGACTAGATTATAAAAATTACAGTCTCTAACTGCGGTGTACACTACTTAAGACTGCTATATCACAATATGATATCATTAGGACAGTTTACAAACTTGAATGTTATCTAATAAGAAAGTTTGTCTTTGCTGCTCATGTTAAACGTGTACTTTCTGAAACGACTGATTGTCAGCACACAAGAATTTCTATGAGTGAGAGCGAAAGGGCCTATCAATTCTCCCAGGAAAGGTATTTTCACATACCTTCCAGGTTTCGTTTACACCCCACAGTGAGCATTAAGAGCAACGGTTTTACTTCCCCGTTGAAGGAAGTTGTACTACGGATTGTTATCGCTTGGTAAAAATGCGTTGCCCTCTGCTGGGTTTGAAACGATGAACATCGGGTCCTGAGGCTAGCACCTTAACTCAAGACCACACAGGACGACTACTTCTGATCTAGATTCCCAACATTTAACTACACTATTATAACAGGAAACAGAAAGGTAAAATCCTAGATAAAAAATATTCGTTATAGGCACTTAGACCCTTCATTCACAGGCACTTTAAGACTTCTAAAATAACTCCTCTAAAATAAATATTGATAGTAACTTTTTATAAGATTATTATTGTTATTATTGAAACCACCATCATATTTGTTGAATTTTTAACTATTTATTAATAAAAAAATCAATATAACTTTAATAAACACATTGGAGTTTTTATAATAATGGAAATATTTATAAAGGTTCTCAAAATGTTTAATTTTAGGGAAAAAGTTTTTAATCCCAATATCACATAAATGTCAACTTTTTCAAAAATAATAATTTATTGCTTGCTTGAACACCTTTAGGGAAAAACTGAAACCAACACCTCTCTTTAACATAGATCATCCACATTCAAACGGAAATAGTTACTATATACATACAATGTTTATGTAATTAAAATTATCTAGACCAGGGGTGCACAGAATCTCGGAAAATAGCTACTTTTCATGATTGTCACATTATATTGGAACGCTACTTGTTATGATGTTACGCAAAACAAAAGGTGGATATTGGAGTTTATTATTATGAAAGATGTTTCCAAGGTAGGCAAAACTATATTTTTTATAGAACACCACTCAGCCAAAGTTTGAAAAAAAAGGTGTACTTAATCATTTTCTTAAATGAAAGTTCCCTACATTTTATCCATCCAGCTTCTCTTAATTTAACTTAATTTAACCTACAGTTATCTCACATATTACTAAGAATTATAGGACGTTATAATTATTATGAATTATTTCTCAGGTGTGGTGCTAAAAAAATTAATAATAATATGTAATTTAAAATTTTACATCTATAATTACAGTAAAAAGTTGTGTGAGAATTGAATTATTACTACGGGAATAGAAGCATAAAACATGTAAATAATCAAACATGCGAAGCAAAGTCTAACTGAAGTTATAAAAAGGTTATTTTACTGTCACATAACATTACTTGTAATGTTCACACCAACCAATAAGTGTTTCTAGGTAAAGATAAAGGTTTAGAGGGAAAAAAACAAATCACACTATATTCTTTTATGCTGACCCATATGAATAATCTCTCTCTTCTTACGTTGAGTCATTTCATTACTAGTCGGTGTTACAATAGTGTTTAATAGCTGTTCTAAAAATTGATTATTTTTGTTGAAATATGTTGATAGACGTGTGATAGCTAAAATCTGTTTATAATACACATAACTTTTCTTCTTCCTTCGGGATGTTCAGATAATGTGAAAGTTATTGTGAGTGTCGAAGACGAATTAAAGGATATTTGACCTTCAATTTCAATTTTATCAGTTTGAACCATTAAACACCCTTAGCATTACACAATAGTTTTCTAAAACTAAACACGATTCAAATTTAGCAATCTCCAACTCGTTAGCTAACAGGGTTGACGAGTCGGATGGCAGTAAACAGGAATACCTGTGATGGAGAGATCGGGGCTCAAATCTCGGTCGGCAGTATTGAGCTTGGTATTTCCTAAATGGTTTGTTTTTTTCACTCCTACTTCATACAGTGTTAGTACACCTCCTATATTATTATTATTAGCACCGCGTCTTACTACCCATTCGGTTTATACGCACTTACGCTAATGTGTAATGGTAGGGTGATTGTGAGATGAAATGGAGGACCTACAGTTTAATGCGGTATCCGAACCACGGTGGAGGCCTAGCATTCCACACATTCACAAGTTGTGATTAATACACGTCTTGTCAGAGGTGAAGGAAGGGTTTGGTAATCAGATAAATCTGTGCCGGGACCGAGGATTGGACACCTCCTATAAAAGAAACCTCACTCATATTTAACAAATTAAGGTAGATAGCTTAGTGTAGCCCATAAACTGAGTAGTTTAGAGATAAACACTGACCGAAAATAATCATAGAAAATATAATTTTCCAATTTTACGTGTCATGATAAATAGAACAAATACCTATGCCTACTAATTATAGTTTTTGGTGTGTCAACTAATCTCCTACTTACTATTCTAGCGATAAAAGTGAGCAGTAACTACATTCAATGTAATAGGGCTTGGAGCTTAAAGTAGGTTTCTTAGAAAAGGGAAGTTTTAATCTTATTTCGGTTTTGTTTACGTCTCCACGAAGGCTCATAAAGTTTACCCTGTCCTCACTTTCTCACGTTACGACATCCCCTCTACCCTCTAACCCCCTCATACTCACACCAAACAGACAAACACAGAAGAAAAATGGGGGAAAGAGGAGTAACAAATGAATTTACGTCTCAATTCACGACACGTCTGCTAAGTTACTTGTCTACTATTCCTTCTTTTGTTTCCCGTGTTACAACTGAATTCTTACTAACAAGAGAATTTACGGTTGAAGATCAAAATATAATAGGAATACAGTAGGAAGGACAGTAGCAGACAGTAACTATAGCAATACTAGGGACACAGTAGGAAGGACAGTAGCAGACAGTAACTAGAGCAATACTAGGGACACAGTAGTAAGGACAGTAGCAGACAGTAACTATAGCAATACTAGGGACACAGTGGTAAGGACAGTAGCAGACAGTAACTAGAGCAATACTAGGGACACAGTAGGAAGGACAGTAGCAGACAGTAACTAGAGCAATACTAGGGACACAGTAGTAAGGCCAAAACTGATACGTGTTGTTTCATTACAATTTTTGAAGCTCAAATTTGTTTATTAATTTATAAAAATTTCTAATCTATTGTGTACGTACTTATTCTGAGATTGTATTTGAGTTTTGATTAAAACGTAGATATCAGCTTAATGTTATCTTCAATGTGATATAAGCATGACGCTAACATTGGTGGCTGCAATTCTATTATCAAAACTGTATTACATAACAAACATTAACATAGGTATAATAATTGTTTTTTATAAATACTTATTTGATGATTTCAATTAATTGCATTTTAATAGCCATAAGAGGTCAAACTTGATATTTTATTATTTCAACGTACAATTGTTAAGATTAAGTAATGAATCTATGGGGCTGGAATTTAGTGCAACTAGACATTCAAATGAGCTGCATAGAATGACATATATAATATTAATATTTAATTAAAACATTTATATTGTTACAACCCAAACTACTACATCTTATCTACGGCCACACTAGACTAAAAGGAAAGTGGGGGTAAGCTATAAAAGGTTATAAAGAAGAAAGACATTAGCAACAATTTGTTAACAATATGAATATTTTATTTGATAAAATAACAATTTTAACAATAATTTACATGGCCTCAAAAATCCATCATGGGTGTGTTGAAAACCATATTAAACAAATGCGCAGTACTATCATGTGAATGTTTCCAAACATGAAACATGTTCTTAATCCATCTAGGTCAGTCTGGAAGAGACAACCAACCACTCGATCCAACAACGCAATGTCAGTTTCACAACAGTGAATATTGACAAAACAACCTAAAGTGTTGACTATCCGAGCAAATTACCTTATAAATGTCTAGTCAGATATTTATTGACTACAAAAAGAAAATATCCTAATAAGCATCTTTGAAATTGATATGAAAGATGTCTGCTATGCTACATTGAAAACAGACAACAACAAGAAAAAAAAAAAGTAAGTTAAATTTAATATCGTACGGATATTTCGGGGAACACAAGAGTTTGGCTTACAGACCATAGGTCAAACTCCCGTAGGACTATTAAATGTTGGTACAACTATGACGTTAACAAGATCACTACTTGTTAATAAAAATGATATAACATACAATAGAAGTATAGATAAACCACAATTAAATAAGTTGGTAAATATTCAAATTCAACATCATTCCATCAGGGAAATTTTACGTTACTTTACCAAACAATTCAAAATAAGTAAACATCGTCAAAAGATGAGTTTACATTAACAACTAAATTCATACAATTCAAATATAATATTTCTAGCAAAAATTAGTTCAAAAATATGGCAATCTGATATATTCAGTGATCTCGCTGACTCTAGCGCCTAATTGGCGGCAAAAAGAATTAGGTTTCTCATTACAAAATTTAGTATTACAAACAATATTAATTTTAGCAAATAGTTTACGTTGCCTATTCAGGTTTATTCCAATAATTACGTTACTTAAATTTCAAATTTGAACAAGCTATAGTTCAAGTCTATTAAAATAATATCGATGAAATAAATATATAGATAATACGAAAATATCCTGAAAATGTCCAAGTCTAGGACCGGACTTATCCTGATGGCGTCTAATACAATATTCTAGGACATGACATCTCTTGAAGGCGTCCAGATTAATAGTCGAAAAATCTTCAGAATCACCGGGCTTAAATAGTGTTTCTAGTCGCCCAGATTTGTTTAAACAGGGGGTGGGTGTTGTCCATATACGTCAGTGACGTCCCATCGGCTACTTCGATGGGTGAAAATCAGCACGTACACCATTGATCGAACTTGGATTGGCTGGCCTCTCTTCATCACGTCCGCCAGTGTTGACAAAATATATTTTTGTCCAGAGCACCAGTGACGTACACACATCACGCGCTGTCTTGGAGGTAGATTCCATCTTGCCGGCAGGGTGGAAGGTTAGTCGTAATTCCGGTACTCTTGTAAGCGTCATTCCTGAGTCCAATTGGAATCATTTTGACTCGTACGCCTGACACATCAGATGCAGTTACACCCAGGCTCATCCATCACACTTTTCAATTTAAGACGCGGCGAGTATAGTCCAGTCTTGAAGGTTGTTCTAGCCAGAAGATACAAAGGATAAGTACATGAACATTTTATTTATTGCAGGTAGTTTATTCTTGTTTGATATGGCGTAGTATTGTAGACGGATTCTACATATTACTACAATAGAGAAGCTTACTATTGCAAGAAGTTTATTAATATTGCGGTTTCATATGGAGTGGGTAGTATGACTTGAAGATTAGTATGAGGGGTAGTATGATGTAACATCACCAAATGTTACAAATCTCCCACATCCCTTTACAAGAGGCAATAGAAGATGGATGCTCCATCCATCATCTGGAAGACGGTCCATCGTCTTAGTTGAAGTTGATCTATTCAACTTCATCTTTACATTCAGTTAGGAGAAGAACCATCATCTTCTTCTTCTTCTTCAGCGTTGAAGTGTCCAACATCTAGACAACCCACTGGGGCCACCGACGTAGAGTACCAGATGCCGGGATTGAAAGGAAAGGGAGGTGTGACTAGACCCTCTATATATGAAGTTTCTCTCAACTATGCCTGTGGCAATATGTTGTACACTGAACTTCACTATCAGTTACACAAAATGATGTGAGTACAGAACGAACTTCTTCTGTCTTCTATTCTTCATATCTTAATTCACAAGAGTCTAACAAAGTTACACTATGAAAACTAAAGTTTTCAATCATGATCAGAACTCATAACTTACTACACGATTACTAAGAAATCCTGCTTAAATGAATCATGGGAGCGTCCACCCCTTCACCAAACCTGGATGGTTCCTGGATAAAGGTCTGGTTTTATAAGTACCTTTTCATACTCTTATCATTGCCTAAGTCAGTTCCCCTCTTTTAACCTAGGATAGAGCGGAATCATTAGATAGGGTAGTGCAAAACATTTCTCCACTCTATAACAATAGAATTTGATTTCATGACCCAAGATCCTAAACGAGGATCATCCAATGAAATCGTCTAGTATTACAATAAAAAAGTTACTCAAAAAGAGACACAACCCACGAGTTTAATTATAGGCTTCAATAAACCTCTACAGAAAACTATACGCATGGTTCCGCTTTATGTATCTGAGTATACCCAAAATGGTTAACTATATAAACACTAAGTTGAGTTTAATAACTATTAACCATTAATAAATTACAAAAGCTATGCCAAACATTAAGTATATTTATATATATATATATCTTTTACTTCACAAAATTAAAACATGACCATAGAGTTATCTACAAATTCCCATAAACCTATAAATGATTACTCTATATTATACTTAATTCACCTGAGTAAATCCAAAATGGGGTAATGTGTAAGTGAAATGTTGAACTTACAACCTTTTCTCGTAAACAACCTTTACGTATGCCCCTTAAGTAGGCACAAGCTTAAGATGGCTCACATGAGCCCTGCATGTCACGGTGGGGTTGATTTGTTTTTTTAACCTCACTGACACTGGCGTCAAGAAGCAGTCCACCAACCAGGGTCCTCTCCATCTGGGAGAGAGCTTGGCGGTTATCTTGCCAATGGCGGAGCTCTGGGGGAAACATCTACACATAACTAGGTTACCAACTGCGATTCTCACAGGGACACGACCTCTATTGTACACCTCAGCGACCCTTCTCTGTGACTTTTTCAGATTCTGAAAGGCTGCAGAACACCTTTCAGAATAAGATGGGTCTATAGGAGCTCCTAGCAAAGGATAAATATCCCATACCGCAAGAAGGGGATGGTTCGGCTCCCTACCTAACAACACAGAAGCTAGTGAAGCGCCAATTAACTCGTGCAGTGCATAATTAAATACCAAATTCAAAAAATCTAAATCATGGTCCCAGAGAACTTGAGATTCGCTGTGATAGATGGTCAGGGATACCTTAAGATTCCTATTAAATCTTTCTACATGATTAGGGGAGGGGTAGTACTAACTCGTGGTAACATGCTTAATGCCGCATCCAAAACGCATGTCTTTGAACGAGTTTGACCTAAAACACGGGCCATTATCGCTCACGACCTTTTGGAGGGCACTAAACAGCGACCAAACTCTAGTAGATAGAGCGTTTACCGTAGTCGTCCCTTTCATGTTCCTAAGGGGAATTAAGATGACAAACTTGAAAAATCCATCTACCAAAACCAATATACAAGTATTACCCTTAGTGGATCGAGTAATTGGACCAACAAAGTCCACGAACACTTTCTCCCAGGGGCGTTGAGCTATATCGGCCGAATGTAACCCAACGCGAGTGTTCTGTGCAAGTTTGGTATTAAGGCAGCATTCACAATTCCTAACCCAATCACGCACGTCTTTATACAGGCTGGGCCAAAAAAACTCATTCGAGATTTTTTGTTTAGTTTTGAGTACTCCAAGATGACTTCCAAAAAGGGAGTCATAGAAATATCTCAACAACATGGGTTTAATTTTCTGTGGCACAAATATCTTATTTTGCCACCTCGGTAATATGAAACAACAAGACTTTTGAAAATACAAAATTTTTCCATATCTTCACCTTTCTCCCATTTTTCTATGAGCGCAATACAAACAAGGTCTTCCTTTGTATGCTTAGAGATAGACACGAACTAATTTGGAATAGTCTGAATAACACAAGCCATTTCCAGGTTCTCCTTCGCACCAATGGCATCTAACCCTTCATTCATCCTAGACAGGGTGTCAGCCACAACATTATGTTTGCCAGAAACATAATGCGTATTAAACTTGAATTGCAATAGGCGCAAAACCCAACGGCCAATCTTCCCAAGTTGCTTTGGATGAGACCACATCCACGCTAAAGCCATATTTTCAGTATACAGATAGAACTCCCTTTGCTCAAGGTAGTCTGAGAAACGTTCGACTCCGTATACGCAGGCAAGGCGTTCCTTCTCAAAGGCGCTGTACTTTATTTATTTATTTTTATTCAAGTAGCTCCTAATTTATCCTCACGAGGCTCAGTTTTGGCCCCGTTCCAGACCCACGGTTTCCCATATAAATATTGAAACCATCGGGGATCAAACCCGGAACCTATGGATCTGTAGCCCGGAACTTTAAGCTCTATGCCACAGATTTGGTCTATCGAATAATGTAAATAAATTAACAATATTTTGTAAAAAAAAAGTATACTGTGTAACTTTTAACTATATGTTGGTTCAAACATGGAAACAGTTCTACATATTTCTCGGAGAGAAAGAGAGAGATATATAAATATGAATAGAGAAAGCGAGATGAGCATATACATCGGTAAACGAACCGTAAATAATTATAAAGCATGAAAAGAGAAAAACATGCTATATTTTGTTAGGAAAGGTGTTGTTGAACGTGTGTGTTTGTTAACTGAACAGTGAAATATCCTTTCTCAATAGAAATGTGCAAATATATGCTCGGTAATGACATAAACATAACTCCTTTTTTTTGGTACAGTATTTAATTCTAGAGAAGACTCGCAAATGTGACCTACGTACTTTCCTTTTCCCTCTCTTTTTCTCTTTATGGATCTGTGTTCTGAAACTGTTTAGGTTCTTGTTGCCCCAATAAATCTGTCTATTTCCCATTTCCAATCCTACTCCGCTCCTCATTCCCCTTAACATGGCGGAATCCTTTATTTTACTTCCCCGCTCTTCCCTTATATTGCCCTTCCTCCCATTCGATAGACAACGCACAGAAACACCTGAAGAGGATGTTTCAATTCTCACTCATTGCACACACAAGACTACAATTTAGCCATGACATTTTATGTTTGGTGTTTTATATTTGAAGACGTAGGATTTGATAAGAACACGATTTACATAAACTAGAATCATAAAATCTAACTCTAAACTCCTAACTAAACCTAGTCGCAAAAGTAATCATTTCTGTACATCGCAAGAAACCTTCACACAAGCTACACACTACATTTATACGTTGGTGACCTGGCAGTCTAGGGGTAAGGTATCGGACATCTGTTCTGGGGTCCGGGGTTCAACCCTCGGTCCCGGCACAGATTTATCTGATTATTAAACCCTTCCTTCCCCTCTGACAAGACATCTTGTGAATGTGGGGAATGCTAGGCCTCCACCATGGTTCGGATTCTACGTTAAACAGTAGGTCCTCCATTTCATCTCACAATCACCCTACAATTTCATATTATCGTAAGTGTGTATAAACCGAACGGGTAGTAAGACACGGTGCTAATAATAATAATAAATTTATACGTCACTTGTGGTTGAACTAGAACCCACTGGATTGGTGACCAACCTTCTTAACTACTGGTTCATGAATATGAATTGATATTCATCCCAACAGCAAAATCCCACACAATTTAATCTTTTAACTTTTTTATATTGCAACGCGTCTTACTATCTGGTCATACTATACATATATATAATAATTACGCTAATGAGTTAGGGATGAATAAGATTAAATTTAAAAGAAGTGCATCCGAATTTTCGTGGTGGGAGAGTGTAAAACCATTTTAGAAAAAGAAAAACTCTCAACACACCCGACCGAGATTCGAAACCCGATCTCCCTGTCATCGGCAGTCTAGTCTTACACTATAGTGATGCCTTAGACAATGCAGCTACCAAAGCTGGTATCCTACTCTGTTAAATGAATACCTGGTGAATGACAACCATCTCAACTTAGTTTGGCAGCAATACATGTTTAGCTTTCACAGTGAGTCAAATCTAAGACTCTACAATAACTGACAGAAATATGTCACTGCCTGAGTATTTGCCGTCTTATAACACATTACAAGGACTAAAGACTATAGCTATTTCAATTATGAAATTTAACATGATTAAGGGCAAGATTAGAACATAAGAAAAAAAAGCTGAAATGCTAAGTCGCTTGAAAATCAGTCGATTATTACAATTTACGTCAATGACTTTGTATACTAAAATAATTTCTAGATAGTTGAAAAAATAAATTTCAGATATTATTTATTTTGAAATATTAAGCTATAATAATTTAAAAAGAACACAATTACTCAAAATTTTGAAAGTGTTTAGTCACGACAGCACTTTTTTTTTATATATTAAAAATACAGCATAGGCCAGACCTTTGATTACAGTAAAACTTCCTTCTGGTGAAGATGCAATACTATGAGACTTGAATACCTTACTTAATCTACTAATTATTATCAAAGGATACATGTAATTAATGCCCAATTTATCACGAACAGAACACCTATTGTGGGTTTATATGTATTCCTTTCGTGGTGTAGTGGTCGAGCAAGTTATTTATGAGGGCACAAGTTTCATATATGGGGTTTTACTTTTGTAAACTTCCAAATATGAGTTTAGCAGGAACTCAACAGCGTGCATCACATACCAATCAACTATGTTAAACACTCGGCTAGAAATCGTAAATTTAAACCAACACTATTGCACGTGGATAATTTCTGATTTAATATTAATGAAGATAAAGAGTTAATAGCAGTTCATATTACTGAACATTGTTGAAATATTAATGATATTTGTTTAAAAACTGCACTTAAAGGCCGTATTTGACAATTTCAGAATGTCTTCACAGATAAGCGCTGTGCACATACCTTCATTCTGTCGTAATAGGAATATACTTTAGTAGTTATTAACAAGAAACTTTGTCGCTTTGTCCCTCATTGTCACTGGAAAATGTCAAGTTATCATTCAAATACTAATGCACTATGCACATTCTGACATATCGTAGGTGTTTTCTTTTCCCTTTTACTTCCATACCGCGCACACACAAACGAGTCGGGAGCTGAATTTAGCCAGATATGGGGCACGTTTTTAACCAAGACCCACTGCCCCTTCCACTCACTCACCTCTTTATATCTTTACTATGAACAAAGCTTTTCAGACAAGTAACTAGTCGACGGTATTTATTGAACATTGCTTACAACTATACCAGTTGCAAACATTCGCTTGAATAAAAACGACAATTGTATCGTATGTTTGCAATTTGCGGTCTGAGTAGGCTCGTTTGTGGGGGCTGGTTTACAAGAAAGAAATGGAGCTGCTAGCTGAACCCAAGGTCCTAGCTTTTTGAGAGCCAGTTTATTTACACTAGAAGGTAATTTTTGTCTGCTCTCAGGTAAAACCAGCTTTAAAATGAACTGTTTTTAAAATGCCTGCTTGATAGCGGTTTTGTCACTGGAGTTTGCAAGTAGCAATCTCCGTGTTGAAGGACTCAAATCCCAATTAGCGCGGCTATTTTAACCTGGAGTCTATGGGTCTGTTATATACCATATATGCGTCCCTGTCTTACTTTGAATAATAAATGGGAGTTTGTTTGCAGACACAATCTGACTCGTCAGCTATTTTAACCCACTGAAGAGTCATCACCTCGTGGATAGAGCATGCATATGTAAACCCCATCAATGGTAGGAAGGTAGGAAGATGACAGCCAGCCAAGTTGCCCTATCTACTCTCATGCATCCATCCACCAAACCATGTGATCTGCAAGACCATACTATTATGAGTTTAAATTTTGGCAGTAAAAACTTTAGTAAAAAGAACTGGTTTTTAATTATGGTTTTCTTTTGGCCGTTTTTACATATTGGAGCATGAACATGTAAATAATTGTTTGGATATTTTTTTGTTTGTTTGTTTGTGGAAGCAGAATTTGTGGTTCACTTAAAAATGAATTCCAAACGAGAGCTTTTAAAATGCTGCTTTCCCTTCGAAAATTAAAATAGGGAACCAGACGAAATTAATATAGATTATGACGTCATATGAACTATCTTCGGTTTTGTTCATGAACACTTCCTCTCTAAGATATAAAACATTTTGTTCATGAACACTTTCTCTGAGATATTAAATACATTTATTTGATAGACAGTTATAACAAGATATAGATGTATATATAATAAAATTTTATTCAATATTTCATAAGCTATAACAGCTCTTATTATAAAAACCATGACACCTAAAACATAGTAACTTTATAAATATTTGTTGTTAACTTATGGGGAAGTAATTCTTAGGGAAGTATTATTAGAGAAATTTATATTACACTTTTGATTGATAATATATCATTATTCATTACAAGGAAAATAATAAATATTTACAAATAGGTTAACATTAGTGATTTTCAAACAATGTTTGCAATACAAATCTTCTGCTAGCTTTCAGTTACCACCTCTCCTACGGAGAATGAGCTTTACAAGGGCGTGGAAAGCGAGTTTTGATAAGAGTGGTCTGCTAGAAAATATTACTATACCTTTATCAAATTTTTTATAAACGTATATTTGAAGATCATTAGGTGGGGTCCATAAAATTCTAAGGGAGGTTCAAAACCCCCGCAAAACCCCCTCTACGCTCTACCCTTTCTACGCCCTTGCATGAACCAAGATGCCGCATCCTTGGGCGGTAAAAATGTAATCTTCTTTGTAAAACAGTTCATCGTATTTAAAAATGATACAACAAAATATAAATATAATTATTTAAAAATAAATTAACTGATCTCGATTTGGCTGTTGTCAAATGGATAACCGAGATAACCGAACGTCAATATGAGTTTTTAATCGAGCGTGATCATGTATTTAATCTCCTGATTGATCGGTTGTTATACGGGCTCTAATCACGTGTTGTATCCGCATCGGTGGCTGCATGCTTTAACGCGTCACTCTCGTGTTAAACTGAACTACCGTCAATGGGAATTCGAATCCCGGTCGGATATCCTGATGGTGTTTTTTTCCTAAATTGTCTCCCACTCTGCCTCCATGCAAATGTTTGAATTTTTTTACACAGTAAAATTATACCTCCCTAAATCCCTACTTCATTAACTACCTAGATAGCAGAGATAGTGCCAGTAAGATGTTGCTTTTAGGTTAAATAATGATAAAACCTTTTAGCAGTAAGTAGGCTACACAATTTTGATGTTTACGGACATGTACAAAAACTAACTTTTATTACTCTATACACATAAACACTTGTAAACCTAGTTTAAAAGTTGAAATTTTCCACTCTGAAAATACTAAAAACCTACATATTTTGAATTGTCACTAAGAGCAAAATACCCGAGAAAGGTAACTGGTATAGGACTATAAATGGATTTTTGTGAATCAAATTATATAATTTAATAGAAGGGTCACAACAAAATTGTATTGCCTTTTGTATTGTCCTCCTTCCCTGTTTGTTCGCCTACCACCGGACAGCTGCACCCCAGGATCGTTATAAATGTACTTGGTTTCTGGCGTTTAGGAAATTCTTCTCGAATATTCGAGCACAATAGTTTGAACTGGTACTAATACTTATCGTGAGGATATTAAAAAACAACCCGTGTTTTCAGAGGCTAGCTAGTAGCATATCTTGTCCTCTTTGTTCCATGCAGTTCCACCCTCCAAAGTAATCTGCGCCCAACCAGTTGTTTCTATTTTAAAACGTGTAGGCAGGTCTTGGCCGGCTTTCCCTGAAATTGAATTTGGAGTTTGTAGAACGGCTAATTTACACGGTTTTAATGAAACCGTTTGTTATCGGTCTTGTCGTGTCTATATGTGTGAGTGTGAGAGTCCGTTGCACCAAACATTCAGCACCTCCATCAAGATGCTGTAGTCTCTGAGCGTGTCACTGAGAAGAAATTGAGAATCATCGTCCTTTTAGAGCATAGCAAAGAAACGTTTGGATTTAACTTCTATGCGTTCTTATAAATTAAGATGATAAAGGTTTTCTTTGATAATAAATTATTATTATTCATTTTTTACTAATGAATTTAAAAAATGTATAGTGAATAAACTTTGAATAAAAACAATTATTTTATTATTTGTATTTATTTTAATAATGTTTGAATACATTTTTAAAATAAAATCCATGCATAGTTTTCAAAAAATCACTAAAATTGTTTGATAATCCGCAATTAAAAAACTAATAGCTTTTTAGAATTTTGTTCTACTGGGAGTATAGAAAAGAAAATAATCGGAATTGTGAATGTTTCCATCGTAGCTTATGAACAAATTAACGGACTTCAGTAGAAACTCGTATTGGCTCTCTGCTTTATTTCAATTTATTTATTGCTCACCAAGTAAGCATTCCAAAACTAGAAAGGGCTGAATTTACACCCCGAGAGAGTTTTTTAAAAATTTTGTTTCAAATGGTGGGATGGAGGGGGTCAACCCAGCCTCGTGAGGATAATGAGGAGTTACTTGAATAAGAAAAGTAACGGCTCCGGTCTAGAAAACTGATAGTAACGGTTGGGGGTGTTCATTGTTCTGACTAACTGACACCCTCTAGCTGAAAATGCTTATAGATAACTCAGTGAATTGATCACACAACAGAATCAAGAGTCACATACACTAGACTCCCAATTACCTGAGACTTGATCATCCAAGGTTTTATACTATCCTCCGTTCCATGTCATCTTAGGTTACGTATTGCCTTAGTTTCCATACTGCCCTAGGTTCCGTATTATCCTAGGTTCCGTATCATCCTAGGTTCCATATTATCCTAGCCTCCGTATTATACGAGGTTCGGTATTATTTGAGTTTCCACATTATTCAAGGTTCTGTAGTATTTAGGTTATGTATTATCCATGATTCTGTATTAATCTAGGCTATGTATCATCCTAGGTTCCATACTATTCGATTTTCCATATTATTCAAGCTTCGGTATTATCATACGTTTCGTATTATCTTAGGTCTTGTATGATTTTAGGTTCTGTATTATTCAAGGTTCCATATCATTTGAGTTTACGCGTTATTCAAGATCCGGTATTATCCTAGGTTCCTTATTATCTTAGGTTACGTATTATTTTAGTGTTCATACTATCCAAGGTTCCGTAATATCCAAAGCTTCATATTATTAAAGGTTCGATCATATCCGAGGTTTAGTATTAACTTAATTGGTAACACAACGTATATTTTGTGAGATTTATCTAGAAAATGATCCGCATCATTCTGGTTCAGCCTCTAGTACGAGTAATGGAGTGAAATATTGGATAACTCATCGTTTCTACGTACTACGTACTTGACATAGTAGAGTCATTTGTCTGCCACCCAGCATTTAGACTGCAGCTTATTTTTGCATCGTGATTTTTATTTTAAAAAATGTAATATTTTAGTGCGTTTTTTATTTTTGTTTTCTAAACCTTAGTATAAATAAAATAAATAAGGTGTTTACTGTAGAGTGTTCCGTATTATCTGAGTTTTTGGCTATTCGATGCTGCCTTGGTCCAGTTAAACTCGAATAGTTGGGACTCAATTGTACTTCTTTGAATTTCAATGCATTTTCATAACTAAAGTGACTACCTTTCTTCTCAAGATCTTTTGTAAACATCACTTGTTTATTTACCTCGTTAATACCCCCCCCTCCCCACCCCTCTCCTATCCTACCACACTTTCTAGACAACGCACACAATGCCTATTCTCCAGGACACATTCAACACGATAGAACTCAAGCCACACCTACCCTCTCCCCTCTCCCCTCCCAAGAATGACACGAACGTAAACATGTAACACCTTTCATGACAAAATATGTTATATACATTTTCAAAGTGAAGTTTCTAGCTTGAGTGGTTAGTGAGATACCGGACTTCTGGACTCACTCACTGATCATTAGAGCCTATGGCGCACATCCGGACAGCATAATAGCCTTGAAAATTGGCATAACCCAAGGGTAAAATACAAAATCTCAACTTTTCAATTTGGTTCTCAAAATACGAGGTAAGGGATGTAGGGTGTAGTAGAGGGAACGGACATTATTAATTCTTATCACAGCCAAAAGCCCCAGGTTGAATTTCCGTGTTTATGTTATTATCTTTCCCCCCTTTTTTTTCTCACTCTCTCACTAGCCACTCAGGTTATACGAATACAAAATAATCATGTAAATGTGATAGGGATGAGGAATGTTGAATTTTAAGGAAATGTACCCACATTTGTGTGTAGGGAGAAGGGGGGAACCACTTAGAAAAAAACTTTGTACATTCGACCGGGACTCGGAGCGGGTGTATATCATTACATCGCATGTACATTACATCGCGTTTTTGAACAAATACATTGCAGGTCCAACACGTCGCATTTCCCCCACCTTTCTACACACAACTAACCATATTGGTCAACACGATCCCAACAAGTTGTGTTACAATATAAACGCACTACCAACTTGTTGGGGATGTTGGCCAACATGTTGGTGTTGGGCGAGCTGTTGTGTTGTGTTGGATCATTTGCTAGAGATAATAAACGACCAACCCAACATGTTGGCCGATTCGGGAGGTTCTGCGCATGCGCTATCGAGTTGAATGAGTGTCTTACCTAATCAACTTTGCCAACAAGGGAAGTCAGGCACATAATCCTTTAGACCGAACCTACCTTCAGAGTGAGAGTGAAGCCTCGTTTATTGTGTAACAAGTTGGATCCAACATGTTAAAGACAATTAATGTGGAAAAGTAAGCTGTGTGTATTCTAGCCAACTTGTTAGACCAACATAGTGGGTTCCTCCATCTTTTTTTAAATCAGTCTACACATTTCTAGCCATGGATAACAATGTATTACTTGCCGTTTCTTCATTTATTGTGATGACAGGAAGTGTACTCTTGCATAAGAACCAAAACTTAAGAAACGGTAGGGTGTTCAAAAGTTTTTTTATAGACGTCGAATTGAAGGTGTGTTTATGGTAATAATGAGCGACCTACATTTGTAAAGTAGAGTTTATAGCTTTGTACACATGAGACCTCACAAAGAACAAAATACTTTTGATATAGATCAATTAAGAATCTAGTAGCCTAAGCTATTATTATTTATTCTTTTTAGTGAGTAACTCTCCATCTCCATCAATTCTGAAAATTGGAAAATGACACCTGAACACGGTCCCGGGTTCGATTCCCGTATTTAGGTGTAATTTTTCCATTTTAAGAATTTAAATCAATTAGTTTAACTGTATTAGCCTTGTTCCATTTCATGATTACAAAATTATACTAGTCCCGATTTTAAAAGTTAAACTAATCTGAAAATAAAACACATGCTTCACCAAGGTAAGACACTCATTCAACTCGATAGCGCATGCGCAGAACCTCCCGACTCAGCCAACATGTTGGGTTGGTCATTTATTATCTCATCATCATCATCATCATCATCATTATTATTATTATTATTATTTTATTTTCACCGCGTCTTACTACCCGTTCACGTTAAACGCACTTACGCTAATGTGTAATGGTAGTGTGATTGTGAAATGAAATGGAGGACCTACAGTTTAACGTGGGATCCGAACCACGGTGGTGGCCTGGTATTCCATACATTCACAAGTTGTGATTAATACACGTCTTGTCAGAGGTGAAGGAAGGGATTGGCAATAAGATAAATCTGTGCCGGGACCAAGGATTGAACCCCGGACCCCAGCACAGAAGGCCCGACACCTTACCCCTAGAGCACCAGGTCACCCGTAGCTCTATCAATCCCATCTTAACACACAGGTCTATGCATATCTTACTGAATATAAAGCCGACAATAGGTAGGAAAGGTTCTTCCTGCTATGGTTATCCCACTCTACCTTGTCCGCCATTGTTTAATCCGTCAAACCGACCATCAGACGTGACGTCAGCATGAGAGACACAAGAGATCCTTGCGCAGGATGACGGGAGAAGATGTTTTGTGGAAGCTGAGCGATGATGTAATCTGTTCGTTTGTCAACAGCTCCCAATTCCGCCATGTTTAGATAATACCGCTCTTCTAGGAACACCTAACGAGCGAAGCTAGAGACCACACAACAGATGTAACAAGCAAATTATTTTAAAATATAGCTATGGTCTCATACATTTAAAAAAAAAACTTTTTTTCAACGCATCTTACCCCCTCCCCCTGCAACACTGGCTAGGCTACATTCTAGGGGTGTGATAAGCTTTTAACGTCGAGGTCAAAGGTCACACTTCGTTCTCTTAGACTTCGACACCCATAATAGCCGCCTTTGCATCTTAGAATTATTTTGAAGAAAGAAAACTTTTCTGTAATATCAACATATTTTAAATATCTCAATAAATCTAACATATTTCAACATGCAAACATTTTTAGAACAGCTACTAGACGGTATTCTAACACCAGCTTATAATTAAATAACCTACATTACATTAACATAGATAAGGCAGATAGTTAAGTAAAATAAAATGTATTATATTATACCAAATATCGCCAAAATTACTTAGTTTAAATGCTTCTAAGCTGTAATAATATTTGTATGAAGCTTCCTTTTTCCTTCCTTGCACACACGTATACAATATTAGTCAGTGGTATTCAATCAATTATGTATCCCTACGCCAAACCATATGATCTGCAAAAACTTATGTTTAACAGCTGTCACTTCTGACGGTCAAAATGTATGTATATACCTAAATGTTAACTGTGAGCTGTCAGCTGTGAGCTGTCAGTCAGCACCAAAGAAGCCATGGGGCTACTGTAGCTATGATAAATTTACAATAGCGTTTTTGATGCAGAAGTTTTTCATAGTTTCTTTGATCATTGATTTACTATTCAAAATTGCTAATACTGTGAATGTACAGTACAGGGCGAAAAATGAGCACCAAATTTAATTTTAAAAACTTACATTTGACCTCACTTTTGTTTCGCGTGTTTCAAGATTCACTTTGTCCTCACGTCACATTTAAAATGTGACCTCATCCACCTCTTTATATTCGCATATTAACACTAATAGAGTAGGGATGAGGAAGATAAACCTTAGATGAAAGGTATCATCATGTGCGTTTAGATAAATGGGAAATGGGAAAATCCATCTGTAGTACACACTCTCAGGATTTGAACTCTGGAAAGCCAGAAAATACGGAACTAACACCTTTTTTCTGAGTGCCCATCGATGTGGATGCTAACTTTTTTTTAGTACAACGTCTTACTGCCCATTTGGGTTATACAATAACTTTTTATTGTATGTTTTCTATGCTATATATTCCATATATGACGAAAAAAGGGGGTTAGGTTGTTCGAAAGTCTAAAAAAGGATCAGGCTATTGGGGAGTGGAGGAAGCTACATAATAATGACTTACTCATCGCAAGACATTGTTTGGATAATCAAGTCTCGTAGATTACGGTGGGCAGGACATGCAGAGTGAGTGGGAGATTCTAGAACATTGTTCAGGGTACCGGTCAGTAAACCCAATGGGAAGAGACCAGTGAGAAGACCTAGACACAGATGGTGGGATAACATTAGAATGAACCTGAAAGAGATAGTGTGTAATGAGGTGGACTGGATAGAACTCAAGATAGAGATATGGTCTAATGAATTGGACTGGATAGAACTCAATATAGAGATATGGTCTAATGAATTGGACTGGATAGAACTCAATATAGATATAGGGTGTAATGAGGTAGACAGGACAGAACTAGCTCAAGATAGATATAGGTGCGTACTTTTGTAAGCGCGGTAATGAAATTACGAGTTCCTAACACTATAGAATAAATAGTTAAGTAAGTGTTATATATTTCAGTAGGTAAAATCTAAATACATTTTACCTATTTCTTGACCTCTTTCACAATTCTCCTTCTTGGAATGGGGATGGAAGAACCAAAATTCTTAAATATTAGTTCACAGTGTAATTATCACGCAGAATGGACAAATGCAGGGGTGACACTTGACGAGTCTAATTTTCCCCATGTGACAACGTAATATCAACTGGTATAGTCTGTTCACGATTATTTTAGCCTACTTTGACAGTTGTAAATTATATAGAGATAGTTACAGATTCATCCAACTAACGGGTATGAATTGGAAAACTTGCTTGGTAATGAAATCGGTTAGGGGTTTTAATCCTGGTCAAGCGTACTGAGGGTATTTTTCCTAAATGGTTTCTTAATGTCCTGGCAAATCTCCTAATAATTCTACCTTCCTCATCCTTGCCAAATTAGTTTAATCCAATGTGTATACTTTACTGTATAGCTTTGATGAGTATTAGATGAGCAAAATAAAAGTTTATAGAAATTACAATTTGTTAAAAATTGATGAATAAAATATATTATTATGATAGTTTCAGTATTATTAAACCTTAGTCCAATAATATATAGCGTTTAGTACTTTTTTTTAATCAATAGGCTATCAATGGTGGAACATCTTCGCAAACGACAAGTGTTGATCATCAGGGAATACCTTTCTGGATTGAAGAAAGTAAAACTCTTCCCACGAGCAATAACAGATCTCCATTCAGGGTTGACTGAAACATTCTCATCTTTCACAATGCACGCTTGATTCAATTGAACGAGAGTCATCTCCCAGTTGGGGATAGATAACCGCTTCAGTTCTGTGCTGTGATCAATGTTCGAGGCTCTACGCACAGGATTGGGAGCAGTTCTAACGAAATTGACGACGGAAGTAAGGAGCATGAAC
The DNA here is from genome assembly GCA_902151445.1 of Timema monikensis. Taxonomy (NCBI): domain Eukaryota; kingdom Metazoa; phylum Arthropoda; class Insecta; order Phasmatodea; family Timematidae; genus Timema; species Timema monikensis. The sequence goes on from CABFVZ010000954.1 coordinate 74,337, forward strand.
GAGATATTGTTCCTTCAACGCAGAATTGTATAAAAAAATGTTTTTTTATAATATAAATAAAGCTAGTTGTTAGACCTGTCTACGAACAACCTAACAAAACCTAGCCTTCAATTGTTATTTTTGCACCACATCTTACTTATTACCTGTTCGGGTTATACACCTATGTTCTAATTACGTTAATGGTTTTAAGGATCAGTACGATTATATTTATAGGAAGTGTACCTATATTTGCGTGAAGGGAGAGTGGAAAACCACTTTGGAAAAACTTCCCTCAGTACACCCGAACAAGATTTGAACCTTGATCTCCCCATCTTCGGCAGTCTAGTATATTGCGAGAGTAGAGCCTTAGGACATGCGGCCACCGAAGCGGTGCTTATATGCAAACATTTAAATCATATAAACCTTTTTTAATCACGTATACATAATTATATACAAATATCTTTACATCATGTATACATAATTATATAAAGACGTATTTATATCATGGTACACTTCGTTTAACCTAATGGTAGCGGTATTATTTGACGAACTATACTATGGCCCTATATTTGCTATTGCTATGTCATAGTAGAACAATGCAAGGTAAGCTGACTACCTTTCGGCGTAAATGAAGTGTAGGCAACGTATTATATATAGAAACATATTTACAGTATATTCAGTGGCGGCTCGTGTATAGGCACTGCTGTTTTCTGTTCTTTTATTTAACAGAAAGACTAAATGCGCTTGTAGTACTTTCAACGGAGAAAAATTTCCTCAATTGTCATTCAGAGGTCAAGGAGAAAATTATTGAACTGTTGGCGCAAATTAAAACAAGAAGAATTGATTTTATTTTTAAATGAATAGATCAAGCTTGAACTGTAACCATTTAAGCTAAAGTAAGTAAAAAATTTTGTTTATTTTTTAAGAGTTTATTAAGTTCCTGAAGAAATTTTCTTTTTATACATGTTTTGTTCCTTTTACACAATTTTAAAACAAAGGCTTAAAAAATTCTGGAGCAGCACCCCAATTAATTTTAGCTACGAGCCGCCACTGAGTATATTCATAAATGGAAACATATTCACTTACAAAAGCATGTTTTTATACATGTATACGCATATAGAAACACATTTACAGCATGCATGAATATATATATTAGATGTATATATTTATAGAAACATATAACATGTATTATTATATATATATTCATGAATACATATAGTTAAATACATGCATGCCTACACACATGCATACATACCTAAAAATATCCATACATATAATGAAGTTCTTTATAAATAAATGCAAATAAAATTTTAACATAAATGCTTCAATATATTTTAAGGTTAAAAATTACGGTATTTTAATTACAAACATTAAAATAGAGGCATGTGTAAAACATCGATATAGATTTACATTGTTTATTGAGAATGTAACTAATATAATGAAATAATTCTCTATTTTTTATAGCAATAAATTGAGGGCATGTAAATAAAAGAAGGAAAAATACCTATTGTAATAAAAAATTTGATAAAACTGTAGAAAGTATTCGTGTCACAAAATTGAAAAAACTAAATATAAATAATGATATAAAATTTTAAACAATACATATCCTTTGTTCGAAGGAATTCTACTATAACTCCTTGTATTCAGTAAACTTGTGAGAATAGGAACAAGGTTTCCCAAACATACAGCTTTGGGATCGACCAATTTTACAAGACTCTATTACATCTCGGTGGTTTGGAGGTTGTTTGCCTTTTGTTTGAGCGCTATACGTTTGTACTTTGTTTTATTCAAACGGATCACCTCTGTGGTCAAGTGGTCAGAGTTTCAGGCTCCAAATACAGCAATGACGGGCTCGATCCCCGATGCTTCCAAAATGTATCTGTGAAGCAGTAGATCTGGAACGGAGTCAAAACAAATACAAATGTAGTTACTCGAATAAAGCTGGGGAAGCTCTGGTTTATAACAATTGATGGAGGGACCATTGTGCTGATCACATGAAACCATCCATCTACAAATATTGGTATCACTATCAATAACGGCTCACACCATTGAGTATATTTTTGTTTTTTATTCATACAAGGTGCTTGGAACAAAACTATCACTTTACATGAATAACGAAACTTCTAAGATGGAAAAGATATTTAGGTGCTAGGTTCATTTCCCATGTAGAGGTTACCATTTTTCAAACTTCTAATAGAATAAAGCTTGATTTATTGTTACGCCAAAAATATAGTGCAGAATGTGTTTGAGTGGCGAGTGATTCATAAGCTACTAGAAATTAATGTTATTAGGCCTGTAGTTCTTTTTGTATTGCAGACCAGAACCAGCTTATTATAAACATATGTTATTTTCTAGTGGATAAACACCTCTTGATTAATTTAATGACGAGTTAAAATCATAAAATCTCTCAAATTAGGATGGGCAGGACATGTAGTAAAATGAGAGATTCTAGAACCATGTTCAGGGTACTGACTGGCAAATCCAATGGGAAGAGATCTTTGGGAAGACATAAATGCAGATGGGAGGATAACATTAGAATGAACCTGAAAGATACGTGGTGTAATGAGGTGGACTGGATAGAACACTAGCTCAAGATAGATATAGGGTGTAATGAGGGGGACTGGATACAACTAACTCAAGATAAGAGAGTGTAATGAGGTGGACTGGATAGAACTGGCTCAAGATAAGAGAGTGTAATGAGTTGGACTGGATAGAACTGGCTCGAGATAAGAGAGTGTAATGAGTTGGACTAGATAGAACTGGCTCGAGATAAGAGAGTGTAATGAGTTGGTCTAGATAGAACTGGCTCGAGATAAGAGAGTGTAATGAGGTGGACTGGATAGAACTGGCTCGAGATAAGAGAGTGTAATGAGGTGGACTGGATAGAACTGGCTCAAGATAAGAGAGTGTAATGAGTTGGACTAGATAGAACTGGCTCAAGATAAGAGAGTGTAATGAGGTGGACTGGATAGAACTGGCTCAAGATAAGAGAGTGTAATGAGGTGGACTGGAATAGAACTAGCTCAAGTAGAAATAGATGGAGTACTTTTGTAAGTGCTGCAATTAACTTTCGAGTTCGTAATGTCATAAAGTAAGTGCATAAGTAACTCTGTATGTATTTATATATTATTTAGCTGCGACGAGAAACAAATTAAAACGATGCTTCTATTTAATATCACCTCTGAAAACATTATGTTCATTTGTCTGCTTAGATATCACGTTGTAGGCGCATGCGCACTAATTGGGTTTCCCAGGCATATGTGATTGCGCAGAATTGATAAAGCTGATACATTTTCAAACCGTGCCGAGCGAACAGCGCTGATAGTGTTGAAATCATGCAGAAATATTTTTAATATTTATACTTAAAAGAGAAATACCGTATTACTAAAATAAAATTAGTTTGATTTAAATTATTATTATTATTATTAGCACCGCGTCTTACTACCCATTCGGGTTATACGCATTTGATTTAAATAAAATACCAAGAATTGCATTTCATGAGAAAATGCTTAATCTCTATAGTATTTTATTGAAACAAAGGTTGATGTGATATATATTTAAACGTCACTTTATAAAGACACACATGTGTATTGTCACTTTTCAAAATACGTTCGAAATGAATTTGTAATCAAATCATGTAATAAAATGTATCTCAGCTGAAAAAACATTAACTTAAAAGGACAATTAAGTACAAGATTAACATTTTTAATAATATACTATCGCATAATGTATTATTTTAAATAAAATAAGGAATATGGACTATGCTTAATTGTTTGGAATGGGATTGCTTAGGAGTGAACTACTATTAAATTCTTGCAAAACTAAATTGTAAAAATAGAATCAATTTTTTTTAAAGAAAATATGTGTTCTAGATCTAAGTAATCAATTATTTTAAATACTTTTTGGATGATGTGTATGTAATCATCATTCAATAAATCAGTAACACAAAGCTCTAAATTGTGTTATCAGTTTATTAAATAGGTTTAAAACTAACCTTTAATTAAATCGTAATTGATTTTAAAATGGTGAAAAGTAACAATATAAAACTGTTTATAAGTGGCATAGCACAGTGGTTCTCAAACTAGGGTCCGCGAGCAGCTCTCAAGGTAAAGTTGGCAACATAGCAAGGGACTTGTGGAAAACCCAAATTGTTGACAGTTACCTTTATCTGGTTATTTCCACCTCTCTTTTTCCTGCATATGCTCTTGGCTGGAGACCGATTTCTGAAAATTGTCAACCCTCTACTTGACACCTTATTTATTATAATAATATTTAGCACCACGTCTTACTACCCGTTCGGGTTATACGCCTTTAGTACTAATTACACTAATGGATTAGGAATTGGAAAGGTTGAATTAGAGGAAATTAACCCGCATTTGCGTGGAAGGAGAGTGGAAAACCATTTAGGAGAAACCATCCCCAGTTCACCCGACCGAGATTTGAACCTCGATCTCCCCGTCCTCAGACACCTTATTATTATTAGCAGTTTATTATGCCTGTCTCAACAACATATATCTGTGAGAGTGGTTTTTTAATCCATGATGTACCTAAAAAATAATTACCGAAATAGGCTAGATTTGGAGCCGGACCTCCACTTGAAAGTTTCAACTGGACAATCAAGCCGTGAAGACTGCAGACACACCCCTCTCACTGAAAAACTTTGGGATTCGTAAAATATCAGATCCAATTAAAAATTTAGATTTGAAGATATTGTGTTTAATTTTTTTTTCTTTATTTTTGAACGAATTTGTGAAGAAAATGTATAAAAGTTTTTACAATAATATTATGTTTTTTAACTGATCATAACTATTCTCAATAATAGATAATGTTAAGTCTATAACATTAGAATTCTCTTTAACTAGCTTTGTCACATTTGAAATATTTTGATCATGGATATAATTTACCAAGTGATCATATTTTTAAAAGCCTGTCATTGGGAAATTGTTTATCTTGGGGGTACATTAAACTTTTAGACATGACCAAGGGGTACAATCTAAAAGAAGTTTGAGAGCCTCGGACATAGCAAGTATTTCATTACAGCTGATTATAGTGATCTGGGTCAACATAGCATATTTTTCTATTATTGCAGCAAACGCTACCTACACTATCTTAGAACAACTAGTAAATAGTTTTTGGTTCATATTTTACGTTCTAGAACCTAGATGGCAGAGAAAACATTTTGGTACTGGTCTTCAAATAATGCCAAAACTTTAAACCTTGTTTTCTCAAAACGCACTTTGTTCAACGTGTGGGTTCAAATGGCCATACCTTTCTAAATTCTAGGAATATGTTTACATAGTTTTATTCTTTCCAGGGATAACAATAACTCACTATTGGCCTGAAGGAAGATAAGGTCGCTTTTTCCGTGCCGCGTCACAAATTTTAGCAATTATATCATACCAATTTTTAATACAATAAAATATTTCTGTTTTCAAATAATTTATCATGAAAAGTTAATCTCAGTATTTTCGTTCATTTGAACTCTTTGTTTTTTAACACCGTGTCTTACTACCTGTTCAGGGTTATACGCTTAGATAAGTACTATAATTGGGTAGGGATGAGGATGGAAGTATTTTAGAAGTAATATACCCGCATTTGTAGGGAAGGAGAGTAGGAAACAATTTAGGGAATGCCACGCTCAATAGACTCGAATGAGATTCGAGCTCCAATCTCCCCATCATCAGCAGGCCGGTCTAACATGAAGGTGACCCCGCTCAAGTGGGTGGGATTGCTTTGTTTTGATTTTGTATTTAACTAGTTAGGAAATTTTTAAATGGGACCATCTATGCTGAAAAGGCCCGTTTTGAATCTGGACGAATGGTTACCCAGAAACTAAACTTAAATAGTGGGAATAACACAGGAATAAAGTGAGAACCAACTCGGTGGCCACATGGTCTAAGGCGCTACTCTCACAGTAGACTAGACTGCCGATGACGGGGAGATCGAGATTCGAAACTAGGTTGAGTGTATTGAGGATAGTTTTTTTCAAAATGGTTATCCACTTTCTCTCTCTATGCAAATGCGGGTATCCTTCCTATGAATACAACCTTCCTAACCCCTAAAGCCATTATCTTAATTAGCACATAAGCGTATAACCCGAAAGGGTAGTAAAACGGGCTGCTAAAAACAAATAAAATAATAAATTTAAACATACCTCAGCACAACCAGTCGAGATTCAAACCTTGACATCACCCTCACTAGCAAAGCAGACCATGCGAGACTAGTGCCTGTGACTACGTGTTCACCAGTTTTCCCCTGCATCGATAGTAGCGCTGACTAAATATCAGGCTCATCTAATCTGGTTTACCAGTGACGGGGATCGAATCACGGTCGGGTGCACTTGGAGTGGTTTCCAATACATTTTAGTTTACATTTTATCTCTGTGCAAATATGAGTACATTTCCTCTCAAATAGTTCCTTTAGATTCCTTACCCTATTGGTGTGAATACATTTGGATAGTCCGGACGGGTGGTATGACATGAAGGGGATAAAAAATCAATCTAGTTTGAGTTTTAAAGTTTACGAGATGATTTCAAACACTTCTGTATAATTAATTTGAATTATTTAATATTTCAAAAAATATTTTAAAACTGCACTCTCACTTTCTATGGGACAATTAAATAGCACCGAGTAATACAAACTTGTGTTATTATTTTTATTTATTATTTTATTATTTTTAGCATCACGTCTTACTACCCGTTCAGACTACAAGCTTATGTACTAATTACACCAATTATTTTAGGGATTAGGAAAGCTATATTTATAGGAAGTGTGCCTGCATTTGCAGGGAAGGAGAGTGGAAAACAATTTTGTAAAACAACCCCCGTACACCCGAGCGAGATTCGAACCTCTATCTCCCCGTCATTGTCAGTCTAGTCTACAGCGAGGGTAGCGGCAACCGAAGTGTTTTTCTTATTATTATTTATTATAGTAGAAGAGAGTACGGCTGGTACGAGGGCCATTGTTTGAATGACACTTCTTTAATGAACTCCCTCCCCCTCCCCTTATCACTCTTTCTTCCCCGCTGTCGAGTAATAACCAGGACGTGACCTTTATAAAAGGCGGCCGATAGAAGTCACACAATTACATTACAGCGACTAAATGAATTCGTCACCCACTCGGGTTCGATATCGAACCACTCGCTCCGCAGAATTTAATTGAGTTCTTTTCTTTATCACTCAATTTAATCAAGTGCTGTACCCGGCATTTTAATTTGAATTCCAGCCGAACATGAAATAAAACGCATGTCGTGTGTTTCTATTGGGGAACGGCCACTACTAGCTGTTTCATCTTCACGACAAGAGTGCCCCGCCCGTCTGCTAATGACATTACCGTTGGGAAAATCCAATGTGGAGGAAATTGCCTGGCCCTAGTTGGGCTCATGTAGGACCCTCATTTCCGATTACGTTTGGAGGAGTCACTCTAGCCAAGATGAGCGTTGTGTTCACTAAGGGGAAATGAGGTTCTATTTGTCTGTGGAGCATTGTGTTTACTGAGGGTGAAGAGGAGCTACTGTATTGTTGAGCGTTGTGTTTACTGAGAGTGAAGAGGAACTACTGGACTGTTGAGCGTTGTGTTTACTGAGGGTGAAGAGGAACTACGGGATTGTTGAGCGTTGTGTTTACTGAGGGTGAAGAGGAGCTACTGGATTGTTGAGCGTTGTGTTTACTGAGGGTGAAGAGGAACTACGGGATTGTTGAGCGTAAAACAGTTTTTCCTTATTTCTATCTTACTCATTCTCATCCAGTTAGTGTGGCCAATCAATTACAACCCGGACGAGTAGTAAATAATGTTGGATGAGAAAATATATATTAATGAATATTAACACAAAATACCACAATTTTGGAGGGTTATACGTTGCAGACAACTGACTTAACATATTTAGGCCTACATATATTTTGGGTTGGTAGAGTGCGGTATTATTCCGAACAACATTATAGTAAATATGTTTTATTTGTTAGCTGGTTCATCTTGCCACCCGCTTCAGTGTCCACATTGTCTAAGGCGCTAGTCTCGCAATACACTAGACTGCCGAAGATGGAGGGATTAGGATTTGATCCTGATCAGGTGTGCTATGGGTGGTTTTTCCTAAATGTTTTTTCACTCTCCCTCCACAAAAATGCGGGTACTCTTCATCTAATAATGCAACATTCCTGATACCTTACACATTAATGTGATTAGTACATAGGTGTACAACCAGAGCGGGTAGTAAGACGCAGTGCTATAAAAATGTAAATACCTAGGAATATAGAATAAGCTCTATTAGATTGGGCTTGGCTGGATTTGTAAATCATGGGCTGATTTCATGTGTGTGCTTAAACATTTAAATACCACTAATAAGAATCCCATTAATATTTGATGTTGCGTCGTTCTAGTGAAATTATGAATTGGTATTAGCTGTTATTGAAACTGCAGTTCACCTGAATTGACGTATCAACACGTTAAATTAGATGTAGTAACCTTTCTGTCAAATAGGACCCTTCCTATAAAATTTGGACGGCACATAAACCAAAAAGTCGCCAATTGAGCAAATAAAACTGATATATTTTTAATAAAAATTTAATGTCTCCACCGAGACCGCTAATGTTTTTCTTTAAATGTTACCCTGAAAGTCACTAACCTTGTTCCTTTAGATTTATTTCCCTCCTCTCCCAGATATCGGGTGACCTTAAAGGAAAGGATGAAGAAAATATATTTTGCCCTGTTCTCTCAGTGACACCGCCTCACTAGCGCTTTCTATAAATGAAATATTGAGACAACAATTCTCCATGTTTGAAGGGTGGTATCTGACAGCTAGCATAAGTTCTTTATAGTGAACATTGACTGAAAGTGACTGATGTCAACCTATTGTGATACAATTATTATTTGCATACAAATATTATATTGTAATCTTTATCAAACAAGTTTAATATTATTATTATTATTATTATTACCAGCACCGCATCTCTCCATCAGTTCGGGTTGTATGCACTTACGCTGATGTGTAATGGTAGGGTGATTGTGAGATGAAATAGAGGACCTACAGTTTAACGTGGGATCCGAACCACGGTGGAGGCCTGACATTTCACACATTCAAAAGTTGTGATTAATACACGTATTTTTAGAGATGAAGGAAGGGTTTGGCAATCAGATAAATCTGTGCCGGGTCTGAGGTTTGAACCTCGGACCCCCAGCACAGAAGTCTGACACCTTACCCCTAGACCACCAGGTCACTTTAACCCATCTAATAATACTTCCCTGAAGATTACACTATAATTGGTGCTTCCATAACTTATTTAAAGAACAAACTATATTAATAAAACTATTATAATTTTGTTTTGCGGTTATGGCAACAAGAGATATTATAATACATAAAATAATTAAATAAAAAGTATTATATTCACATTTGTATCTTGTTATAACTGGCTATCAAAATTAAATAAAAGTTTTTTATAATTTAGAGAGAGGGATACAAAATATTAGTTTCAAAATGAATAGTTTTTATTTTGTGAACAGCGTAAACGGACCAGACCTTGGCGTGATCTAATGTTCTCTGAAAGAGAGCAAGAGAGCAAATTATAACAAGTACCTACAATTGGTCACACCGCGCTTTTTGCGTAGATGATAAACGGGATGTTGCATTTGGTGAAGGTTAACAGAGTAAGATGACAGCCACCTTAACTGTTGTATGACGTCATCACATCAACCACTCCTGTTTAAGCTGGTTTGCCATCTTGATTTCAGAAAGTTACGCCGCGATTTAGAGGCTCTCATTTGAAAAGAATTTGTTGAAATAATCGATAATTTTTATTATTATGAATAAAAAACATCCAAACAAAAGTAAATTGATTTATTTTATTTAACTATATAGTGAAACAATCATCAAACTTTAAAACAAATAAAGGCTACGGTGCACCGCACAGACTTTTTCTCTCGTTCATCATAAAATAGATAAAATAGAGACATTTATCCATAAAGTTTAAGGTTTGAGAAAAGAAATAACATACATTGTTGCAGAAACACTCCTCTAAAGTGCACAAATTAAATAATATACACTGTTATAAAAACAGAAGGAAAAAAATAAACTTCTCTGTTCACTAAGTAGCTTAACGATCAATTTGGGGTTTCAAAGAATTGCATAAAAAACTACATTTACCTGTGGCTCAGAAACTATTGGTTTTATAAAGAAATTCAAACCAATTATTTTTAATTTTAATAGTACTACAATTGTACATTGATAAGTTAATTCGTATCTCATATAGATGCAGAAATATGAATGAAATTAGTAATTTTCACTCATGTAAAGAACAATTAAAGTCATTTTCATGGGAAAAAGAGAAATATATTTTTTTATGTTAAACTATGCTACAAAGTTTAATCAAATCATTAGAGTGAAATTTGAGAAAGTCTTTCTTTTTTCATTTCATTATTAGGTAAATTACCCTTAATTTTAGGGTTAAATATGTAGATATAAAAACCTTGGAAACCATTTGAAAATCCTAAATACAAAGTTTTAGCCCAATTGGTAAAATGGTTTCCTCCAGAACAGACAGACAAACAGACAGATGGCGTTGCAGAAACAACTCTCTCGGTTTCAGGTAGTCATGAAACGTCAACATTTATCAAAATCTCGAGATTATTATTATTTTTTTTTTCAATCATCAAACTTTTCACTGCAAGGAGTTGAGAGAAAGTAAAAATAACACGCGATTAGACTAATTAAAAAAATAGTGAACGATACAAAAATAATCGTGTACATATGTAAATAATGTTTGTGTTTGAAGTAATCGTGAAGAGCTTTGTGAATTTTCTATCTTGTTCTTTGAGTATTGGGTCAAATAGTTTTGCTTCCCCCTGCAATGAGGATGCTGCTCTGGTAATTATTATGGCTAGAGGTGCTAATGCAAGATTCACCAGTCACTATGTACCGGCTGGATGAATTATTACCAACCTCCCCAACCCTTCCGTAGCTCTGGTGGGTAATTTTTCACCTCATGTGTCAGCGAGGTAATAATCCCTCCCGCCCTTACACCCGCAGCCATACGCGAACACGTCCGTAGCACCATTTACCCATTATCACCTCTTGTACTTCCATTACGTGGATATTGTTTGGAAATGCATAACATGGAAATTGGACACTTTCTGCTTCAATATGGCCTCAATTTCGGTGACCACGCGACCTAATTATAGCCAGTGGGTGATGGAAAAACTGGCTCCCATTCCCAATAGTCAGTTTAATAACATGAGGTCCACTCTATGTTTATTACAGCAGTGTAGTATAGATGTAACTTTCTTCTAAGCTCATCCTATTGCGTGTCGGGGTTATTCGCATTTAATTACTCTAGTGGAAGAGTGAGTAATGGAAAATTTAAAGGAAATGTAACTTCATTTTCCTGGAAGAAAAGTGAGAATCTATTTAGAAAGGGCTCACCTGACTGACACCAATCTACCTGTCTCAGGTACCTGACCAAACCCTAATTGCCAAAGACCCAAAAATACCGCCCAAAATAAGTCCTGAATTAAGCCAATGGCACATTATAAAACTAACATAAGACAAACAATGAACAACTAACAAAACAAGTCTAAATAAGAATACAATTTTATAAAATAATATTATTTAACTCATACAAAACAAATCAAATCAGTAGTATAATATTGCAGCATGTTTTAGAATGGAAGTTTAGGTTAAGTTATGTTGGGTTAGGGTATTATTCTTGAATTCTAAGAGGTTGTTAATATTGGTGTTTGTTTTATTTCGGACCACCTCTATCTCAACTGGAGTAGTTCCAATTTGGGCTCGAGAACTAGGGAACGTTTTACAAACTATTACGGATGGTAAAACTATTTGGTTCAATTGTTTATAAAAACACCCCTATGTAATCCCAGCTGATATTTTAGCGCCGACTATCCCATCACGGTCCTTACATTTAGTCCTTTTACCCATAAATATCACAACCTCCCTCTCAGCATCAGACCAGGTCAGGCGAGCTTGACTGTCAGAGAACACAAGCTTATAGAAATAATTAATAGGTTTTAGACTTGAGAATACATGTTATAATAGCTAAGAACATGAATCAACTGTTAAACACAAGCTCATAGGCATAAACACAGATAAGATAAAAAAAACGACACATTTAACAGTGGTACCAATCCAAACTAAAATATCCCCGCATAGAATTTCTTATTTTCATATTGACACTTTAACCCACGTGCTCATTAATGTGGAAAACACTAGATCTATAAACGGTTCAATCTTAAGGGTAGGCGATATAAATGTGGTATGGATTAAGTGCACCTACATTAGCGTTGAAAGATCGCAACTCAATCCCGATGGGTGTACTGAGGATGGTATTTTCTCTATGAGTTTACACTTTTCATATATTCAAATGCGGGTTCACTTACCATAAATTTGACCTTCCTCATACCTAAAGCATTATTGCATACTCTGACAAGACATCTTTTGAATGTGGGGAATGCCAGGCCTCTACCGTGGTTCGGATTCCACGTTAAACTGTAGATTCTCCATTTCATCTCACAATCACCCTACCATTACACATTAGCGTAAGTGCGTATAACCCGAACGGGTAGTAAGACGCGGTTCTAATAATAATAATAATAATAATAATACTTAGTGCATAAACGTAACTGTAACCCAAATGGGTAGTAAGACTCGATGCAAAAAAAAAAACTAGCGTGGAAAAAGGATGAGAAATCTTCAGGGATAAATCAAGGGTTAGTAACCAACACCAATATATCCTGCCAAGATTCGAACCACAACTTTTTTGACACCGGCAATACCATTCTATAGTGGTATTGATCCACTAAACATTATGGAAGGTGCATTCACCCGTAATATTCAAGTCTATAATTTCTGAACAAATGACACACGTAAATGACTACAGCACACAAGTCAATTATTGCACTCACATACAAACCAGTAGAGAGTTCCCAATCCAGCCACAAGCTATCTCGCATCGTAACCTCCTGATCAACCCTTGCTACGTAGACTTCCCATCACACATCACTGATGGTACAATCGTCTACCCGGCCAGAGAGCCCTGGGCTGAATTGACTTTTCGGAACAATGGCCTTTCATTACCATACACAACTAAACTTGTACTGGGCTAAATATGGTCTTCATCTGGTCACATCTTTCCACACGCTGTATCCGTACATATAATATATAACTAAATCATGGCCTGCGGATGAACCATTACGAACTTTTATGCAAACCGCAACACATACCAACAAACGAAATAAATATAGTGATAAAAATATTAGAATTAAAAAACCCAACATAACTATGGAAGTAGCCTATATACACAGTTTATATTCAACACACTGATTAAGATTTGTAATCAGATTCAAGAAACTCAACTACTCAATTTACATTATACATTTAATAAATTATGGAATATATGTAAAGATTACATTCATTTCATTAAGTACTGTTTTTATCTTTTTCTTTTGAGAATCACTTACTTTTACATTCTGTCATCCTTACATGACAAAAACAAATTTAGTGGATTCTAAAACAAGGTGCTAAGGAAGATATTTGATCCAAAAATGGGTGAGGGTACCAGGGAGTGGAGGGAGTTACACACCCTGTACTCATCACAAGACATTATTAGGGTAATCCAGTCTCGTGGATTACGGCGAGCAGGACCTGTAGTCCGGATTACATATAGAACCTGGAAGATATAGGGTTTAATGAGGTGGACTGAATAGAACTAGCTCAAGATAGGGGATAAGGTGTAATGAGATTAACTGGATAGAACTAGCTCAAGATAGGGATAGGGTGTACTGAGGTGGACTGGATAGAACTAGATCAAGATAGGGATAGGGTGTAATGAGATTAACTGGATAGAACTAGCTCAAGATAGGGATAGGGTGTACTGAGGTGGACTGGATATAACTAGATCAAGATAGGGATAAGGTGTACTGAGGTGGACTGGATAGAACTAGCCCAAGATAGAAATAGGTGGCCTACTTTTGTAAGTGCATCAATGAACTTTCACGTTTCTACTGTCGCAGAATAAATAAGTAATCGTTTTTGGAATGTCTATATTTTTTTAAATTAAAAATCCCACCATCGAAAATGGTTTCTAATGTGGTGCCACATTCTTATATTTAAATTTTCCAAGCGGATCTTCAGCAAAAAAAAATACTATCCAGGCCTAGTATATAGCATCATAGGAATTACAATATACAAGATTTCTTAACAGAATATTAGACGCTCGACGTTTTTGTAATTTTTGTTTTTCTAGAACTTTAAGTTCGTTCACATCCCCTCAGCAAACATGCAAGATACAAATGGCCCAACCTGAATTGAAGAAAGGAGCCGGATAGGTCGACAAAGTACAAAGCTTTGAGGGTTGATAGAGAAACAAGACACAATAAACTTTATCGCTACCACAGCTAGTCTCAAAGGAAAGCTTGCTTACAATACTATTTAAAATACCATCCCCATCTTGAGCTAGTTCTATCAAGTTCCCCTTATTACATCATATCTCCATCTGGAGCTAGTTCTATTCAGTCTCTCTCATTTCACATAATCTCTTTCAGGTCCATTCTAATGTTATCCTCTCATCTGTATCTAGGTTTTCTCAATATTTTCTTCCCATTGTGGTCACCAGTTAGTAGGCCTACTCAGAAAAATGTACATTTCTTGCGGTGACAATGTTGCACCTACCTTGTTCGCTTCTGATATGCAACAAATCAGGAATATAAATTTTATCTGTAAGCTTTTAGTACGTAGCTCTATCTAGTATACCTACAGTTCAACATTTGTGATTTATTCGCTTGGGAATTAAATGAAATAATTGTTTCAAAGCATCTAAAAATATTATTTTAATTTGCTTCGTATTTTTATTTTTTTATATGAGACTTTTCTAAGGGATTCTGTAATTAGCTCACTATGTAAAACAAAATAGAGTATTAAATTAATTAATATAATTGGTTGGAGGTATGGTAGATAACCACGACCAATGAAACTCACTCTAGACCTAAAATTGCTCTCAGCAGCGAGAGTTAGTCGTTTTAATCACTTTTATAAAATTAAGTCCATTGTGCTGCGTCATAGTAAAATTCAATTTATTTTTGTTAATTACTAAATCAATAAAATGTATTTAGGCTTAGAAAATCAAAAGCAATGGGTTTTTGACAGGTCATACATAATATATATTTTCATGGGACAGCTAAAAAAGTTAATTGATCTTTTTTCATGGATTCATACGTCAAGTGTTGTTATCCTCTACGGTCCCTTTTTTTTACAAAGATTAATACAATAATAATTAACATTTTATCAATTTTGGTATCAAAAAAATATTTTTGTGTAATTTTAAAGACGTTTCTTACAAAAATTGGGCTGTCCCAACAAACCAAGTGAACAATCCGAAACTCTTTTCCTCATATTTTACTATTATCTGACGAAACTAAACCTTTATTTTGTCTGTACCTTGAAAGGGTCTTTATTTGTCGATCAGAGCTATAGTAAGACCACACAGAAAGAAAGAGTTGGATTGTTCACTTGTTTTGTTGGTAACATTGCTCTCTCTATGTGTGGGGAATGTGAAAAGAACATTTGGTTTGAAGTTGAGTCGTATCCACGGAGAGTAATGTTAGAGGGAGGGAGGGGGTTGTAGCAACAAAGACTAGTGAAAAGGGGGGAGGGGGGAATTAGATGCTGAGCATTTTCAGCACGACAAACATTTATTGTTTTTTTTTTAATCAAGGGACTGTAAAGAGAGATGAGGGTTGATGCTGGTTGGTAGTGTGCCAGATATGACTACCCCCTCCTTTCTCCTCATCGTCACCGCGGGATTTACACTGTTGTGGTGGGTAGGATTAGTATGATTGTATTTACTGAATTCAATATAAAAATTACTTATTACTTTTTTTCTTTCCCACACGTGCAGCCCCTACTCTTAAAACCAATTAGGGTTATACGTATATTTACTAATTACGCTAATGAAAGTGTACACGCTTTTGCGTGGAGGGAGAGGGGAAAGCAATATAAGCAAAACCACCCTCAGTGCACCCGGCTGGAATCAATCTTCCCCAATCTTCCCATCATCGGTAGTTTAGTTCAGGGGTTCACCAATGCCAAAGGAAGCCTTGCACTAGAAAAAGAATACGTCCCTCATACAAATAGTTATAGTAATATTATTAACATTCGATAATGACAGTTATATTTTACAGGAATTTTAGAACTTCATAACTTACCTTACCCAGTTGACCATTTGAACTGCTGTCGCCCTCTAGCCTTTTTCCACGCTTTCCTTTAGACAGGGGTAGTCTTTTATACACCCTGTACTCCAAGGTCTCTCCTTATTTCATCTGAGCTTCAGTATCAACAATGGCCTTCTTCCTTAATACTTGAATAAAAATATATCAAAAGAAAAATTAATTTCAAATTTACTTCCTTGTGCAAAGAGCTCCATTTGCAAAAATGCAAAATGTATGGGCCTACATTTATTTATTAACTGCTGGGTGGGCTTGCTCTAGATCACAAAGTTCTGCAATATTTGGAGTTATGATTGTCAGCTCAATAGGTGCAGAGCAGGTTCTAAATTTAGCCTGTTTATTTATTTCGTCTTGTAACAATATACAATTAAAAATATTTGCTCATAAAGGTATGTTATTGAGAAACGCATACAAAATGTCAAAGTTTGATCCCCTATTTCAGGGTATTCCATGGATATTTCAATCCAAAATTTGTAATATCTTATTTCAGAAATTTTCTTTGTAAATTATTATTTGTTGACATTTCTATAAATTGTTCTCTCTCTTTTAAAGACAATTCGTTGACACTGGCAGATGTCCTTTATTCAGATTTGAAAAAATTGGCAATCTTTATTACTTATGTTATTTTATATTATGAAAAACAAATAAAGAATATTCTAAAATTGCCTCACTGATCATAAGATGGCCATGGGCTCCACGGAGCACAGTTTAATAAATGGTGAGCTAATCTATTGTGAGAGCTACAGCTTAGACCAGGTGTGTCAAACTCGTTTGACTACAATAGCCACTTTGAACATTATAAATAATGAGAGTAGAACATTTTGCAAAGTTCAATACTGTTACCATCTTAAATGGTAAAATCTCAATTTTAAAATCCTTACTATAACAAAATAAATATTAAGATTATAAAAATGTTATGACTTCCTCATATATAATTTGATAAGCCCGTTTCCGGTAATAGAAATTACGATAAAATGACTGAACATATTTTGACGAACGACCACTCATTTTAACGGTTAGTAGTCTAAAATGTCGGGGAAAATAGTAATTTTCCACAAAATCCCGATTTTTACAGAGAATTTTCATTTTTTTCTTAGTCAACATGGAAACCATTATTTTCTGCACGGCTCTAAATTTTTAAATAAAATATGTCTCTTTGGCTAAAAAAAATAATAACTCAATCTTTGTTTTTCTGTCCAAACACACCACCATTTTCTTTTTGAATTCTGGTCATAGCACAGCTAAATAGAAATGCCTAAACTGGGGAAACATTTACTTTTTATTGTAATATTCTTATAATTAATTAGCATTTAAATCAATAATATTGAGCATAGTTCGAAAATTTAAAGGTTTAGTTGTTAAATTCGTGAAAATATGGTCTACGTTTTGTTTCGCGCGTGATAAAATGATGTTTAAATATGTTTTGGTACGTATTATAAGTTCGAAAACGATAAAATGGTCTTGAATATTGTTAACAAAAAATAGCCATTTTTACTATCAAAGCATGAGTTTTTCTTTTCATTTATTTTTTTCAAATAATTGGTTTTGATAATCATTTAAGCAAATAGTAACACAATAAAAAAACATATAAGTTAAGCTATGTTTTCATTTTACAAATTATTTTTGAGGATATGATATTTCAAAATAATATTTTGTGTACCCCATCTATCTTTCCAAATTCCTACAAATTCAGTAAGTTCAGTTATTTTTCCATGTTGTTATTTAATTTTGAGGGAATGATATTTAAAAGTACCGTAATAGTTGAGTAACACATCTATATTTTCATATTCTCTCTCTCTATCAGACTATCTCACATTTTCTCCCTTCACACCCACCCACCCACACATACACACACACACACACACACACACACTCACACACTATTAAACACTCTTTATAATATAATCTTTCCTCATTCTCTTTCACACACTCTCTACCCTTACATACACTCTTTATCTCAAAATTTATCTCACATAATTATCTTTACTATACTCTCTCTCTTAAACTTTGTCTAAAACGCTCTTTTTCTATCAACCACTCTCTCTT
Organism: Timema monikensis; assembly: GCA_902151445.1. NCBI lineage: Eukaryota > Metazoa > Arthropoda > Insecta > Phasmatodea > Timematidae > Timema > Timema monikensis. Next base: position 92,586 of record CABFVZ010000954.1, read on the forward strand.
AAACGCTCTCTTTCTCAAACGCTCCCCTACCTGTCAAATGCTCTCTTATATCTTAAACACTTGCTCACTCTTTCTAAAACGCTCTCGCTCTCGAACGTTATACTCTTTAACGCTCTCTCATAAACGATTTCTCTCTCTCTCTCAAACGCTTTCTCTCAAACTCCCTCTATCTCCAACTCCCTCTCAAATTATCTCTCAAACTCTCTGTCTCAAAATCTTTCTCAATATCACTATCTCAAACTCTCTCAATCTCACTCTCTCACTCACACTCTCTCTATATCTCAAACTCACTATCTATCAAACCCACCCTCCTTTACAAACCCACTTTCACTCCCTCAAACTCGCTTTCTTAATTTCTTTCTCTAACTCTTTCTCACAAACACTCTCTCTCAAACTCTCTTTAAATCTTTTTTTTTCTTTATAAACCAATCTCTCCCCCTCTAACTTTCTCTCTTAAACTCCCTATGTCACACGCCCTCACATTTCTGTCTCTTTCACACATTATCTTCCCCAAAATTTTACACTCTCTCTTTATCACACACACACACACATATACACTTTCACACACTTTATCATGCATTCTCCCAAACATATTCTCTTTCTCTCCCTCACACACAATCTCTTTCACTTTCTCTCACACACTCTGTTTCTCACACATACTCTCTCTCCTCACACACACTTTCTTTTTCTCTTCTCCTTCTCTTTATAACACATACGCATAATCTCACTATTATTCACTCACACTCACTCGATCTCTCCCAATGGCTCATTCTCAGTCTCTTACATTTACTTTCTCACACCTCACACTCACATTCTCATTTTCACACACACCCACATACTTAAACAATCACACACTCAAACACTCACACTCTCATTTTCACTATCACATTTTATCACACTCTCCATCATATGTCTTATATATCATTAGATCATTCGATAAGCACGCTTACATTAATAATAGTAATTACGAGGAATTGACGGAATAGATACTGACAAAAGAAGACTTATTTTAAAGATTAAGGAATCAGGATGCCGGTAAAAACAGTGGCCTAAAACTAAAACCCAATTTTCTTAGCGAATTTTCTCTCTTTTTAGGCAGTGGTTCATTTGTAAAATCATTCTTTGTTTACATCACCATGGAAATCATAATTTGTATATAGCTGTATATTGGTAAATACAATATTTGTCTTTGTTTAAAACAATATCAGCTCGATTGTTACTCGAGGGGTTTGGTGTAATGAATAAATAGATAGCTGGGAGAGGGGTCATTATAAAGTTCTCATCGGAGCATGAAAAGAAAAAATATATGTTTTTATTCAAATTACACACCGAAAAATAAATATCTAAGAAAAGTTTATATTCTTTGACGAGTAAACAACTAAAAAGTGAGTTATGGCTTTTTATATAGATCCTTTCCCAATAAAAAGTTTAAAATACTTTTTAGTGAAATAATCTGCAGCCATCACTGCAACGACCCACTAGTATCATACATTTATTTTAACCAAAGAATAGGTACTTTATATTTTCTGCAAGTGTTTGAGTGGTCTTAAGTTCTCTTGTTGAAGTCACGCTAAAAATGGATGACAAAAGTGATGGCTCGGGTATTTGCTCCTCTTCATGAACAAAAACAAAGACTGCTGACAAACAATGCACGCATTTGATGCGCAAGTTTAATCATTTTTGTGGAGGTATCACTGGATAGAAAATATTACGAATCCTGTACATCAACCTCGCATGCTAGACATCCCCAAATAATGACCTATTTCCAAGTGTCATTATTTCAAATGGTGTTTTCCTACAATGAATCGGGTCGCATTGTTGATCCATTCAAAGGCCCGCAGGCCACACTGAATCATGGATAGGGCTACATGTGGCCCGTGGGCCACAAGTTTGACATGCCAACCTTAGACCACGCTGCCACTCAGGCATATTATACTTATTATTATTATTATTATTATTATTATTATTATTATTATTATTATTATTATTATTATTATTAGCACCGCGTCTTACTAACCGTTCGGGTTATACGCACTTACGCTAATGTGTAATGGTAGGGTGATTGTGAGATGAAATGAAGGACCTACAGTTTAACGTGGAATCCGAACCACGGTGGAGGCCTGGCATTCCCCACATTCACAAGATATCTTGTCAGAGGTGAAGGAAGGGTTTGGAAATCAGATAAATCTGTACCGAGACCGAGGATTGAACCCCGGCCCCCCAGCACAGAAGTCTGACACCTTACCCCTAGACCGCCAGGTCACCCTTTATACAATAATTATGCTAATACGTGATGTTTACAAATTAATCAATACATCTTATCTACAATAATTAATACACTAATATATTTGTCAGGGTGGTCCTCACGTTCATTACTACAACAGTGGCGTTTATTCAATGGAAGCAAGGGAAGCAATGCTTCCCTAGAGTTAGAAAGGGGTTAGTGAGAATAAGAAGAAACTAATATAAAAACCAATTATTATAATTAGTAACCTTAATATTAGAATTAGAATTAAAATTATTATTTTAGTATATAGAATGTAATTATTTAGTAATATTTCTAAAACGCCAATGATTTTGTTTTATTCCGTTCGCATTTTGTGTCACCTCCTTCCTTTATTCCCCATAATACTTTAAACTCTACAAAAAAACAAACAAGAGAGGACCAGTGTGAGCTTCCAATTAAACTATGGTCTACCGGACCACCTTTCTTGTAGCCTCACTGCTTCCCTTTGCTCAGAATTGAGCACACGCCACTGAACTACAATAAGTTATACGTCATAGCTTGTGTCAATACGCAGAAAACCTTGTCGCGGGTGAAAATCATCCCGTTCTATTCTTTAGTCGGTTTTAACAAATCTTAGTCGCCATATTGACATGTTATAATTGCGGTTCTCAAGAGAGAAAAATTCCCAGGCGACCACTTTTATGAGAAGTATCTGACAATGGCAGTGCATATAGATGATTCAAACAACATAATTGTTTTTAATACTTACGTTAATATTTTTATTTACCAGGTCTGACACCTTAGCTCCGTAGGTAGCGTGTCTGCTTACTGAAATGGCATTAGTATCTTGTACGTTTATTGCAGTACTTACAAAAGTCCGCACCCTATCCTTACCTTGAGCTAATTATATCCAGTCCATCTCATCACCCCTATCAAGTATATCCAGTCCATCTGATTACACCCTATCAAATATATCCAGTCCATCTCATCACCCCTATCAAGTATATCCAGTCCATCTGATTACACCCTATCAAGTATATCCAGTCCATCTCATCACACCCTATCAAGTATATCCAGTCAATCTGATTACACCATATCAAGTATATCCAGTCCATCTGATTACACACTATCAAGTATATCCAGTCCATCTCATCACACCCTATCAAGTTCTATCCAGTCCCTCTCATTACACCCTATCAAATATATCCAGTCCATCTGATTACACCCTATCAAGTATATCCAGTCTATCTGATTACACCCTATCAAGTATATCCAGTCCATCTCATCAAACCCTATCAAGTTATATTCAGTCCATCTCATCACACCCTATCAAATATATCCAGTCCATCTGATTACACCCTATCAAGTATATCCAGTCCATCTGATTACACCCTATCAAGTATATCCAGTCCATCTCATAACACCCTATCAAGTATATCCAGTCCATCTCATTACACCCTATCAAGTATATCCAGTCCATCTCATCACACCCTATCAAATATATCCAGTCCATCTCATCAAACCCTATCAAGTATATCTTGTCCACCCCATGACACCCTATCTTTTCCAGGTCCAAACTAATGTTATCCTCCTATCTGAGTCTAGGTCTTTCCAATGGTCTCTTCCCATTAGGTTTGCCAGTCAGAATCCTGAACACAGTTTTAGAATCTTACATCCACGCTGCATGTCCTCCCCACCATAATATGTGAGAATATCATATCAATATATTTTGAATAGTGCAGGTTATGTAACCTTCTACCCTCTCCAATAGCCTCATTTTTATTTGGATACAACATCTTCCTAAGCACCTTGGTTATGAACACCTTAAATTTATTTTCTTCATCCAAGGCAAACATTAAATTATTACGCGTTTACAGAATATGAAGTAATGCCTTAACAATTCGACCACTTCCGTGGTTATCTTTGTTGTTCAAGGTTATCTAATTGCTGAGTGAAAGATCAAAATATCATTAGGCTTACATTGGTGTTGATAAAAACTTGAATTTTTGCACATGCAGAATGCCTAATTTATACAAACTCCAGTCCTAAAGCTTACTTCTCCTTGTAATCCATGAGTCAAGTAGTCCATGTTACACAATGAGGGGCCATGTTGGCAGGTTCCCTTGGAATCCATGAGTCAAGTAGTCCATGTTACACAATGAGGGGCCATGTTGGCAAGTTCTCTTGTAGTCCATGAGTCAAGTAGTCCATGCTACACAATGAGGAGCCATGTTGGCAGGTCCCCTTGTAGTCCATGAGTCAAGTAGTCCATGCTACACAATGAGGGGCCATGTTGGCAGGTTCCCTTGTAGTCCATGCTACACCATAAAAGGCCATGTTGGAAGGTCCCCTGATAGTCCATGGTCAACTAGTCCACGTTACACCACGAGGGGCCACGTTGGTTGGCTGATCTATTGTGTGAAGGAGTGTGGTGACATGTAATCTAGTTAGGCCTCACGCCCTTAGTCTGATGACAGATTACAGAGCTAGCAGTGTTCAATGATGTGGTTAATAGTAGACTGCAGGCGTGTACAAACACTAGGCAGAACCAACAAGGAAGGACTATAATATTACCTACTATGAGTATACGTGAAGTAATAATAGTTATGTACTTATTTTAGCAGTCTATAGAACCAGAAGTGACTATCAATTATTTGAGTCGGCTTTGTTCAATAGTTCATCCAAAATGTTACCATAAAATGTGAATTTCCTTTCTCCCCGTATTAATACTTTCACCAACTATTCTAGTATCTAGACACATTTGGCAGGGATGGCTGGATATATTTTAGGGGAAGTGTACCACCATTTGCTTGGAGGAAAATAGGGCAGTGGTTTATTGAAAACCGGAAAGTACACCCTGGAGGAATTTAAACCCTGTGTTCACCTAGAAACAATTTAAGACTATACGCTTTTGCACGCATGAAGAAAAAGCAAGATTATGATTTTATAATTTTAATATTTATTTAAAACCACTATTTTATTTATCCAAGCGTCCATCTTTAGAATCTATTTCCTGCTAATGACTTCATGATAGGCCTATACTGTACACATGTTTAGAGATAATTTTTCAGTCTTTAGTATAGTTTTAAGAACATCTGACATACATTAAATCGGTTTGAACGGGTATTAAGACGCGATATTAAAAACAAATTAGATCTGTCTTATATAAAACCAAACTTTGGGAACTAAGTCTAAATTTAATGGAGAGTCGTGTGCTATTAAATGTATCACTTACTGTTTCTAACAAAGCCCCCATTAGGTTATGACATCTATTTTGGCCTATTAGCTAATTACATTCTGACTTTTGGTCTAAGATTATTACATTCGATACATTCTGACTTATGTTTGGAATGCAAAAACCGATACATTCTTATTTCTGGTTGTAGAATATCACACCCAATATAACATGAGCTATGGCGGAAAATCATCACACACAATATATTACTTATGGTTGACAATCATCACACACAATATAGTGTGTCTTATTACGGTTTAATTTAAAACTGATCTTAAGCTATACATTTATAAATACAGACCAATAGAAAGAATAGCTTATTCACAATCGAAAGCACATAAAAAATTAAATTTTTATCAAATCGTAGACTTGTTTCCAATACAAGACCTTATCTATTCTTTATATTAGTGAGAAAATAAAATGTATTATGTGACTATCAGTAATTTTGTTCACCCCTGACATCGTCTCTCCCTTGTAACAAGCCTCCTTCCTGTCGCAAACCCCATCCCCATTATCAACCACTTCACCCTCTCTGTTTAACAGCACATGTCTCCACATATGGACAGACCGACCGAGCCACCGAGCTGCGGGTGATACACTGATTAATGAGCCAACAACTTCACTCAACTTCTTGCCCCCAGGACACGGCCTTTTTATATACACACACACACACACGAGAAAACGGACGTTAATTTTCCTCGTGATTTATTGTTGGGGGAAATTCGTTTTATTTGTTAATAAGGATGGTCTGGCCGCTTTCCATTTCCAAACGACCGGAGAAAAAGTTCATTAATAAAGCTCTGGTGGAATTATTTAGAGAGTGATTGTTTTAGTTCCTTTTGGAAGAATTTAATGACGATGGCTTTTATTCTTGTCGACTTGATGTAGATGTGCCATGACGAGGGAATGTGAAGATAGAGCTGAGAAGACCATGTAAGTTAGATCCCCCTAGCCCCGACAAAAAAAAAAAAAAAAAAAAA
>CABFVZ010000954.1:99034-149569 GCA_902151445.1 Timema monikensis
TTTTAACAGCTGGGGAAACAAGACGTGATTTTATTTATTATTATTTGAAAATTAATTACACGATTCAAAGAGCTAAAGTTCACTTATAGGACTATAGATTTAAAATAATATAAATTTTACATGAATTTAAATTTTAAAAGACTTAAAAGACGTCATAAATACTGTATCATGAAATAAAAGTAAAACAAATTCAAAACAAACAAAACATAGCAAAATACACCAAACATAATAGACAGAAGTACCGGTACAATGTGACAGATTAGATAATTTTGAAATCTGTTTGATAATATTAATGAATATATTATAAAAAAAAATAAGTAAAGAATAATAATAATACATAAATAATGAGAGATTTCCTTTGAAATAAATATTAAAATTGAGGAAAACTAATTAGTATTATAATAATAGACAAAACATGTGGGTACGTTCAGGGAATTAATAATATATATTCTAAAAATTTACTGTGAAAACATAAGTAATATTTATAATTGAAATATGTGTGATATTAATGTGGGAATGCTGGGAACGCAAAAAAAGGCCAGTTTTTTGACAGATTTTATAGCAAAACTTTTTTTGATCAAAATAAATCAAATATTGTCTCTATACAAACATAGACATAGAGTTCAACAGTTGTTGAATATCTGTCAAGAATGTCTTGGCATTTGATGAAAACTTTTTCTCTTTACTTAAAAAGTTTGTCATCTAATGCCGCTATGCTCATATTAGATAATCAACAACTATTGATGTCACCATGTGAACAAAATCAAACTCTATGTTTCTACTGGATCAATAGTATATTTATTTTGGCTAAAAAAAGTTTTGCTATAAAAACTTCACAAACACTGCCCTTAACTAGCGTTCCTTTTTTCCAAATCCCCACCTTAAGGGAAGATCTACCAGGTGTAATCAAAGAAGACAACGTTATATTCTCAATAGTAACAATTTAGTTCCCTAAGAGAGGATGTTCAGTTTATATTATCTTCACTATCTCACTACAATACAAGCCACTGCGCTGCCCTGTTTTCCTTCGTGATGGAGTTTCTTGTATTACTTACCACAGTGAAAAGTATTGGTTCTTCTAATCGCTACGTTTATTTATTTAGCACCGCGTCTTACTACCCGTTCGGGTTATACGCTTTTAGTACTACTTACGCTAATGGATTAAGAATTGGGAAGGTTGAATTAAAGGAAGTGAACCCACATTTGCGTGGAGGGAGAGTGGAAAACCATTTAGTAAAAACTACTCCCAGTTCACCCGACCGAGATTCGAGCCTCGATCTCCCCGTCCTCAGCAGTCGAGCTCAACACGACAATCGCGTTAGCCAACTACGCCACCGAGGCGGGTCGCTACGTTTATACGTAAGACTTGTAATTAAGTTGAGTTTGTTTTTCCACGTGAACAAATGTGTATGGCTAAATATTGATTTCCCTAACGAGCTTCACAATGAACGTTTCAACCCTCTCTACATAATTTTATTAATATATTATTCGCTATTTTCTGGTTATTAAAATGGTTTTCTTGTCCTTGTTTACCAGAGACTCAGTAGTATCAACATAGGATTAAGAACTTTATAGAGCATTGATTCCCAATATGTTGTACACGTACCCTCAGTGGTACGTGACACACCGGTGAGTTTTAGTAATCATAAATAGGTTTTAACAATAGTAAGCATGATAAACAAACTAACGTAGATATTTATTGTATGTCACAGATTATTATCGGCTTTCTTTCCCCCTTCCACGGCTTTGTTTTATTTACCACTAAATATCTATTAACATATGGAAAAACTCTTTAAATCTACCAGATAAAATGTGTTTGTTTCCTTTTTAATGAAGAGTTGGAAAGGGGGGGGGGATGACTGACGAAAGCCTGGAGAGCACTGTTTATAATATGTTTTTTTTTTATTTTTTAAAAATTCTGTTTATACCTTTTGCCTTGTCCAAAATGAGTTCTCCAGTATTTCCTATCAGTGACTCCAATTTTCAGATCCTAAAATTTCACCTTCTTCCCTTGTTTGAGTTTATCCATCAGTTGTATTGGTCGGCTTCCTGGTCCCTTAATCCCCTGCACCTTAACTTTCATGAGAACCCTCAATAAATCATTACAACATAGGGTGGCGTATGGCCCCAAATAGACCTTTGACCCTGACGTGGAGAGAGAGTGTACAAAGCAAACTGGATCGGACACATCATTTAGAGCAGCGGTTCCCAAACTTTTTTGTCTCACGAACCCCTTTCACAAACTTCTGCGTTGCATGAACCCCCTGGTAAATATCCATAGCCATGCACTTAATTTTATACCTAATTTTTATGAAATTTAGTTATTAATTGTAATCAAAATTTTTAATACCTTTAAATTAACCTACAATAGCTCCATTAGGTACTTTGGGATACCTTACCAAATATTATGAAATAATATTGAAACCACTTTAGTTAAACTTTAAATAACTATACATTTGTTTTAAAAATTAAAACTGAAATTAAATAAGCAAAATACTGTAGTAACATTTTCTTATTTTTACTGTCACAATATTGTCACATTTTACATATTTTTAAAGTGGTACTGAGAATTGCTGCTTTGACATAAATGAAATACCCTCTTTCAATCACAAAATTCCACACCGATATAAGTTTCAAAATTGTTTACAATTTTTAACAGTTACTCACTTCTTCACGTGACTTGGTGGGAAGGGTGCGCTTGCTTTGAATAGCCCAGAGCTTTAAAGTCAGGAATCACAGACGATAAATAAAGTCTCAAGTCATTTTCAGTATTGAGCCTGTTTCCGTATATATTTTTCAAATATAAATATTGAACCTGACTTAATATGTAAGGCAGGTTGCAGAAATACAAAGAATAAAATACAAGGCTTACAATAGTTTATTAAATAGATACAAAAGGCAGATATATAGTTCACATAAAGAATGTAACAACTAAATCAAGGTAACTTGTTGACAATATGTTGTGACGTTTCAACAAGTGCGCTACCAATTTAGTGCAAAGCATACATATGAAAAGACTGAAACTAAAGACTCTGGGGTGTATTAAGATTGTGCTCATAGGTATGGTCGTTAGCTCATACAGCTCCAGTCTTCCTAGATACATAAAAAGCTCAGGGACTAGATAACTATATCCCAGAAGATTTTAGTCCCTTTAGTTTGGTTAACCTACCGCGTGAACGTCAGGGCCAAAAAAGGGATGAATAACAACTCCCAAAGGTCAGGGATTAATAAGCCTCAAATAGGACATAGCTGTCACAATCGTAGTTCGCCTTGACAGCGCTCACGATCAAATGATAAAATCAAGGTGTATATAGAGCGCCCAGCCACAGCGAGCACGGAGCGTAAGGAACCCGTCTAAAGGGTATAAAATAGAAACAAATAAATGAAGTATAGAGGCCAAGCCAAAGACGTCAAAAGGGGAACACAATAACATGGGGTATTAAAGGCCATCAAAAGGGCCGAAAGACCTAGTTAGGTCATTAAAAATTGAGAATAACACCCAATTACCTAGAGTTGACGTTCCCCCAGTCATAATAGATAAAAAGTAGCCTTATCAGAAAACAATAACTATCGAGCGACTAAACTTAGTTTACAACAACTAGAACAACATACTGTCTGTCGTTAAGCGCTCTTAAAAACAATGGCTAAGCCATATATAATGACACATAATACAAGCAAACAATGTATTAATTTATCAGAATTAGTAGTCTAAACAAATCAGCCACCGCTGACCCATGATATAGCTGGAGGCCAAACCATGTAACTGAACCCACAACATATATATATATATATATATATATATATAACTATATTACACGTGATTGGTTCTAAAGGAACCAAACGTGCCACAATCTGAGAATAGGCACACCTGGCCAAAAACCTAATCAAAACCTACCATGATTTAAATACATTATTTATATGAAGAAGAGACGTTAAGCATTCACTCAGTTAAGCGTTCACTCATACATATCAAGACGTAGACTAGTACATGGCTAGTGAAAACAATTATATTTAGCACATTAGCTAACTGTAACGAAACAATAATCCCAGCGGGGATTCAGTCTTCTAATCCTGATAAATGGACTGTATGTCCACTCGAAGTACATCAGTTGCGTATAATATTGATGAGACTACCCATGGAGTAGTGGGGCGCTACCTGCAGTGAACCCATGTTGCGGTTCCATCCGACGCCATAGCGGGACTCTTTGCTATAAGTCGTATACAAGCAAAAAAAAAAATAGACCGTCTATTAGGAAGCTATGAATTGTTCTGTTCACCTTTTAGCAAGTACAGCATATTAAACATTTACTCTCCGACTCATACCAAAATAGGAAGGGATAAAAAGGTGTGTTCGACCAATCAAGTCTCAGAGCTAGAGCGCTTGAAGTGGTGGGTTCCAGAAGGGGTATATTCCTATGCGTGAAGTGCAGACAATTAAGAGGGGTGAAACGAGACATATTTCGTTTCAACAATTTATGTTGTTATGTTTTACCACTCAATTTAAGTTAAATGTAGCTCATTTGAAATGACCCTGGAATGCAACCACTAACTCAGCTAGGCTATTGGAAGTCCAAACTCAACCATAACACATGACGAGTTGTTTACATGAAGTGAGTCAGAAACACATAACTGTGTGAGCTAATTTGCATTATCTCGGCAAAATATGAAGAAAAATATTTATCGTTCAAATATGTAGAAGAAAATGGTAACAAGGCTGTATTAGCTTTATTCTCTAATACTGGGAACTCCTCCTTTAAAACTAACCAGAAACCAATTAATGGCAAAGATTTGTAACTTTTCTTTAATTTAAAATCAGTGGAAGTTTCAAGGAACTGCTCTTTTTCACTAACGCTTAATGTGGAGGATATCAAAACTACTGTTTCTTCCAGATGAATTCGAATCCAATTATTCTTATCGAACATGGCTGGGAAATATTCTCTGAAGGGTTTTAAAGTCCCTTCATGAGTTCTATGACCATGTTTTTAACATTTTCGTTCAAAGAAAACTGATTTTCTCCAATAAAGTCATGAAGTGTATCAAAGCACGCCACTTGATTGTTAATTAAACACGTTTCCACAAAGTTATTTTTTATGAACGACTTGATACGGTCTTGCATAGTAAAAACGTTAATATTTGACCTCTGAAGAGAGAGGTTTAAACGTTTCATTTTTATGTCTGCCAAATAGGCCAAAGCCTGGATCAACTCTTGATCCTGCATGTACTTTGCTTTGTGAATGGATGATTGGTAAGTAAAACAAAAATTTCGTGTTTAAATTCAAACAATCTTGTAAGAGTTTTACTTCAAGATAACCACCTGACTTCAGTGTGAGACAATAAACAGATTTAAATGCATCCCATTTCCTCACAAAGTGCTGCAAAAATCCGCCATTACAGAAATGTGTTGGCAAACACCTTGGAAGATTTCGCGAACCCCCGATAGGTTCACGACCACAGTTTGGGAACAATGATTTAGAGGAACCATCTTCTGTATGACGTCATAGAAGGAAAGGTTGAGGGAAAGAGGAGCTTAGTAAGAAGAAGGATTGAAATATTGGTTGACTTGACTTGAAGGAATGAAGAAAATCCTAAGAGCTGAACTAGGAGGCAGAGGACAGTGCGCATTGGCGGTTTAAGTTAATTTACAAAAGGAATGAACTTGTCGTAAGACAGAACATTTACTAATAATAGTAGTAATGATAACAATAATACTATTCCTTAAATTGTAGATTGCATGTCTAATTTATAGTGATCTTAGAAACTAGGTACCTAGGAAAATAATTGGTCCAAAAAGGAAAGAGGCTACTGGGTAGTGGAGGAGGTTACATAATAATTAGTTACATACCATATACTCTTCACAAGACCATATTAGGATAATCAAGTTTCATCGATTACAGTGGGAAGGATAAGGAATGCTAATGGAAGATTCTAGAACCTTGTTCGAGATACTGACAGGCAAACCCAATGGGAAGAATCCATGGGAAGACTTAGACGTAGATGTGAGAATAACATCAGAATGGGCCTGAAAGAGATATGATGTAACGAGGTGGACTACCCCAAGATAGGAATAGGGTGTAAGGAAATGGACTGAATAGAACTAGCTCAAGATAGAGATAGGGTGTAATTAGGGGGACTGGATAGAACTAGCTCAAAATAAGGATAGTGTGTAAGGAGGTGGACTGGATGGAACTAGCTAAAGATAGAGATAGGGTGTAAGGAAGTGAACTGGATAGAACTAGCTAAAGATAGGGATAGGGTTTAAGGATGTGGACTGGATAGAACTAGCTCAAGATAGGAATAGGGTGCAAGGAGGTGGACAAGATATAATTAGCTCAAGATAGGGATAGGGAGTAATGAGGGGGACTGGATAGAACTAGCTCAAGATAGGGATAGGTGGCGTACTTTGTAAGTGTTTTAATGAACTTTTGAATTCCTTACGTCATAAATATAGTAAGTAAATATTAAGATTTTTCTCAAATTTGGAAAACCATTTAAGGGAAAACCACCCCCAATTCACCCAACTGAGATTCAAACCTTGATCTCCCCGTCCTCGACAGTCTAGCTCAACACGAAACCGAGGTGGGTGTATAAAATGTTATTCAGAAATTTTTTAAAGACTGTTATCTTATTATAAGGCTGATAAAATATTAGTTCTACTAAAGTCTTATGCATTCATACGGCAATGTTTTATTAATTAGGGACATTTACTATCCTAATGTTGCTTCGTTAAACTGATACTGGTTTATGAGCGTATCCATTTCACCGTATATTTTAGTAAACGTAACTTAGCGGCAAAGTCGTCCGCTAAGCAGCTTAGGAGAGAAAGTCTGTTGGCGAGGTAGCAATCAGATAACAGAAACTTACTTTAGGCCTCTGATTTAAGTTTTATTAATGTGAAAAGGCTTGTATTTTTTTTTTGCCACGTCCTAACACTCTTCCGGTTTAGTCTCATGATGGTAGAAGGAAGGTAGAATTTTAGTATAAATGTACCCCGATTCGCGTGAAGGAAGAGTTGGAGAAAATCACTTAGAAAAACCACCTCGATGCAACCGGACAAGTTTTGATCTTCCAACTTCTTCCTTACCGGAAAACTATATCAGACAATCTTGATGCTTTAGTCCCTTTGCCCGCCGATGCACCTGATTAAATACTTAATTCATTAATAAATTCCATATAGATTGTTTCAATATTTTCTGTAAGTATTCTTTTGTTTATATATTTTATATCACTTTATTCTCAACTGTTTTCTTGCCTTCTTCTAACTTCCAACCACGTCTTTTTATAGGATATATGTCTCGACTAATCAACAATCAAGAAAACACTAAATAATTTTCATCTTACACTTTTAAAAATCTATATCATCTGTCAGAATTGAAAGTTGCATAAAACATGGTTCGACGTATGAGCCCATGAAAGCTGACTCTAAGGTGATTAGGTACGCGTTATCAGACGTCTAGGAATACTGTTTTGTTTAAAAAAAGGGGTTTGTTATTTCAAAATAAGGTTCGAGCCATAATGAAGAATTGGGATTAACATATCACATTAGGATTACAGGGGGAGATGTATAAACTGGTCCCCTTATAAACCTCAACTTTTAAATTTTAATAAATTTATGTTTAATATTAAAAAGTTAAGTTAGATCATTTTCAAAGACACTTTACACGAAATGTCATACTTATAGATCAAAGTAAATAGCAAGAATCATAAATATAAATCAAATAAAGTGACGTTTAGAGTAAGCCATAAAAAGAAGTTTATAAAATATTTGGAGTCAGAGTGTTTTTTTTATTCTTTAGGACTGACATTCCCATAAGAAATACAGCAGCGTAAGGATACTTCTCTCTAAGTAGGCGGAGACCTTATTGACTCTGTAAGCCTTTAAGCTCAGCACCAAGTTTGTATAATCTCCAGTGAAAACGTTGTGATTATATGTGTTGGTGTGCTTGTCGATATAATTACTGGAGAAATTTAACACTTTGATTCGAACTTATACTTAATTCAGGCTTTGTTATTCAGGAGCATGTTAATAAAAGTTTGTTATTGGAACTCTTGTCTATATTCTATCTATATACGTGGTAGTCTTATTTTAATTTTAAGTTCAATTTATTCTCTCGTTATCATTTAGTTAATTTATAAATGACATATTAGAAGTGACCAAATTAAAAGCCCTTTTAATATAATACTGTTATTTGTGCAATTAAAATGTAAATGAATATCAGAGATTATAAAAAATAGTAGGCTTATATATAAAAATAATAAGATGTTTTACTATTGCCAAGTAGAGTACGTTTTCTAATCATATTGACATTATAATTTTCAAACGTATACCGTTTAAGAAACTATAGTTCTTTAAAGGCGTATCAACTTCAAATCTGGAAAATTACAATTTTTTCAAATGTATAGTAATTTTGTTTGAGTGTTTTTTTTACTCACTCCTCTTTTACCTCTATATTTATCTTGATGTATTCCTTTGCATCTTTTCGTGAATAGAAATATGAGTTCCTTGACTCATCACTTTTAGTGGATACATATTTCGAGAACAGCTGAATCATCATCATGAAAATATATGTGTTCCACATGTGTGCGCTTGGCCAAAGTTCAACATATGAATGTTAGTTCTATCAGGACGAATCGTGTGTGTTGAAAGTGTTTATGTGTGTAGAAAGGAAGTAGAGAAATAAGTGTGATGACAAATACAGGAATAAATCAAATGATAATAAAAATTCTTCATAGTCGATATAAATGTAAATGAGAACATTCCATGAAACAAAGAATTCTGATTAAATTATATTTAAAAATATTTTCATTTGAAACTTATCATCTATCCTAGCTATACACTTTAAACAATCCAAAGATAGAATAAATGTACCACCCTCTGCATGAAGAATAGGTGAATAACTGTTTGAGCTTAAAAAAAATCCTTCGTTCGTCCAGCAGAATTCGAATCACAACCTCCTCATTCTTGTTAGTCTAGACTAGATAAGCTTGACGTGAACTCTGATGTAAATATTATGATACAAATTTTAATCAAGGCACCTTCCTTGTGTAGCTAATAATTAAATGTATAAAGAAGATGCCAGGACGACTTTACTTATCGTATTGATTAATTAAGAAACAAATAAAACCGTTGTTATTGTAGTATCACACTTTTTTATTAATTAATAACTTACAATTTAAGCTTGGAACTATTTTGTAAGCTTTTTGAAATGTAGCAAATTAAAATAGATAATCTTTAATTTCATACTGAGGTTAACTACTTAATCAAAGGGACTTTTTTCAAATATAGAATTTAAATTTAGTCTTTTTTACTGCTATAGGTTAATTCCATTAATAAAGATATCCTAGATTAATTATTTATTTAAGAATTTGTATAACTATATAAATATTGTAATTTGATATTTCCCATCGTTTGAACTCTTTCCACTGGTGGTCAAGTGGCCTAATACGATATACTTGAAATAGATTGATTGGACTTCCTTTACAAGGGAGGTCCAGATTTGGTTTTTGAGCGGAAGCAATGACGGTGGTTATCCACATGTGATTTATCACTTTAGATTTATCATCCCCCCCTCCATGTTAATTATGGTGTATTTTGTCTAAAAATACCTTATCTATTTTAGCCTAACGGTATATAATACTTGTATTATTAAAACTTGTGAATAACATTAAAAATATTCTTTATATTGAAAAAGACGCCTGGACAGAGGAATCGAACTCATAAACTTTGACTTAGTACGCTTAAGCTTTGACCACTGAGCTATCCAGGAGTATTTCCACGCCTCATATTTTAAGGCACTCTCTGTCAGATAGCACAGCGACCATCGACTATGTGGGGCTTTATGCTGCTCAGAGCACAATTATAGCTGTACAATTTCGCATATCATGATGTATTGAATAGCAAAACTATTTATTTCGTCAAAATTAAAACACTAACCCCAAATAATCACGAATCGAAACCATCTAAGCTAACCCGAGAAGAGCATGAATATCTATTCAACTTCTTTGACAGTGATGTTTAGCGGGACTACCCCCACAGCCCATGTTAATTTTATTTTCACCTCGGGCTCGTGCCCATTTAAATTACACGTAAACATTAACTAAGATTATGGAATAGGGATAAGTAAGGTACAGTTTGGAGTAAATTCAATCACATTTACTTGAAAGGAAAGTTGGAAACCACCTAAGAAAATAAAAAAACACTTTAAGCATACCCAACCGGGACTCAATCCCTGATCTCCCTGTCACCTGCAATCTGATCTAACACGAGGCTATGCGAACACTGATGTGGGTTTCCTTATGCTTACCTCAATATAATACGTCCGTCTACTTATATAAGTTTTCTGATTTGGTTCTCCACAAAGTCGGATAAATTTATCTTTGGGAGGAATTCGAGATTCCCCTTTCAAAGTGATAAGTTGACAGTTGAGGGTCTGAGAGCTGTTACTGTTTTAGATTTAAATTAATATTTTAATCGTTTCTTGATATAATCACTTGGTTCAGAAAGTACAATATAGTATGTTTGCTCTTCTGGGCTATATCACTCGTAGCCCAGTGGTGGAAACATTATCCAGTACTAATGAACCGTTGCCTAGGAAAGCCCTAATGTACTAACCGTACCAACTTACCGTGGAGGATCTTTCCATGTCTCGATGAGACGAGTTTCAGGTGATAGTAAGTATGAGGGTGATAGTGAGTATGAGGGTGATAGTGAGTATGAGGGTGATAGTGAGTATAAGGGGATAATGAGTAGGAGGGTGATAGAGAGTATGAGGGTGATAGTGAGTATGAGGGTGATAGTAAGTATGAGGGTGATAGTGAGTATGAGGGTGATAGTGAGTATAAGGGGATAATGAGTATGAGGGTGATAGTGAGTATAAGGGGATAATGAGTATGAGGGTGATAGAGAGTATGAGGGTGATAGTGAGTATGAGGGTGCTAGTGAGTATAAGGGGATAATGAGTATGAGGGTGATAGTGAGTATGAGGGTGATAGTGAGTATAAGGGTGATAGTGAGTATGAGGGTGATAGTGAGTATAAGGGGATAATGAGTATGAGGGTGATAGTGAGTATGAGGGTGATAGTGAGTATAAAGGGTGATAGTGAGTATAAGGGGATAATGAGTATGAGGGTGATAGAGAGTATGAGGGTGATAGTGAGAATGAGGGTGTGTAGCCAATGGAAACACAACCTAACCTAAGACTAACCAACCAAACCCTGTGACCGTTAAGGTAGTTCTCCTTTCGAGAAAAATACCCAAGATACCAGCCGGGAATTGATCCTGGGATTCCTAAGGTTGTAGCCAGTTTCACTGACCACCTCACCATGGGGCCGGTTAGAAATTACTCTAAAATACCCTGGCATAAGATATTCAAGAAACATGTCCTAGAGGGGTCTTAAGTGCTAAATTTAAACTGTATATTTGGTATATCAACTTAAAATTCACCAATATTCGCCTGGGGAGAGGATGTTAAAATCACCAGGAAAGTACAAATATGTAAAACCACCCCCAGAATATCCGTTGGACTCGAATGCCGTCCTTCCTGGTGAGAGATGAGCAAACCAATCGAACTTTCTGTCTCCAATCCAACCACCCCGGTCTTCTGATGAGTTATTTAAAGAGTAGTTACGTGGTCTACTTGGTTAGAATTGGCAAGGCCAGTTTAATACTGTCACGTTTTTTTATCACTTCCGTCATAAGAAAAGGTCTCCACGTAGCTTTCGGTCTACTCTCGGTATTTCTATGTGGAGCTTTGCTGTTGTAAACATTACTGCTGCTGTATTTATTAACCCTTACCTCAGCGTCAATCCATCAACTTTAAGGTGGGGATGCAGGAAACGTGAATTAAGGGCAGCGTTTTTGCCGTTTTCACAACCATTTTTTTATCGAAATAAATTAAATATTTCCCCAGTAGAAACATAGAGTTTAATTTTATTCACTTAGTGAAATCAACAGTCCTTGAATATCCGTCAAGGGTGACCCTTAATTTAATGATAACTTTCTTTTTTCATTTAAAAAGGTTGTCATCTGATACCACTATGCTCATGGCAGATATTCTACAACTGTTGATATCACCACGTGAAGAAAAAATAAATCTCTATGTTTCTACTTGAGCAATATACTCATATTATTTATTTTGGACAAAATGTTTTGATATAAAAACTGCAAAAAAAACCTTTTTCTCACGTCCATTATATCCCTACCTTAACTAAATCGCAAGGTTTTAGCTAGATCCAATCATAAAAAAAAATATTAGTTTGGATTAAGTGTGTTAGGTTGTTAAGAACAAAAATAGTCTTTGTAATTTATAAAAATAAAATTCCTTTTAGTCTATAATATAACCTTTGTTGTTGTTGTTGTTGTGGGTAGGTGTACAGTGGTGCTAGTCTCGTCTTGTCTGGTTTGCTAGTGAGGGGAAGGTTGTGGTTTGAGTCAGAACGTATGTCATGCTGAGCAAATAAAGGAGACAGTTTATGTCACATAGATCATATAAGTTAGCCTGCAGTCAGAGTTTGTAAAGTTCTATAAAATACCACTAATATACAGTCCAATTTTCATAGAAAGAGCACTTTAAAAATATAAATATATTATTCTACTGTCCAGATTGTTACAATTTTACTATTTCATTAATGTTATTCATCAAAATCAATGTTTACAGATCACATGGTTAGACGAATAAATGTGTGAAAGTAGATATAGTAAAATTTCTAGTTGTAAGGCCCTTCTTATGAAAACTGTATCATAGGCATGGCTTAGCAGTAAAATCTATAATCTAGATTAGATTGGAAATGTTTGATTTGCTATATTGTTGATATATTGACATATTTGATATAATAATAATAATAATAATAATAATACCTAGCACCGCATATCACTACCCATTCGGTCTATACGCTTAAGTACTAATTGCGCCAATGGTTTAGGAAATGGGAAGGTTGAATATAGAGGAAGTGAACCCGGTTGCATTTGCGTGGAGAGATAGTGGAAAACCGTTTAGAAAAAACCCTCCCAGTTCACCCGAGTGAGATTTGAACCTCGATCTCCCCGTTCTCGGCAGTTTAGCTCAACATTAAACAAACAAGTGTTAGCTAACTAAATTTAACTATGGTGCACCCTCGTAAATAGTGAATTGAGCTGAGATCATTATTAAGTCGCTTGTTCGTGGCGTGCTCGTTCCATTTCCAAACTGACAAGCATTACATTACATGTTACATTACATGTTACATTACATGTTACATTACATGTTACATTACAGGCTCGGTTCGCCTAATATATACTAACCTTTATACGCCTTCTCTTATACTTCCGACTCGACTGTTCCCAATCCAGCCCATCTTCCTGTGCCCCTTGCAGTCCTTGTGCACGCAGACCGAAGTACAAGTATGTTTGTGGAATTGCCTAGCTCACTATAGAACGGCGTACTGAAAAGTGCATGGACGAATTAAGACTCCGCGACTGCTCATTACGTTCGTTATAAAGTCTACCTTCATATTGTAATGATAAGCCCAGCTATGTGTGCTAGCCATTTTGATTGTTAAATGTGATTCCAATATAGATAGCTATAAGGTGAACAGAGAGAATGTTGTTAATGCTAGCTTCTCTATCAAATCATATGCGTTTTATGTTCCACCACTAAAAACGTGTACAGTCCAATTTGAACAGAAAGAGTCTCTTCAAAAAATAAAAGTGTTTTACTGCCCAAAATTGATAATATTTTCTATTTTATTAGTTTTATTTTACAGGTATTGTGATCTATATATCTAAAGTGACAGCTGCAGATCACATGACTTGACGTATGAATACGTGAAACTAGATCAAGCCAATTTTATAGTTGTCAGCCTCTTATGAAAATGTAACTGTAGCTAATTTTCAACCTCGTACAAAATATAGCTTACATGGTTTGAAGGCAGCCCTTTGCCCATCCCCTGCGAAATATACCTGGCGTTAAGGTAGCTAGCTTCCTGATCCATGCTTATTATTATTGTTGTTATTATTATTATTATTATATTTATTATTATTATTATTATTATTATTATTAATAGGTGTTATGTTTTAAGACAGAGTCATTCCTTTTGTCAGTGAACTTAGACCGCCAGTGCGCCCTATCCTCTGTCCTCTCCTTCAGCTCTCAGAATTTTCTAAATTTCTAAATGCCTACCTGTTTTGACTGTAGCAATTTTCCCAACCCCTGAAAAATACTGGGTTTTAAGATAGCCAGTTTCTTGAACCCTATCCTGAATGTTAGCCATTTGCTTTACCCCTGCAAAATATACCTGGCTTGAAGGTTGTCTGATACCTGCAAAATATACCTGGCTTGAAGGTAGCTGCTTGTTTGATACCTGCAAAATGTACCTGACTTGAAGCTGGCTGGATTGTCTGATACCTGCAAAATATACCTGGCTTGAAGCTAACTGGTTGTCTGATACCTGCAAAATATACCTGGCTTGAAGCTAACTGGTTGTCTGATACCTGCAAAATGTACTTGACTTGAAGCTGGCTGGTTGTCTGATACCTGTAAAATATACCTGGCTTGAAGGTAGCTGGTTGTCTGATACCTGCAAAATATACCTGGCTTGAAGGTAGCTGCTTGTTTGATACCTGCAAAATGTACCTGACTTGAAGCTGGCTAGGTTGTCTGATACCTGCAAAATATACCTGGCTTGAAGGTAGCTGGTTGTCTGATACCTGCAAAATATACCTGGCTTGAAGGTAGCTGGTTGTCTGTTACCTGCAAAATGTACCTGACTTGAAGCTGGCTGGTTGTCTGATACCTGCAAAATATACCTGGCTTGAAGGTAGCTGATTGTCTGATACCTGCAAAATATACCTGGCTTGAAGCTAACTGGTTGTCTGATACCTGCAAAATGTATTTGGCTTGAAGTTATCAGGTTGTCTGGCCCCTGTAACATATACCGGTCTTGAATGTAACCTCCACGCAAATGTGAGTACGCTTCGTCCAAATTCAACCTTCCACATCCCTAACACATTATAGCTATTATTGCATATGCATACAACCCAAATGAGTGGTAAAACATGGCGCTAGAAACTATTTAATCCTTACTCCATTAGCGTAACCAAGCTCAGATACCTCACACGGGTAGTAAGACGCTGTGGTAAAACTATAAATGAACAATTGATAAACAAACAACTAACCACTATATTCACAGTTCTGGGTTAAGTAATATTTAATTATTTCTGGCTAGTCCCGTATAAGTTTAGCTGACAGGTTATTTATAATCTGTCGATAAATATCACAAATTAATAGTACGGCAAAAAAAAATCTAGGCTTTTGCAAAGTTAACTTTTTAAAATGAATTTATGTTGAAGCGAAGATTAAAACGTACGAAGGTAAGTCTTAAGATAAGGTTTATTATATTGTCAAAGAACGATACTCCTAATTTTAAATTATCCGTTAAATGCATCTAGGTAAAGCGAAAGGATCGGAGAAATAAACAAAGCCCACTATATAATTTTATGCTGACATATCTAAATTTATCTATAATTACATTTTACATGTAAGATTTTTTTGTTTTGTTAGCGCCGCGTCTTACTATCCGTTCGGTTTTTACGCTTTATGTTAGTGTTAAAATATTGTTTAGTAGCTGTTCTAAAAATGATTATGTTATGTTGAAATAAGTAATATTTAGCGCAAATAGGTTCATAAAAAATCGAAGTTTTTTTATGTTTGCGAAATATTTCGAAAATTTGAAAGATATTGTAGTTGTCGAGGTTTAAATGAAAGAGATGTTCTCCTCAACTTGGAAAATCTGAAGCTTCGATCACTTCTTTTTGTCTGTTGAGCAAATTGTACTGGGGTTTTGACTTACGACTATCAACACCATCTATTGAGCGTGATTTTAAACATGGAAATCTGTGGAGTACAGTCGGGAAATACAAGCTATTACTTGGTCAGTAAGTAGTTGAAATATCGTCTTCTTTCAAGAAATGTAAAACTCAGAATATACAAAACAATAATTTTACCGGTTGTTATCTATGGGTGTGAAAAGTGGTCTCTTACCTTACACGATGAAAACAAATTTAGGGTGTTCGGTAACAAGTTGCTTGGGAAGATATTTGGTCCAAAAAGGAATGAGGCTACTGGGGAATGGAGTAGGTTATATAATGATGAGTTACATACCCTGAACTCATCGCAAGACATTGTTAGTCTAATCAAGTCTCGTAGATTACGGTGGGCAGGATAGCAGCGTGAGATATTCTAGAACTATGTTCAGAGTACTGACTGGTAAGCCCAATGAGAAGAGACCATTAGGAAGACCTAGACACAGATGGGAGAGTAACATTAGAATGGACCTGAAAGAGATAGGGTGTAATGAGGTGGACTGAAGAGAACTAGCTCATGATAGAGATATGCAGCTTATTTTTCTAAGTGCGGCAGTGAATTTTCTATTTCCTAGGGCCATAGAATAAGTATGTAAGATTGTTCCTAGTAAAATAAAGTACATCTTACAGTGTAATCTACATTTTGCTTGTTCCTACCTTAGGAGCAAGTTTAGTTTTCTGAGAATTATTTTTCATAAACATTACCGGTTTTGCTTTAATTATACATTTATATGAATAAACATATCAAAAAAGAACGTAATTAATCACCATTCGACTTACGCGGAAGCATTTGTAATGAATTGACCGCGTAGTTCGAACACGGGTTGTATTGGAATCGCGGTGGAAATATTAGGCTTGGTAGCTAATGGTTACAATAGCTGTTAAAGCTTCTTTTATTTTATTTAGTCGTCAAATGATTTTCACTTCAACTACCACACTAGACTAAAACCTTTGATAATGGTGAAACAATTAAAATAATACTATAAATTTTCTTTTCCCCGCGTTTCTCATTCAGCCAGGCAGTCTCACTTTTAATCAATCTAATGGGATAGGGAGTATAAATGTAGTGTTTAGAATGGGACTGTCAAATTCGATTCTTTGATATCTCGATACCATCGATTCTTGCTGGTATCAAAAGAATCGATCTTAATACGATTCCTGAAATTAAAATCTTAGCTCTCAATTGAAGTACTGGTAACTAAGAAAACAGTAGAATTCAGCAAGAGTAGTGATCGTTTCTCACATTATTAGCTTATTTGCCGATATTCGCTCTATATTCGATTAGTTAAATGAAGTGAATTTAAATACTTGCATTTTAGACAATTGTTTATTTTTTTTTAGTGACCTGGTGGTCTAGGGTTAAGGTGTTAGACTTCTGCGCTGGGGGTCCGGGGTTAAATCCTCAGTCCCAGCACAGATTTATCTGATTACCAAACCCTTCCTTCACCTCTGACAAGACGTGTATTAATCACAGCTTGTGAATGTGTAGAATGTCAGACCTCCACCGTGGTTCGGATCCCACGTTAAACTGTAGGTCCTCAATTTCATCTCGCTATCACTCTACACATTAACGTAAGTGCGTTCAACTGAACGGGTAGTAAGACGTGGTGCTAATAATAATAATAGTAATATATCTTTTTTAAATTATTCATAATTGTTTGACTCGGTAAGTGAAATAAATGTATTTTGTTAACTATGCGTAGTATTTTTTAATACTCTGTAAAAGGGATTTTTTTTTGTTAAATCTAAATACAAATTGTTTTTTATTGTTTTATTCTATTTACTTTTTTTACATGCTACGAAGACAAATAAATATAATTTTGGAAGAGGTTGGTTGCTTGTAAAAATAATGAAACATAAAATGTGCAAGAATAAAAAAATCGAGGTTGAACTTTAGAATCGGAATCAAGAAAAATAGGTATTTTTACCTCTATAGTTTAGATTAAATGTATCCACAATTGCGGATGAGGGTGATTGGGAAACCATTTAGGAAAGCACACAACCTTAGTTCAACCAGATGAGATTTGAATTCAGACCTCCACGTGGCCGGTAAACCAGACTATATAAGCATGACACTTAGTCCACGTGCCCACCGATACGATGGTTACATTTTGTCGATATTGGGAGTGAATTTTTTTGTTTGTTTTTTTTGTTTCATGACTGTTCTAAGCCCACCTAGCTTTCTGTCACGACTTCACCACACCTGCTAATGAAAGCCATTAATTCACGCACACACCCTTCTCGCCCGCATTGAATCACAACTCCATAGTCATACTACCCTTACAAACCCAAAACTCGGGGGGGGGGGGCATCAAGGGATATACTCACCCGAGTAGAGCTCTTTACTTTCCGGTGAGCACATAACTATAGTAGTACAGTCACCTTAATTAATAATTACCTGCATTAGTGGCTGCATGGTGTAAGGCGTAAATCTCGTGTTGGACTAGATTGCCACAGATGGGGAGATTGGGGTTTGATCCCCATCAAGTGCACTGATGGTGTTTTTCCAAAAGAGGTTTTCCACTCTCTCTCCATGCAAATTTGGGTGCACCTTATCTAAATTAAACCTTCCTAATCCGTAACACATTAGTATAATTAGTACATAGGCGTATGACCCGAACGTGTAGTAAGATGTAATGCTAATAATGATTTATAAGGTCCTTATTGTGAAAACTAGACTGTACCACAAGCTTGTGTGCCGGGAATGGAGATGTGAATGGGACCAGATTGAAGCGCCGCCACCTAAATTGTGAGTTGTGGGTGCTCCTCTGTATCCGTGTGTGTAACCTTGAGAGTTCCAAGACAAGGTTAACTTTCACATCCTAGAGCCGGCCCTGGTCCACACAGACCGAGGGAAAGAATGGAGGCTGCGCTTGCTCGGTCGATGTTCGTCACAGATCATACATACATCTGTGTTGAGATGGTAGGGATGGATAGAACGAAGGCCGCGCTTGCTCGGTCAATGTTCGTCACAGATCACACATACATCTGTGTTGAGACTGCAGGGATGGATAGAACGAAGGCCGCGCTTGCTCGGTCAATGTTCGTCACAGCTCACACACACACACACACACACACACACACGTGTGTGTGGCAGAATTGTAGGGATGGAGAGCTAAGGACAGGGTTATTAAAGTTTTTATATCAAAAACATTTTTTTTTCAGAAAGATAAATCAAATATTGCTCTACTAGAAATTTATCAGCTCACTTTCTATACATATTAATCAGTTGCAGCTCTAGGTCGAGACAAGCCTCCCCGCTTAACCAACTCTTTAAACACCCCTTCTGCACAAGTTTAGCCTTTTTTTCAATTACAATCAATGCATTATTAATTTAGATGATTTATATAATAGCATTATGATCCGAGAAAGTATGAGGTCATTGTGTAATAGGATGGTATGCTATGCTTTGAGATTCGAGTATGACGAGTATAAAACTATGTAATCTTACCATATGTCACTATTAATTAGGAGTGTGTGAAATTTCGAAACTTCCACTTGGCTTCGAAACTGACATCAGCTTAAACTTCGTTTCGAAACAATCTCCGGCCTCGAAGCTTCGCATTAAAAACATTGACAGCTTAAATACTCAATCTATGTCCAATTAATTTATATTCTGGGATGTTTTATATATTACAAATTAATATTAATACGGAAATAATCTGAGGTAATTGACATAGATCAGTTGAAATAATTAATTGATTCATCATATTAAAACGAAGTATTAAAAACAATAATAAAATAAAATGTTTACCAAGTAAGTTTAGTGCAAATTATATAAATAACCACAATATTATATATATTTTCAGCCATATAATAACTAAAAAAATATTCGAACTTTGATTTGGCTTCGAGAATTTTTCATATATTCTATTCGAGTTCGCTTTGAATATAAAAACTGGACTTAGCACATTCCTACTGTAATATAAAGGGAGTTAATTGAACGATTAGTCCAGTATCCAACGGAAACCGTATGAAAATTTTCTGATATTGGAAATCTTGGAATAAATTTTTAAATAAACCAGCATTAACTGAAATTCAATAAATTATCAATGTATTTTATATGTATGGAAAATAATTATCAAGTAGTAGTTTCATGAATTGAATTTCTTAAGAACCTCCCTATCCTGACTTCTGTCACTTCAATTTTTCTTCTATCTATTTTCCGATAATGCCATACATAACAGGACTACAGGACGTATTCCATTTAGCCACGAGTCGCTTCTTGAGGATTTTAAACCGGGTGTACTGGCGTACTACTCGGCCCCGGCTTTTGTCGCCCTCCATTTAGGATGGTTGTAAATCTTTGCTCAAGAACAGCAAGTGGTGGATAGTAAGACTCAACAAAACGCTAAGGTAATCTGATCTGACCTGGCCTAACATAATCTAGCCTAATCTAGATGAGTCCTAACCTATTATAAGGCAAAGAAATTGGTGGGGCCGAATTCATATCTACCCGTGGCTCCATTATCTGTTATAGTCCTCCTGGCCAATGATCGTGGCCCAATTAAGCTATGACGATTATCCTTCTGGCCAATGATCGTGACCCAATTAAGCTCTGACGATAATCCTCCTAGTCAGTGATCGTAGCCCAACTAAGCTATTACAACAAACCTTCTGGCCAATGATCGTGGCCCAATTAAGCTATGACGATAATCCTCCTAGTCAGTGATCGTGGCCCAACTAAGCTATGACAACAATCCTTCTGGCCAGTGATCGTGGCCCAACTAGGCTATGACGATAATCCTCCTAGTCAGTGATCGTGGCCGAACTAAGCTATGACGACAATCCTTCTGGCCAGTGATCGTAGCCCAACTAAGCTATGACGATAATCCTTCTGGCCAGTGATCGTGGCCAAACTAGGCTATGACGATAATCCTCCTAGTCAGTGATCGTAGCCCAACTAAGCTATGACGATAATCCTCCTGGCCAATGATCGTAGCCCAACTAGGCTATGACGATAGTCCTCCTTGCGAGTGATTGTGGCCCAACTAAGCTATGACGTTAATCCTCCTGGCCAGTGATCTGGCCCATCGAACTTATTAACGTTTGGGAGAAGTGGTCCTGTGGGCGGGAGTACAAGTCTACAGTTTTAAGTGACTGCGATCATAGCATGAATGCAGGATCTAATAGCAGTGCACTGTACACTATCTTTATGATCATAGCGGAATTTAACCAGATATATTTTAGACTCAGAGAAAAAGTTCTGTTAAAATTATGCAATTTTCATACGTAAACAACAACACTGAAGCAATATTTAATTTATTTTGAACCAAACTTTTTTTTGTCATAGAAACTGAAAAAAAGTGGACCTTAGGACACGTCTCTTTCCATTGTGTTTTTTCGGGGTTTTTGACGCCGAATAACTCGTATCGCTGGTCTCGTGGACTACACGTCAAGCTCATTTCGTTTGGTTTGCTGTATATGTATACCTATTATTAATAATACTGTAATGTGGATTGATATGTTAAGAGCGTGCCCCACATGTCAATCAACTCTGTGATAAAGTCACCTAGAAATCGTAGAATTATACGAACATTAATGGAGATAAAGAGTTAATAGATGTTCCTAATACTAAACATTGTTGGAATATTAAATAATAGTTGGATGAAAAATTGCGGTGAAAAGGCCTTTTTGACCAATTTAGAATGGCTTCTGTTAGTCGCGCATGTTGGTACGCTCATAGAGAAATGTATACTATGTTATTCCTTTCTCTATGGTACGCTCGTCGCCTCTGATCACTGTTTTCATATATATAATATTTATCCACATGTTTCTAGTTTCTACATTCACAACACGTGTTTTAGTTTCATACAAGTGCAAATTATATATGTGCTAATAAATTATATTCAGTAGTGATTTAAATTGAATATTTTGATTAATATTATTAACTATTCGTAAATATTAGTGAAAAAAATTATGCTTATAGACTTTTTCAAGTGCTCCAATATAATTGAGGTTAACTATCCGTATGTATTATTTATTGATATAAATTAAAATATTATTATTTAACATAATTAATACTAAATATTATTAAATTATTATTGTTAAATATTTATTATTGGTTATTTAATATTTACAAAATAAAGAAATAAAATTAATAAAACATTTAATAAAAAATTTGTGATAAAAATTTAAATCGAACATCAAATTAAAATATTAATTTTTAATATTTATTATTAAATTGAATAAATAATAAATATTTATAAAAATAAATGAACAAATTTAATGAAAACTTTTTGATAAAAATGAAAAGTGAATATTAAATTAAGAAAATAATAAATGTTTAAAAAATGAATAAACTTAGATTCAATTTTTGAATTTATTATTAAAATTATTCATTAACTTTTCAAATATTAAATAATCAATAATAAATATTTAAAATTAAGAATCTTATAATATTTAGTACAAATTATGTCATATATATTTATTATTTTCTAAATTTTATTTTTAATAATTATATATATACTTTATTAAATTATTAATTTTCAATTTTAAATATTTATTATTAATTTCTAATATCTAATTCTCTACAATAAATCTTATTCATCAATCTAAGATTCTTTTAGTTTATTTAATGATGCCAAAGAAGTATAACTTCTCACGTGCGTACATAAGTACACACACCAATTTTTTTTTAGTTCACATACAATACCCATTAGTAGATTATATAAACACTGTTCATGATCCCCTGGTTGTAAAAATTTATATTTATAGGGTTTTTTTCATTCTTAGGTATTTTAAAGAAATTTTTAGTTATTTTATGGCATTCATGTTTAGTAAGTATATTTTTAAAGGCTATCAATATTTAATAAATGATTAAATGTTCAAACATGAAAGTTTTTTCAACACAGAGATGTCGGATTATTAAGATAATATAGACAATGAAGTTTGTGTCTTCTTAGAGTGTACGGTTGTAAAATACACATTCCTGGTGATACTTCAATCAATCAATCTGGAAAGGGTTGCGTTGGGAGGGGATAGGTATTACTTCTGAAGCAGATGTTAGAAAATCAATGTTATATTCAGCAAAATGAAAGAGTTTGGTTGGTAAAGGCTTTTCATTGTCTTTCACATTGTAAAGTGTTTGTTTGATTTAGTCGTGTACATTTATTACGAGTATAAAAATAATAGTTAATTTTTTGATCATATTTATGTAATCGATATCCAGGCCCTGGTAATAACTAAACATAACAAACAAAATAAAAATCCACAATACAATCACATTCAATTTCATTTGCCTTTAATGTAACCCGAAATTATCGTAATAATAATTGATGGTCACTCAGTCAATTTACTAAACAATAATGACGTAGTCATTGCGGAAATGGAGTGTTATAACTAACAAATAAAAATAAAAATTTATTTATATAATTAAATCTACTATACTCTAGCCATAGTTGACCAAAACATTGATAATACATGTTTATTATATGGCCCTTATTTTGATGACATCACAGACAGTGATCATGTGTATGTACCGCATAGATAATATAGGTATAGAATGGTTACTCTATGTTGTATGACTAGAACAAGAATTTGAGCGCTAGGTGGATGTCAGATGAACTAATGCTATCAGTGTAGTGCAAAATTGTAATAAGTACTAAAGTGCAAAACTGTACCAAGTACATTTGTAATTGGTTACATCTTGTATACATTATTACATTAGCTCTAATTTTCGATATCGGAACCTAATGCTATATATCAAGCGATAGAAACAGAAGTATGAGGATATATAAACCTATTTGTGAATCAAAATAATGTAGGCTAACGTAAGTTAAGCCACTAAACATTTTGTCTCAGATACTCTTATTTATATGGTTTGAGTAGGTAATAAATTCACATTAACTAACAAGTCTACTAAATATTTTAATAGGTATTCAAAATAATTATTACAAATGATTGGTTCATACCATTATTATGACTTATTTGTGTTAAGAACATCCCAAAAACGCACAATACATTCAAAGATAAATACAAATTTGCTAGCCAAAGCTTAACCTAACTAATCTTTGTATCATTCTTCATTGGTGATTGTGACATAGGCTATGGGCAAATTTATAAATACACATTTTAAAATCTCTCAAACATAATATTAAATAAAACAAACTCATAAAAGTAATAATTGCTTATTTTAAATTTAAATTTTCACGGTTTCACGGTTTCACTGGTAGGATGTGAGATAGGGTCTTTTCTTAATCCTGTTATTCAAAATAAATCATTTACATTCTGAAAAGCTTGGTTCACGTTTCCGGTATACCATTTTTAACTCAATAAGAGAATCCTGTGAAAAATTTTCATTTATTTGAGAAAAATGGGAAGTGGTCCCAAAGGTAAAGAAGATAAAGATAGAATACCATCTCCCTGTATGATAAACACAATTATTTTGAGCACTGTGGTGACCGGTCTGTGAACTAATGAGCTTATAGAGTTAGTGCAAGAGTGCTGCAAGTACACTTGGGTGAATAATAATAATAATAATAATACTTAAAACCACGTCTTACTACCCGTTCTGGTTATACGCTTAAGTACTAATTACGCTAACTAGTTAGGAATTGGAAAGGTTGAATTAAGTGGAAGTGAACCCACATTTGCGTGGCGAGAGAGTGGAAACCCATTTAAGGAAAACCACCCAGAGTTCAACCGAGCGAGATTCAAACCTTGATCTCCCCATCATCAGCAGTCTAGCTCAACACGATATTTGCGCGTTAACTAACTACGTCACCGAGGTGGGCTACACTTGGTTGAAAACTATATTACTGCTTAGTAGTGAAAACACGTCAACCTCGGCGGTTTTGGGGTTATGTGCACGTCTCAGGATCCGATCATCTTGGGTTCAAACCCAACCAAAGTCAACCGATTTGTCTTTAACAATAAAAATCCGTAGCACAACTTCCTTAGGAGGGGAAGTAAAGCCGTCGGTCTCTAGTCATTTTTGATATGTAAAATAATCCTGTAAGGTGTGTGAAAATATTTTTCCGGCAAAATTGGTAAGCTCTTTCAAGCTCGCTCGAATAAATTCAGTGTGGTAGGCAACGGGAAACCATCATTCTTCCTGAATTCTCTTAGTACACGAGATCCCTCCCAGATGGTGCAAGCAGCACTAACCAGCCGAAAGGCTTAGTGTATGCCCAGATACGGATGGATAGAAAGTACATCAAACCAACCTTTTGGTTGTTGACTTGAGAAGAAGAACTATTGGCTGCGTGTCGATCTTGTTGAGAATGAATTAATTTCCTTTTACCCACATCAGTTGCACGTGGTCTAAACGAGGGTGGTCTAAAGTTTTTCATCACAAAGATCAAATGCTATTATCAATTATCAGTTTGATTTGCGGACCGGAGATATTATGGTTTAGCGAACTTTTCCTAGCTGTCAGATATCACCTCTCCTGCAATGGAGGTAAAGTCTGTTCAGCGTAGGAATTGTTTTCTGAAAGGTCTTTTTTCCTACCAAAAATCTATTATCTAGTAGGATATTGGTAGGAAAAAAGACCTTTCAGAGATTAATTCTTACCGTGAAAGGAGCTTATGGTAACTTCTCCTAGCTGTCAGATATCACCTCTCCTGCAATGGGTGTATGGTAACTTCTCCTAGCTGTCAGATATCACCTCTCCTGCAATGGATGTATGGTAACTTCTCCTAGCTGTCAGATATCACCTCTCCAGCAATGGATGTATGGTAACTTCTCCTAGCTGTCAGATATCACCTCTCCTGCAATGGATGTATGGTAACTTCTCCTAGCTGTCAGATATCACCTCTCCTGCAATGGATGTATGGTAACTTCTCCTAGCTGTCAGATATCACCTCTCCTGCAATGGATGAATGGTAACTTCTCCTAGCTGTCAGATATCACCTCTCCTGCAATGGATGTATGGTAACTTCTCCTAGCTGTCAGATATCACCTCTCCAGCAATGGGTGCCCTGTATTTAACATCTGCCACCGAGGGTTTATCTTTAATTTTCCTCCAGGATTCTGTGAAGGCCATATTTTCAGTGAGCGTGGGCCTTAACTGGCCCGCGGGTAACATTTGGAACACATTGGCCTAAGGCATCAATCTCATATGGTCTGGTTTGCTGTGGATAAGGAAGCCATCATTTGAATTCCGGTTGGGTGGAATGAGAGTATTCTTTTATTTATAAAAAAACAACTAAAACTTTAATTAAACGGGGATGGTTTCTTTTACATTCTATTCTACCTTCTTCATAATTATCTTATTCGTTTAACGCAAGTCTCCGACTTACGTGGCTAATTCAAGGTAGAAATAAACAAAATAGCAAGGACACTATAAGCTGTGGGTC
The DNA here is from genome assembly GCA_902151445.1 of Timema monikensis. Lineage (NCBI taxonomy): Eukaryota > Metazoa > Arthropoda > Insecta > Phasmatodea > Timematidae > Timema > Timema monikensis. The sequence continues at coordinate 125,171 of CABFVZ010000954.1, forward strand.
ATCAAACTAAGAACAACATATATGCTATGTTCGAAGTTACACTTGATAGATGGCGTTGCTAGTCATAAGTTGAAGTATTGTAACCGCGTATCTACGAATCCGTGTAACTAGCTTGAATCCGTTACTGTATAGGTGAGGATCAGGCGATTGCACTAAATACATATGTTTTGTATCTAGAAATAATAGATTGTAATAATTATGATTAGTTTGAAATACGTATGGAGTAGTGTGGGGTCCAACTAATACACCTTTCTAAAACTTTTTTTATTTATTTTTATCCCTGCGTCTTATTACCTGTTTGGGCTATACGCATTCTAAAAGTTAAAATCCCCTATGACCGCACATAAAATATGCAGACCTACATAAAACGTTGCCAGCATAGCAAATAAAAGTGACGGTTTCAAATTAATAACGATTGTACCTACCTCCCAACCGCTAGTACTTTCCAAACCTTATTACTATGAAGGCCACTAAGATTATTCTTTTCTGTCTCTCCTCTCCATTCCAACAGGTGACCTTGAAGTAAAGTATGCATACAAGACATTGTGATACCGTTATATATAGGTGACCTGGTGGTCTAAGGGTAAGGTGTCGGACTTCTGTGCTGGGGGCCCGAGGTTCAATCCTTGGTCCCGGCACAGATTTATCTGATTGCCAAACCCTTCCTTCACCGCTGACAAGACGTGTATTAATCACATCTTGTGAATGCGGGGAACGCCAGGCCTCCACCGTGGTTCGGATCCCACGTTAAACTGTAGGTCCTCCAATTCATCTCACAAACCCCCTACCATTACACTTTAGCGTAAGTGCGTATAACCCGAACGGGTAGTAAGACGCGGTGCTAATAATAATAAGATACCGTTATAATAGTATTTTGTATCAGGGATATTGTAATAATTATTTTATCTGGTTCTTGAGTCAGTTTCCGATTATAACTTCAATATATTATAAATTATATTATAAATGTTAATCAGGTTCTGGCTGTGGGTTTAGGTGGGAGCCTTCGTCGGAATCACTCAGGGAAACTACAAAGTGGGTTGCAGTTTCAAATGTTCTATTACAGAGATTCTCAAAATGGGGCCCGCGAGATCGTCCAGGGAATCCGTGATATAGCTATATTTTTTTATTAGATCTTATAAAATGTTGCACAAAAGGGTAAATCGTTGTTATATACTAAACACAATGAAGATGCCCTCCCATGCCCGGCCAGAAAGTGAAACTCAAAAGTAAGGGGAGGGGAGGGACTGTGCCCACATATCTGAGAGGAGCGTTTAGACGTTCACTTTTATCTTAGTTTTCTAGTCAGACAGCCCAAAGAACTTTCATAAAAAGAAATGAAATATTTGATTCCTTTTCCAACAACTTATTTGTGCGAGCAAGCCTTTTCTGTTCTCTGTGGTATAAAATATGTGAAAATAAAATGTGTTAATATTGGATCAGACTTAAGGAGGTGGTATTGCTCAAAATCTCAATAATATTTTAAAGCCACTCAAACAGTTTTGTTCCTCACATAAATTATCATTGATTAGAGATGAAAAAAATCATATAGTTTATTTTCATTAATATTATAATTATTTTTACATTTATTAAAAAAATCTTTTCACTAAAACTGTACAAATATAATACTAACATTTATTTTATTTTCAATCATATTGTAAATATTTTTACAATAAGAAAAATATTATTACTAAAAATGAAACTATTATGACTAATGTGTCCCTTAGGTATACAACATATATATATATATATATATAGCTATAATTTTTTACTAATATTTATCCTACATTAAGGGGTCCACGAATCAGCTGTTCCATGGTTAGAGAGTCCACGTGACTAAAAAGTTTGAAAACCACTGTTCTACTTTTAGAGTAACGGGTTATCTTCTGCGAGTTTTAGACCTATGTTTCAGCGAAAGGTATTGTGCCCCCCATTCGTCAATGAGACTTCGTCTGGGTAACAACTAAACTGCGTCTAATATTTCAATAGTAATCCTTTGCTATAATTACTCCCTGTCATGGACTCAGTAATGTGACAAAGTCAACCCGCGTCGGTAATTCCGTTATGTGTGATACTCAGAATGCGTGACCAGTTTATTCATATTTATAATTGAAGGACCTATTAAAATTGTTTTTTTAATAAAAGAATTACTCACATTTTCAAAGTAGATTTTAATAACACAATAAATAGATAAATAACCCAACTCCCCGAGACCGTTGTCATAATCGTGAAATAACAACGTTCCGTGAACACTTGGGGGCACCTCTGTAATGTTGCATCTCCAAAACTTAATATTACAATATATGAGATTAATTTTAAAATGTTAAATAACCCGATCAATTTTATTTTATTTGCTCTATACAGTAAAGTAAGCCACTCGCTCTCAATTAAATGCACTTGGCTAATTTTGTCCAAGATTTTATCCGTGTTTTGTACCCGATTGATTAAGTAAATTAATTTAAATTTAAAAGTATATGAGTTAAATACAAATGTTTTAATAAGTTAATTCCTAAACAGTTAAAAATCAAAATCTGTTACTAACACCCAGAGAAAAGTAGATTATATCTCACTCAATTAATTATTTTTTAATTATTGTATATTAGGTCCTAATATTATTATTTAAATTTTTTTTAGTACCGAGTCTTACTACCAATGCGGGTTATACGCCTATCTACTAATTACGCTAACGTATTTAGGGACTAGGGAGATTATATTATAGGAAGTGTATCATCATTTGCGTGGATAAAGAGTGAAAAACCAGTTTGGAAAAATACCCTCATTACACTCGACAGACATTCAAACCTCGATCTTCCAGTCTACGATAGTCATTATTATTATTATTATTATTATTATTATTATTATTATTATTATTACAAAAGAAATTGAACTGTCGTAAAACAGAACACATAATAATAATAATAATAATAATAATAATAATATTTTTACTATTAGGTGTTATATCTGTATTTCAACTGCGCTAATAGGATAAGGATGAGGAAGGTAAAATTTGATTGAAAATGTAGCAGTATTTGTGAGGGGACAGAGTGGGGGAAATTATTCTGCTGAAACCACCCTCCAACCGACCAGGATTTGAGCTTCAATCTCTTCATCACAGGCAAACCCGATCAAGATGAAGTTGACTACACAGCCGGCATGCCCACCGCTGCAGTTGGGTATCAATCAACCGTGGATCGAACATATTTATCTCAGTGTCGCAAGCGAACGTGTCAAATCAGCTACATTAGTCCTGGTAACTATATTTTATTGGGGTTATATACATCTCGGTTCCGAAAGTTCTAACAAAGTGAATGCTCCTTTTATTTAAAGTTATTCCAAACTAGGAGTGGTCTTCAAGGCCAACAACTACAATAGGGCGAGGAAACCTTTTCATTCCTCGCTTTGAGCTTCTATTCAAGCCCAGCATCCATCCCCTAGCTCGTGTTTTGGAGGGAAGTATCTATTGTGAAGCAACCAAATTCCCTTGGGGTTCAACTGATACAGAGTTGACTCAGTGACTGAGCAATGTTGGTCCAGTGTTGCCAAACTTTGTTTAGTAACTATAGAAGGGCCTTATAACAAATACAAACATATCATTGACAACATTTTACATACTTACCCTATGGCGTTGATAGCTTGAAAGTTCTTTGCCACATTTACAAAAGTACACCACCTATCCCTATCTTGATCTAGTTCAATCCAATCCATCTCATCACACCCTATTCCTATCTTGATCTAGTTCTATCCAGTCCACCTCATTACACCTTATCACTATCTTGAGCTCATTCTATCCAGTCCACCTCATTACTCCTTATCACTATTTTGAGCTAGTTCTATCCAGTCCACCTCATTACACCTTATTGCTATCTTGAACTCATTCTATCCAGTCCACCTCATTACTCCTTATCACAATCTTGAGCTAGTTCTACCCAGTCCACCTCATTACAGCCTATTCCTATCTTGATCTAGTTCTATCCAGTCCACCTCATTACAGCCTATTCCTATCTTGATCTAGTTCAATCCAATCCATCTCATCACACCCTATTCCTATCTTGATCTAGTTCTATCCAGTCCACCTCATTACACCTTATCACTATCTTGAGCTCATTCTATCCAGTCCACCTCATTACTCTTTATCACTATCTTGAGCTAGTTCTATCCAGTCCACCTCATTACAGCCTATTCCTATCTAAATGGTTTTCCACTTTCCCTCCACGAAAATGCGGGTTCACTTCCTCTAAATTCAACCTTTCCAATTCCTAACCCATTAGAGTAATTAGTACTTAAGCGTATAACCCGAACGGGTAGTAAGACGCGGTGCTAAATAAAAATAAAATAACAGGTACCACCGTGTAATAGAGTTCACAGGGATGCAGTCATAAAATGCTTATTTTTTCGAAAACTTCTATTATATGACTTTTTTTTAATCACTACATAGTATGCGTTTTGGTTATACGCATACACTAACTACGCCAACCGGATAGGTATAAGGAAGGTAGATTTTTAGAAGAAATGTACCCACACCTGAGTAAAATTAAAGTGGGAAACCATCTAGAAAAAACCACCGTAAGTAGGCTACGCCCCGACAAAGATTCGAACCCCATCACCAGTATACGAGAGTGATGCGTTAGACCATGCGACCACTGAAGCGGGTTGTAATAAAACTATTAATGTTCTTGTTTCAGGGTTGGGCTGGAGAACCCCACAATGCACCCTGATCTAGGTGGGCCTTGGGCGCCGTGGGCTGACCCTTGCTGACCTCCCATGGCCATCCCACCACCACGACCTCTCTCCGCCGTTCATCTATTTACCACACCACCCGCGGGGGAAGATGAAGGCCTACGTCATGACGCACCCTCACGCATTGGCGTGGAGAATGGCGCTTTCGAACCGGGTCCGCCTTCCCCACCACGCGTCCAAGTCTCCGACGCAGCACCTGCATCCACCTTCGAGGTACCCCACATATCGTCGGGACATCTTGGAGTGCCCCGGCAAGAGGTGGTGGACGCTCCTCGACAACAGACAACCCCCACGGACTCAGGCCCGATAACACGACAGGTCGGCGGCGAGCAATCGCTTCAACAAAATACACATCGATCTGAAAGTGATGTTAGGCTAGAGTCACGGCGACTTTCAAAACAAATACAAGCCACAAACGTGTTGCTACCACAACATGTTTCAGAAACATCTGCCGTGGGAACCTCAAGAATACGAAGATGCTCTCACAAGAGTGCGCACGGACGCCAAGAGTACCGACATTCAAGGTGCTTCCAAGGTCACAGAAATCATAATAACCATTCGAGATCATCTCGGTCATCGTCAACCTACGGCAATAGTAATTGTAGTGCGAGTAATTTAGCGAGCACCTCAGATGATAGAAGTAAGAACAGCCCAACCAGAGCATCCGCGAGCAACCCTGTGATGTTATTACCTCAACATCCATCGGAACACTCGATCACCTCCAGAGTGGGTGGGAAAAATGGTGATAACAGTAATCATTCCTCTTCAGGGAACGGAAGGGTGGGCACAACCATCGCTATTGTTCACGAGCCAGATAAACTTGATGACAGGTCATATACGTGTGCTGTGCAAAGTAATATCGCAAGTCAGAACGACGAGAAGAGTGTTGTTCCCTCTGGCGTCAGGTCGAGTTGGACTCAGGATAGCAATGGTAGGAAGAGAGAGGAGGCTACTTGGAGACGAAGACAAACAGATCCATCTGGAGAGACTATTAGAAATTATTCATATCACCGCGATTACCAGGAGGCGCTTTCCTCACTCCTGTGGCAGCCATATGAGTGTAGAGATCAGAGCCCTCAAGCAAACACCATTAGCGGTAGTATCGTGAATGATGGTGACGTCTCCATGTGGCTGTACCCGCAGCTCTCGAGGGCCACGAGGGACAGCAATGTGAATGTACCGTACGGGAATCGACTTAGTGATCCTTCACATTTATCTTCTTCGTCTTCCACCTCATCGATGTCATCGGGTTCTTCGTCAGTGGCTCTAGGAGTTGCAGCTATGGTAGAGGAGGGTTGCATATGGAGAATATCCGACAACGATGCGTCGTCGTCCTCTTTGAAGGCTCTGCTCTTGTCCGCCAGCAGCAGCAAGGACGATGGCTTGTCCTGGGGTGACTTGACAACCTCGCACAGCAGGTACAGTGGACTGTCAGCACCAGGGGATGCTGCTATCCATCAGAGAACTGGCAACAGCGCATGTTCTGCGGACGACCCACATCGAGGAAGAGAACCACGGCAGCATCAGCGCGCGGTAGAAGACGACGCAATGGTCAGTGACCTCCAAAAGCGGTGGAGTGTAGAGTCGCAAGGAGCGCTAGTGTCGGCTCATGAAGACTGCTCGCTGTGCTGTTGTCAACAGTTCACTCAGTTGGAGTGCGACCGGCGCACAGAGAGGTTAGGTAGTGGCTGTAGTTTATGTGGTGACGTTCAGGGGCCAGCAGCCATGCTGGTCAACGTAGATTGTCCTGTGGATACCAGAGGTGTTAGTGGTTCGAGGCCTTGCAGGGAAGAGACGCAGGCCCTAGTAGTGTCGTCTAGCGTCGCGACGCTCGTCAGTAGTGCGGGAGTGACGAGTAACAGTGTTGGTGATTGTGGTGTGAGTGTAGTGAGCTGCTACAGGGCAGTGCCTGTGTTAGTATCCTCTGTCCCCACTATACCGTGCCTCAACAATGTTTCAAACGTACAAATTGTGCAGGCGTCAACGCCGCCTCCACGGACAACGTCTTCGACGAGTGCCGGGATCATCGCGAGCGGAAGGACCTTCACCTCCACAGAGGCGCAGACGGACGACGTCAGCGTGCCTGTGGACGCGAGTGCGGCATCTCCCGCGAGGAGCATTGTTAACGCGAGTTCGCAAATAAGTAACAATCGGGAGCAGCGACGCCGTGAGCGTCGGGAGCGCCGTCACCAGCGGCGTTTGAACAGTGCGGGGGAGGGCATGTGGCAGGGCCAGGCGCCGCTGCCGCATCCTGGTGAGCGTCTCCCTGACCTTCTCAACTCACATCTGCCACCCCCCTACTCGACGCTGCCCCTGGGCTTGTCCCCCGTGCCCGTGCCACCTCCCCAAGTACCTGCGCCCCCACCCCCACCCCCAGTGTCGCCGCCACCACATCCTGGAAGCATGAGGTTCCCCTTCCAGATTACCCCTGCCGGACGCCGAAGGTAGGACCACCCACAGTTCTCTAAAGTGACCATAATATTGCTTGTATCTTGTGCAGCATATCTGTACAGCATATTGAGCCGACTTCCGTGCCACATGTAACCAAAATTAATATAATTACACGCATTCTTTAACGTAGATAATGTTCTACACCTCACTTCAGAATAAATTAGACCGAGTACAGCTCAATATTCTTAAGAAGGGCCTTTTCTGATATCAGAAGAGCTATTGTATCTCTTCCACGTGTGAATACTTCAATTCATGTGATCTGCAGATGTCACGATTGATAGTTATTATCAATACCTATAAAATAAAACCAATAATATAGTAAAATATTATTAATGTTGACCACAACAAATTATGTTTGAATTTTCTAAAAGCCTTTTCCTATGAAAATTGGACCGTAGAATTAGATTATGTGTGTTTAAGCCAAAGAAATATGTTCAATGTCTTTGTTACATTGTAAGTTCTACTAAACTTCCTGCATATTCTAAAACTATACATACGAATTGTTTTTATTTTTTAATTGAAAAACACGATATAGAGTATAGCTTATATTTTATATTTCCTCCTCAAAACTTTTTAGAATCACACGTCCATCAAACAAGCAAAAATGTGGCAAACTTGTTTGGTCTGATTTTAAAAAATTGTCAACATTGTTGTGATTTCCGAGTCAAACTGAACGATTCGAATGCACGAATAAGAATAATCGGGCTACAGTATGTAGGCAAACATGAAAAGTAAATTGCATTTAATTTTCAATTATACTGATAGTAACAATGAGCATAAGCATTATTACGAGAGTAGTAATTTATTATATCTTAAAAATAGAGATTTTTTCTTCGCCTATTTACATTAACCCAAGATATAAGACCACAAACAAATTTTTGAAAATTAAAAACAATAACACTTTCAAATAGTGTTTGTGATGGATCGTATTCTAAATATTAAAACACCTGACAAAGCTTCGAAATCTGAACAATCATAAAGGTCCGCCCACATAAATCTGTTCATGGGGAACTTCAAAAACTATAATACACTAAAAACAATAAGCTTAGTTTATAATTAAAAGTCGTTTAAAATAATTGTTTATATATTATGAATTATAAATCAAACTAATCATATATAGCCTTCCATGTCTTGAGACCATTGAAGGCTAAATAACTCTTGGATAGATAGGTATTGGGTAATATACATTTAAATAGAGTCTAGTGATTTTTCTGCAAAGTTGACCTGTGTGTTTATTAAAAGTGGTAATTACATAACATGGCGTGAATGCAATAAAGTGTTTAATTCGCCTCGCTAATACAGTAAGTTTATCATTATGTAAGCCAAGCAAAATGTTGATGCGTCAGGTATTTTTGTGATCAATAATCAATAACGCCGTTAGTTGATGGTGTTTAATGTTTGAGAAAATAATTTTTCCCATCTCCCAAACAAATGGCAAATAATGTGCTGGAAGTTATTGTCACATTATTGTAGCCTATAGTTAAATTGGAAAAAAAATTGAAATTCAATATTATATATAGAGTAGGCCGATATGTTTGGGAAGAAAAGTGGTTTTTCATCAAATTATTTGAAAATGATAGAATTAAATGGAATTAAATTTGATATGTGTAGCAAAGCTCATTTGTAACCCCAATAACCAATTATTCACTAATTAGGGCATATTGGTGGGTATGGTAAGTAAGTCAGTTTGATACAATAAAATTTAATATTCAGCTAAAAACACTATATTTAGCTAATTTTCATAAGAAGAACCTTTGAGAAAGATTTTTTTCTGTGGTTAAAATTTTTGGCATTTTACCAAATGATTAGTGCTATTTTATAGCTAATGGTACTATATAATATCAAAAGTCATAGGTGAGGTGCAGATCACATGATTTGACGTATGAATACGTGAAGGTAGATATAGAAAACTATCTATCAGCCCATTCTATGAAAATTAGACTGTATCTAAGCCTAGATATTACATGATTTATTAATGGAGTTATCATATTATTAATCATACTGGTAACACTCGACTACCATTTAATTGTGGTATTACAGAAATTATAAGTAACGAACGGTATGATGAAGTGAATATCTTGCTAGTCACACATTGTCCCACAACAAATGTCTCATGAGGATAATGTGTGACTGGTGACCTGGTGGTCTAGGGGTAAGGTGTCAGACTTCTGTGCTGGCGGCCGGGGTTCAATCCTCGGTCCCGGCACAGATTTATCTGATTACCAAACCCTTCCTTCACCTCTGACAAGACATCTTGTGAATGTGGGGAATGCCAGGCCTCCACCGTGGTTCGAATCCCACGTTAAACTGTAGGTCCTTCATTTCATCTCACAATCACCCTACCATTGCACATTAGCGTAAGTGCGTATAACCCGAATGGGTAGTAAGACGCGGTGCTAATAATAATGATAATATGTGTAATATTCACCCCGTCCTCCTGATTCACTTATCCTAGCACACTTACTAATGTAAAACATAAGCAGTGTAAGGGCCTGAGTTCTAGATAGATATGAAAAAATGCATAACACAAGATAAAAATATAAGTATTTCAGGTTCACGAACATTAATTACGATTGCTTAAAAACAGGGGGGAAAAAAAGTTTACTAAAGACTTTTATAATTAATTCCTCTGTGGCCCTGGGGTAAAATGCTTGCCTCAAGACCCAATGTTCGTGGGTTCAAACCCAACCGGTGTCGTCAAATTTGTCTTGAGTGATACAAAAAACGTTGCACAACTTCCTTCGGAGGGTAAATAAAGCTGTTGCTCTTATGTCGATTGTGGCATGTATAAGAACACTGATAGGTATGTGAAAATGCCTCTCCCGGAAAAATTGGAAGGCACTTTCGCCCTCGTTCAAGGAAATGATCGTGTGCTGATATAATCAGTCAGTACAGAAAGTGCACGTCTAACGTGGGACATAATGTAGACTTGTGTCTGACTGTACACTACCACCCCACTTCCCCCCAATCCAAATGTAAGCTCAGTGGACATGTTATTTTCCCTTGTTACTGAAATATAAGCTTGCGTCTAAGCATACATACACCCCCATTCCCTCTTTGTACTAATGTGAGTGCAGCGGACGTTATTGTCTCCAGGCAGGTATCGCCGCCTCGCGACAGTCTCACTAGAAAGTAGGCCACCCGTAAACCCCCCCCCCCNCCCCCCCTCCCCCTCGTGGAAAGTTGGATGTAAGATTGTCGGATCACGTCTCAACAGACATTACAACTTACTTCAGCTTGTTCAACACACACAAACATCAACTGGGGAAACTGGAACAACGCCTTAACTAGATTTATCCCAACTTTTTGGTAAAAAAAAACCAAAACAGTTAATTTGGAATGGGAGGAACGCTAGGTAAAAGTCAATAATGTATTTTTTTGCAATTTTTATACTAACTATTTTTGGGCAAAATGATATTAGAATATTATTACCATTTAGTTGAAATATGATTTCACCCGTTTCGGTGGCCACAGGGTCTAAACCAGGGTTATTTAACCTTTTTCTGTTCACGTGCTCCCAGATACAATTTATCTTCAACTTTGTATCCTTAAAGTCGTTCCAAAGTGCATTACACGTTATACATGTTAGATAATCTACATTTAAAATAAGTAAAATTTATTACGTCCAATAAATAAATAATAATTTCTAAATTATAAATATGTAGATAAATGTATATACAGGGTGTCTACTGGGTCACGAAAGTCCCGAAAGTCATGAAAAAGTTACTAATTGCAAAAAAAAAGTCATGAAAGTCCCTGAAAAGTCACAAATTTTCAATATGTTGGCCATAAAGTCAAGAAAATATTTTTGTTTGAATTTCACGTGCATCGTAACAACGTGTCAAATGTCGACCCATGATGCCATGCACTAGCCGCAAGTTGCCTGATTGTTTGTACCGTGACACCAAGGACAAGGTTAACGTTCGCCATCCAGTTAAAGTTTAATGTTGAATGTGAGTGCATTATGCCTATATATACATTATATAACGTTCAACCATTTAACGAAGGAGTTTTGTGGTCAAAAGCTTCACCAAAAAGTCACTAATTTTTTGTTCCTCCAACTTAGTAGACACACTGATATATTTTTAATTTTATGTATCTCATAAGATGTGTTTACGTACTTTAGGTTGACTATCACTCGTCTTATGGCTCTTGGCCTTGTCGACTACAAGTCTAAAACCTATTTTGTGGGATGGTGGGCGGGAGGGTGAAAGGCATAGCGTGGCTTCACAACTGACCAAAGTATCCTTCCGCGCCACAAGAACAGTTGAATCACGAAAAACGTAGATGGCGCCAGCTACCGGATAGGTCTTGCGGAAAAATCATACGTTTGGAAATATCAGTTTTCTTGAGAACGAGTGAAATTTTCATGTAAATATTTTCAACGCCTCTTCTAAGATAATGTATAAATGTTTATTAATTGTTACATTTTCTTATTTTTTGTTCTGAAGCTGGCAGTTTTCTATTGAAAAATGTCAATTTTATCGATATTTGATCACTGTTAAAACTACAGTGGAGGTGTGTATATAAAAAGTATAACTTAATCGACATGCTTCTATTCTTGACCAAACTGTTTCCGAAAATAAACCAACAAAACAATAAAAATTCTTGAAGATAACAGTTTGTTCCCATGGCTCTGCATTCCCACGCCAAATGAAAAGGGCTAATCGCCTTAAGACGTCACCCTCGCAATATACCAGACTGTTGATGATGGGAAGATCGGAGCTCTAGTCCCTGTAGGGTGTTCTAGAAGTGTTTTTGCTTAAATTGTTTTCCACTTTCCCCTTCATGAAAATTCGGGTACACTGAAATTAAATCCAACCTTTCTCATCCCTAAACATTATCATAATTACTACGTAGGCCTATGCAAAGAGCCCGAACGGGTAGTAAGACGTGGTGCATACAAAAGTAAACTAGTGGCATTGACGGCTTTATCCTAAGCCTAGGACTTAACCATTCAATTTTCAAATAAAATATTGCTTAGGTAGGCCTATAAAAACATTTACACTCTGATTTTCAAAGGAAGCCCATTATCTGAAAACTGGAAAATCATATTACCACAATGGCGTGAAAAAAAATTACAATTGTAGTTTAGCTACAGTCTTAGTCCATTTAATTAGTGATGTAAGGAGAAATTTCACAGTAATTCATAAGGAAGTTTATTGTAAACTTTTGAAAAGTTTCAATTAATGAAGGTGGTGGAACGCGGTATTCCTATTAAAATCAGAATTTACCTAGGTATTCTTTACACATGGTTATAGGAACAATTCTTGAAGATATTTGTGAGTGTAACAACATTTGATGAGAAACCTTTTAAACGAAGATAAAAAGTTGTAATTAAATTCCGGGACGTCATTTACAGATATTCAACAACGGTTGATATCACCATGCGAATAAAATTAGACTATATATATTGTATTTAATTTATGTATATATATATATACTGCAAAAACACCGAACTTCTCGCGTACTGTACACTCCCGCCTTAACTTGCTCTCTCTTCCATCCCACTTTCATCTGTGGGTTAGGTGACCTGGTGGTCTAGGGGGTAAGGTGTCAAGACTTCTGTGCTGGGGGTCCGGGGCTCAATCCTCGGTCCCGGCACAGATTTATCTGATTACCAAACCCTTCCTTCACCTCTGACAATACATCTTGTGAATGTGGGGAATGCCAGGTCTCCACCGTGGTTCGGATTCCACGTTAAACTGTAGGTCTTCCATTTCATCTCACAATCACCCTACCACTACACATTAGCGTAAGTGCGTATAACCCGAACGGGTAGTAAGACGCGGTGCTAATAATAATAATAATAATTATTATTATTATTCTTAAACAATTATTATTTTTAGTTTTACAACTTAAAAAAGAATAATTTTAAAAGAGACTCTCACGCTACAGATATAAATCCAGCTGACTAACATATTATACACATAAACAGAGAGTAGAGCCAAACAGTTTAAATTTATTTTATTAAATTCCTTCACAACATATAATACATCCGTTTGAGTTGTATATGGACCGCCATGTTGTGGTTAGTTCAATGTAAAGGAAATGTTACCTGAGTAATGTGTAGGCATGGTTCCCAATGATGTGGACATCTGCCACGGTCGTTGACTTTTAATGTATGTTGTTGGCGTCAGCTGGGAACTCCTGCAACTGTTGTTTGTTTGTCGGCTGTAAGAATGTTATCACGCTTTCACGACACAGTGGGATTTAAATATTACTCATGTCTACAAGCTCTGTATTTCTGAGGGGCTGAAAATATTAAAAAACAAGAACTATACAATAATAACATACATACATACATACATACCTAATCATGCTGTTTCTTTACGGGGTAGGCAAGAAACTGTGCATAAAGCTCAAAAAACGACTCCGTACTTAATCCATCCTCACTAACTTTCTCCGCACTCCCCTATCCTTGCATACTCCCTTCACTTCTTCACTTCAAGAATATCTATACACCGAGTCAGACATACTCTTTTATTCTTAAAACTCTTAATGTTTATTTTTTCTACATATTCTACAACATTTAGCCACGTCTTACATGCGCTACACCTTCCTTTTGATCCACACACACTCTATATTAATATATTTTATTTGACTTCGATCCACACTCATCCTCTCAACATGTCCAAACCAACGAAGACACTTCTTTCATATTTAACTATTGGATTCCCTTTCAAACCAGACTCCTTCAGCACCCATTCATTACTTACTCTGTCCGTATGAGTTTTTCACACACATTTATTAAATATTTCATTCCAACTGCATTCACTTCTCTCTTGTGTTTCTATTTACAAACCCGTGCTTCACACCCATACAACAATGTTGGTGCTAGCACACTTTTATATACTACTGTCATCTTTAGCTCGTTCGATACTACTTCATTCTTTGCCATAGTCCACTTACATCAAACTACTCTCCGATATGCGTTCACCCATTTGTCGATTTCACTCTACATACTTACATTTTTACAGCTTCCGTCTTTAAGTTATTCCCTTATCTACAGTCGTGACTATAACTACCGTCTTGAAGTTATTCCTCTAACTTCCATCTTTAAGTTATTCCTCTAATTATTATTCCCTAGCTACTATATTGAAGCTATTAATCTAGTTTATGGATTGAACTAGTTCTGTTGTGATCTGGCCTTTGTGGTTGTTAACCAATACCGACTTGAGCACTTGAGTACATTTTTGCTAGCGCAAGTTTTTTCTTTGCTTGGAAGTTAATACATAAAGTGGGTACTATGTGCCAAGTGGCACACTCAGGGTGGAAGGTGAGGGCAAATGGGGCATTTACCCCTTTTCTCAAGAACCAAATGGTTTTAATAAAAACCTAAAATTCATCAAGTTTAACTACGGTATAAAATCGAGCACTGAAGATGTGTTGAATGAATTCAATCTACATAGTTTAGTCTAATAGGCAGCTAATTTCAACAATTAGCCAAGTGAAGACCAATCTATGTGGATTCTAGAGGCATTTAAATCTAAACGAAATTCATAAGGAATGGCTCATCCAAATAACTTCTAGGTGCATCCAATTGTTTTACTTTTTACTGGAGAGGATACTCGAACTCTTTTTTTGGGTTTTAGGGTAGACCTCTTTAAAAAAAACCTTTATTTTGCTAACCAACCCCTCCAACCCAACCACCACCCCTCCAATCCAAGCAACCCCTTCCTCTGAATTTCGATTCTTGCTACAACCTTTACTGTTCCCACAACCCACTCTCCTCCAAAGTAAATATCTGGGTGCGCCACTGTAGCCCATGCATTGGTTCATGTTGCAAAGATCTGTTACTGTGCTGACAGAGTTGATAATAAAAATATGGGCTGGGTGATGTTTAGAAAGAAACTGCGGCTGTATTTAGTTCAATCTAGATACGATCATTGTTCCTGAAACATAGGCAACACAACTAGGCACTCTGTATGCCTACACAATAAAGCGATAGATAGTGAGTGATAAAAACGAAAGTTAATTACAATCATCCGTATCGGTGGGCACGTGGACTAAATTATAAGCTCATCTGACTTGGTATGCCATTGATGGGGAATTCGGGGTTCGAATCCTTGTCAGGTGTAGGCCTACGGTACTGAAGTATTTTTACGTTAATGGTTTTCCCACATTACTTCCACGCAAGTGCAGGTACAATTCCTCTTCTTTATGCATTCATTATAATTATTTACCTCACTATAATAACTAAATTTGTTTAACTCGGACTGATAATCTTCATAGAAAGGACCTTATCTGACAGCTCAAAAGAGTTTCATGTATTCACACGACAAGTCATGTGATCTTCAGCTGTCACGGCTTATTAAAAAAATAGCCTACATATAAAATAGCAAAATTAACAAATGTATTTCATAATTGTATCAATGTTGGCCACAAAAATTATGTTTGTAGCCTACGTATGAAAATTTGACAGTAGTTGTTCACAAATCACCGCACTGTGGGTTTGTTTTAGGATCTACTTTTCCACCTACCCTCCTGTTCCTCACATTTATCTTTGTCTTAGTCTATTGCTATAATTATATATTGTTTAATTCACCGCTATCCGGATAATAATGTTTCTCGTGAGGCAGCATGCTGTACGCCTGCTTGTAACAATAGCAACATGCTGCATGCCATATTGTAACAATGGAAACATGCTGTATGACATATTGTAACAATGGAAACACACTGTATGACATATTGTAACAATGGCAACATGCTGTACGCTTGCTTATTATTATTATTATTATCAGCACCGCGTCTTACTACCCGTTCGGGTTATACGCTGCTTGCTTGTAACAATGACAGCATGCTGTATGACATCTTGTAACAATGACAGCGTGCTGTATGACATCTTGTAACAATGGAAACATGCTGTATGACATATTGTAACAATGGAAACATGCTGTATGGCATATTGTAACAATGGAAACATGCTGTATGACATATTGTAACAATTGAAACATGCTGTATGCCATATTGTAACAATGGCAACATGCTGTACGCTTGCTTGTTACAATGGCATCATGCTGTACACCTGCTTGTAACAATGGTAGAATGCTGTATGACATCTTGTAACAATGACAGCACGTTGTACCAGGGAAGACTGGTTAGAAATAGAGCGGCACATTGGACCTATGTACTCGCCATGAATACTTAGCTCGGTTGCTACTAATGGCGCATGGCGTCTTTATCCTGTTCACGTCTATCTTCCACCAGTTGAGAACAGCACTATTAGTGCCGGGTTTATGGATTCTTGTTCGCGTGTTTTTACTCAACTCTTTCTACTCTCATTTCACGCAAATGTGAAAACACTTTCTTTGAATTAAGCCTTAATCATTCCTAAATCATTATCTTAATTAGTTAATATGTGTATAACCCGAACTGGTGATAAGACGCGGCGACACAAAATGAAAGAAAGGTATATCGACCTTGTTCTAAGCAAGTTCCTATTAGGGCTTAAAAAATGGATACTGGGACTGTGAAGCATGTGGTGCGAGAGTGACTCAAGTGCCTTGCTATGAGTGTAAATAGAAGCACGAGGGATTAATTATCTTTGTAAATTATTATCATTTCTCTTAGACTATTTTGATATTATATTTTGTTTTATATTTTGTAATTAATCCAAATGACTTATTAATTTTACTTAGGTAATTTGGAATCTTAACTTGTGTTATAAATCAGACGAAGCTACGACAGGCCTAGCAAGCCGGTAGTGGAAAATATAGGGCTTGAATAAAAAACTGACCCAGGCCACAGGCTGGAAACAATAATGGATGTAAAACTTGTATTACCAATATTTCAGCTTAACTATACCTTGAATATTTCATGTATTTAATTGGGTAAAACCCACTTCGGTGGTCTATTGGTGTAAGGCTGGGGTGGGTAACCTCGTCTCCAATTGCCACATGTGGCGAATCGGCCTTAAAAGTGTGGTGAATTTGAGTTGCTCAGCTCTCACAGTAATATCAACTTTCTCTTGATGGCGTGTGCCGGTAGTAACGTGGTGTGGTGTTTCTTGCATATCATTGGAAGAAAAAGGATTGCCAAATTTCGCATTACATTTTCTATTGGAATAATTTTCATCATTTGCGTCTTAGGCAGTTGAAACTAAGTAGGCCATATTTACATTATTATTATTAGCACCGCGTCTTACTACCCGTTCGAGTTATACGCACTTACGCTAATGTGTAATGTTAGGGTGATTGTGAGATGAAATGGAGGACCTACAGTTTAACGTGGGATCCGAACCACGGTGGAGGCCTGGCATTCCACACATTCACAAGTTGTGATTAATACACGTCTTGTCAGAGGTGAAGGAAGGGTTTGACAATCAGATAAATCTGTACCGGGACCGAGGATTGAACCCCGGCCGCCAGCACAGAAGTCTGACACCTTACCCCTAGACCACCAGGTCACCCATATTTACTTAAATGGTTTGGATAAACTTATTCTAACAATGTGTGTGTTTTAGCACCACGTCTTACTACCTGTTCAAGTTATACGCATATATACTATTTACGCTATTGGGTTATGGATGGGGAAGGTTGAATTTAGAGGTAGTGTCCCGAAATTGCGTGTAGGGAGAGTGGAAAACCTTTTAGGAAAAACCACCTACAGTACACCTTATCGGGATTCGAACCCTAATCTCCCCGTCATCGGCAGTCTAGTCTAACTCAAGAATGACGCCTTAGCCCATGCCGCCACTGAATCAGGCAACACTAGGGTCTATGTGTTGTTTTATATGTTCGATTGAGCAATCTAATTTCTCTATTTGTACCTGGTGTGTCAAGTTTCACTTCTCTTCCACCACAATTGTGGCTACATTGAAATCTTTGGGGTAAGGCGTCACTCTCTTTTTAGACTAGACTGCCGATGAGAGGGAGATTGCGGTTTGAATCCTGGTCATTTATACTCATTACTGAGGGTGTTTTTTTCCTGAATGGGTTTCCTCTCTCTCTCTCTCTCTCTCTCTCTCTCTCTCACTCTCTCTCTCTCTCTCTCCACACAAATGTGGATATAGCTTCTCAAATTCAACCTTCTTCATCCCAAACACACTAGTGCAATTAGTACATATATGCTTACAGACCCAATGGGTAGTAAGACACGTTGATAAAAAATATAGCAAGCCCCCCTCTCGCCCCATATCCATGGCTAACACGTTCCTAGTGAAACCGCGGATAGTACCGAACTATTTTATAACGTAATATTCATCCAACATACATAAATACCCCGAAAATTGAAAAATGACACCTGAACACGGGAATCGAACCCAGAACCTTTGGCATAGTATTTTAAAGCAGAGTTTATGATGGACGTGCAGAACTCGTCGGTAACAAATGTTTGATTTTATTAAGATCACGAGCTATCAGATAACGCAACTCGGTGGTTGGCTTAAAGCTGCCACTTACATAAATACGGTAAAGTTTAATTGATAAATTATTCATAGTAAGACATTACCAACATTAAATAAAGTAATAGTAATAATAACGTGTACTGTACATTACAATGTACTTATTCTCCATTCTTCTTGTTGAGACGATCACATGATGATGACGTAGATATGACAGCACAATGGCCACGATGAGAAGATGAAGTGGAGTGATGGTGTAGCCATTGTTGACTTAGAAACACATTTTTTCTTTAATTAAAAGTAAGTAAAGTTGGACAGCGGTAAGCCACGGAAACCGAATCAGTGAATACTGGAGCCCTACTTAATATGGATAAATTAATAGTAGATCCTTATGGGTAAAGTGTCGGGCCTCTGTGTTGGGGGTCCGGGGTTCAATCCTCAGTCCCGGCACAGATTTATCTGATTACCAAACCCTTCCTTCACCTCTGACAAGACCTGTATTAATCACAACTTGTGAATGTGGGGAATGCCAGGCCTAAACTGTGGTTCGGATCCCACATTAGTTAAACTGTAGGTCCTCCATTTCATCTCACAATCACCCCACCATTACACATTAGAGTAAGTGCGTATAACCCGAACGAGTCGTAAGATGCGGTGATAATAATGATGATGATGATGATGATAATAATAATAATAATAATAATAGTAGTAGATTCTGATATCGGAATAAAAAACTCTGTTCCCGTTGTATGTGAACATCCACTGATCTGTCGCTCTCATGACAGTACATTATCAATTGAAGGTGTGGCAATGGGTTTCCCCTGTTGCCCCAACCTCCCCACTTGCCAATAGAGTCATTGACAAGTAGAGGGAAGTTTTGGCTGATTTGATATGCGAGTTACAGGCTGTTTTCACAGACCCTTATCCTCGTTGCATGAACTTAACAATTTATGACTTGGTACCTATGATTTAATCGTACAAAGTACACGGTTTGAGTTGGTTTGTAGCCCGACACAAGATATCCACCTTGACAGAAGCGTCAAGCTAGGTCACCTGTGAAAGGGCTGTATTGCTTTGTGAGTTACAGGCAGCATACGCTAACCCTTATCCTCATGGAATGAGGGTGAAAACAGTGAATTTATGAAATTTCTACAACTAATGGATGATGAGTGTGATTGAAGTGTGGAGGTGTGAGTGATTCCTGAAAAAGAATTACATGTTTGATTATTCAAAATATACACTTGATGAAGGATGGAATTGAATGTGAGTTTGTGGGTGATTTTTTTTTTTTAATTCTTTTAAATATTTTATCACTGTCTCTATCTGTCAGCTCGTCTTGTCGCTCTACTCCAGCCTTGGGCGCTTGTAGGATCTTCGGTCATGCGGGTCGTAGTTGCCCAGTTTTCGTATTAACGGATTTTCATGTTCCGCACTTTGCTTGTAGAACTTTTCTCGTCGTTCCTTGAATATTTCCTGTAGTGTCTTGGTCTTTGTTATTTCGTGTAGGTGATCAACCCTCGTTCTTATGTCTGTTCCTGTTATTGTTCTAAGTACTTTGTTTTGTACGGTCTGCAGCTTCTTGATGTGTGTCCCTGCTGCGTAGCCCCATCCTACGCAGCCGTAAAGAATAACAGGCTGTATTACACTTTTATAAATAGTTAGTTTTGTTTTCTGATCGAGTTGGTGACCTTTAAGTAGTGGGTACAGTTGTATGAATAAGGCAGTTGCAGATTGTTTGGTTCGGTCTATATGTTTGGTCCAGGTTAGTCTCCTATCAATTGTTATGCCAAGATATTTGCATTCGGTCTGATACGGAATATCCTCTTGAAAGAGGGTGAAGTTTTCCGGGGGTTGCTGCCTTCTCCTAGTCACTACCATGGCCGTTGATTTTGTGGTGTTGACTCTCACTCTCCATTCCGCAAGCCAGGTCTCTAGTAATATCAGGTAGCGTTGTATTGCCAGTGTCGCGTAGTTTAAGTTTTTTCCTCTGGTGTAGATTAGTGTGTCATCAGCAAATAGTCGGACTGTCATTTTCGGATGTGTCGGAATGTCAGCCACATATAGGTTAAATAGATAGGGTGCCAGGACCGA
This sequence comes from Timema monikensis, assembly GCA_902151445.1. NCBI lineage: Eukaryota > Metazoa > Arthropoda > Insecta > Phasmatodea > Timematidae > Timema > Timema monikensis. The sequence goes on from CABFVZ010000954.1 coordinate 145,791, forward strand.
CCCTTGTGGCACTCCAGATTTTACAAGGACCTTTTCGGACAGTGATCCCTCGATATAGACGTTGAATTCTCTGTCCTCCAAGTAGCTTCTTATGAGTCTGATGGCTCCCTGTGGGAAGTTGCCTTGTATCAATTTATGGAGTAGGCCATAATGCCACACCTTATCGAAGGCCTTTTCAACATCCAGGAATATAGCAATCATATATTCCCTTTTGTTGAAGGTATCTGTGGCGTCTTCGATGAAGTTGATCAAAGGGTGGATTGTAGAGTGGTGTTCTTTAAACCCAAACTGAAGGTCGGGGATTACGTTGGTCGATTCTGAGTGTTGCTTGAGTCTTTTTAGTAGTACTGATTCAAATAGTTTGGCTGTTGTGTTAAGTAGGCTAAGTGGTCTTCGGTTTTGCGGGAATATGCTATTTTTTCCAGGCTTGGGTATGCTTATGACCTTTGCTTTTTTCCAGACTTTTGGGAAATAGAGTAGTTTGAGTGCCGCGTTCGTTATTTGGGTTAGTATGGTTATAGCGACATGCGGTAGGTTCTTCAACATTTCGTTAGTAATTCCGTCTATCCCCGGGGCTTTATTTTGTCGGAGGGTTTTGATGCTGTCCAGGAGTTCCTCTTCCGTGATTGTGTCAAGTGGGTCGGTTAACGGTCTTTCCAAGTATGTGTTTACCCTTCTAATTACATTGTTATTGAATTCTATTTCCTGCACAGGGTTGGGTGTAAATTGTAGTTCAAGTGTCTCTGCAATCGCATTGGCCTTGTCAATGCTCTTGTAGGCCATCCCTTGCTGTCCATGGATTGCAGGTGTGCCCACTTTTTTTGCGGTACCTTTTAGTATCTTTGTTATGGTCCATGCTTTTTGTGTGTCAGTCGCTGTGTCCGTAACGAACGTGTTCCATTTAGCTCTTCTGTATTCGTTGACTGTCCTCCTTACCTGTGCTTTAAGTCGGTTGTATCTTGCTCTCTCCTGTGGTGTCCTTAGCCTCTGCCAATCTCTTCTTGCTTCCCTTTTTTGGGCAATTAGGTAGTTTAGGTCGGGCCGGTCAGACCTTATGTCCTGTTGTTTTTGGGAAGTCTTTGTGTTTACTCTGTAAGTCTCTTGTATTGTCATTGTCAGGACGTCTATGGCAGCGTCAACGTCTTCTTGTGACTCAATTAACAGGTTTCTTGGAATATTTTCCTGTAGTTCAGTGTTAAATTTCATCCAGTTTGTAGTCTTAATATTCGGTTTGCGCCAGTTATTTTTGTGTTCGGTGTCGACGTCCCATTCGCAGAGGATAGGATTGTGATCCGAGTCCAACTCTTGCAATACTGTTAGGGTTTCATTTGTTATCTTTAAGTTGGTCAATATTAAATCTAGAACATCAGGCCTATGTAGGTAATTCGCTGGATAGAAAGTTGGAGATTCCGGTGCCAATACGTTGTATTCTGTGTCTGTTGCATGTTCTTCCAGTATACGTCCCTGTCTATTAGTTAACCGGCTATTCCAAAGTGTATTCTTACTGTTGAGGTCTCCCCCTATCAGGAAGTGGTCGCCTGTCGTCACAATATCAAGGTCTGTTTTAAGAAGCATCTTGGTTGGCGGGTTGTAGGCGGCCACAAAGTTGATATGGCCGCTTTTGGTATTTACCGTTACTGCTGTTGCCTCAAGGTTTTCTGTGTCTTGTATGGTTGATCTGTAGTGCGGTAGATAATTTCTTATGACAACAGCCGTACCTCCTCCCCTGCCGTGTACTCTGTCAGTTCTGTATGTGTTGTAACCTGTTATGTTGAATCTTTTGTCTGCATTAAGATGTGTTTCCCCTATTAATGCCAAGTCTATACCATAGGTTTGTAAGATCTCCTCGAACTCGTGGATTTGATGGAGAATGCCGTTAGCATTCCAACTCAGAATTCTGAGGGTATTTGCTCCCATAGGCAGAGGTTTATTCGTCGTTAGAACCGAAGTAGAATTCCGCCGCTGCTTCGATTATGAGCATGAGTTTTGACATTTTGTCTTTAGTCTGATTTATTTTTGTTAAGTATGTTTTTATGTGTTTTAAAAATCCGCATATATTTAGCTCCTTTATTATTGCAAGTATTTCCTTAAAGTCAATTGGTGTGTTTGATTCCTGTTCTTTCTCTTTTTATTTCTGTGGTCCGTCTCGTTTGTCTACCAAGATATCTCTGTACGAACGAGTAGTGTGTGTGGTTGGCATCGTCTTGTTTGGTAGTAGAGGAAAATCTTTTCTTGTCACTAGAGTGGATGTTTTGGTTTCAGTTCTTAGTCTCTGCTCTATTTTCATTTCAACTGCTTTTAGATATTCTGGACACTTTGAATAATTAGCAGTGTGGTTTCCTCTACAGTTCACACATTTAGCTGGGGTTGTGTTGTCCTTTTTTGTGCATTCTGAGGTCAAGTGAGGGGCCATGCATTTTACGCATTTTGGATTGTTAGAACAATTGTTCTTTGAATGCCCAAACTTCTGGCACCTATGGCATTGTAGGATATAGTTAGGTGATTGGATGTAATGTTCTATTTTGACCCTAGTGTGATTTATGAAGTTTTCTTGGAATATTTTTATGTTTTCATCTGATCTTGTCATGGTACAGATGAATATTGGTAGTAGTTTGATATTGTCCTGTGAGCCTAGTTCTGTTTGGGTGCGTGATTGAAACTGCCTGACATCAGACGGAGTGTATCCTATTTCTCGGAGCTCTTCTGTGATCTCGTCCGTAGTCATGTTTGGGGGGAGCCCTTTAATTACTACCTTCAAGGGTCTGTCCCTTGGGAGGGTGAATGTATGGTACTCCTGGCCTATCAGTTTGAGGTATGTTTGCATTGATTTGAAGTCTTCAAGGGTTGCTACTTGTAGTTTGAGTCCTTCCTTGATGTAGAATATTCTATATGTCCCCTTCAGTTTCTCCTTCATCGCCTTAGTTATTTTAGAGTAGTTAGTGGTGCCCCTTACCACAATGGGTGGAATTCTTTGTCTTGGTTGTTTGTCTTGGGTGCTGTTCTCCCTAGCGGGTTCCTTTGCCCCTTCAGTGGTCTCCATTAGTTCCTCCTGGTCAGATATTGCGTCAAATTGATTAGTGATTTTGATAGATTTCGAGGGTTTTTCTTCCTTCTGTTTAAATAAAAGTTTTCTCTTCAGAATAGTAGCTTCTAGGAAGCCGTCTTCGTCAGAGTCTTCGTCAATATTCTCAACGTTTATGTCTTCTTCCAGGTGTCTTGACATGTCCAGTGTTTGCTGTCTTTTTAGTTTCATACGTTCTTGTTCAGCCGTCATGTCCATGTTTATCTTGTGTTGTTGGCCCTATAAAGGGCCGACAACGGTTTGGTCAATTTTACTTCTACAAGTGTGTTAGCTTTGTCCCTTGTTAAAGTAACTGTTGTGGTATGCCCACTTGTTGATAACTCACCCCTCAGTCGATGCTCGATGAGAGTTGAGGCCTATACTCGAGGTGAAGTCAACCTTCCAACCTCTTATATCTACAGAGTCCCCGAAAAAGAGGTGAAGTCAACCTTCCAACCTCTCGTCCGTCACTCTCCGTCCGTCCCTCTCGTCTCGTCGTCCGTCATCGTCTGAAGGTGTGGCCTGGCCCATTGAACACTCTTAACAAGTGCATTCTATGTAGCGTGTGCCTTTTGAGCTAACCTATCCGTTACGTGTGTGTCCAACTCGTGGAAAGGACCCGCTTTGGTGGTCACCTGCTTTAAGACGCTACTCTCGCAATAGAGTATATTACTGAAGATAGAGATATATATATAAAGAGAGAGAGAGGGGGGGGGGG
>CABFVZ010000954.1:149952-172479 GCA_902151445.1 Timema monikensis
GTGTGTGTGTGTGTGTGTGTGTGTGTGTGTGTGTGTGTGTGCGTGCGCGCGCGGGTGTGTGCCAGGCTCATTTCACGCTGAATGACCGCCATTGATTTCCTGTGGGGACAGCAAAGAAGCAACATCGGAGCCTCCGACTCCAGCAACGAATGATGACGTCAGTTTAATGCAAGTTTCTACATTTCTTCTCTTAACGAGAGCAAAAAGTAAAGGCAAATATATTAAGGTGGGATGAAAGGGTTTAAGGCCACTATGTTTATAATTTGTAACGAAAAAATAATTTTGAACGATATGAATAAAATATTGCTTCCGTAGATGCGTTTAGTTTGATTTTCAACATAAAGTTTATGTTCAAACCAAGCCGGGGTTGACGGATTTTTCTTGAGCGATAAAAATCCGCAGCACGACTTTCTTTGGAGGAAATGTAAAGACGTCGATCCCATGTAGATTGTGCATGTAAAATAACCCTGGAATCTGTTTGAAAATTCATTTCCCGGCAAAATTAGTAGGCCCTTTCTCTTCTGCCCATAGACATTCTCGTGCGATGACATAATTAGTGGGTTCATAAAGTGCACGTTAAACACCTAAAAAAAAAAATGCAGTATCTATAGTTCTCAATAATTTGTCACGATTATATTGGTATTTAATGTGTAATTTTTTATTTAAAAAACCAAAGTCAAACTATATTCTTTAAATTGAAAAATTACACCTTGACACGTGAATCGAACCCAGGACCTTTGGATTAGTACGCCAATGTTCTAACCACTTAGCTATCCAGGAATAGTCGCGTGTCGAAAGTAATTCATCACTCACATTTTAACATACAAGGCAGAGTCTGTGATGGACGTGCGGAAACCGTCGGCAATAAATGTGTGATCATTTAAGATCACGAGCTATCAGATAACGCAGCCATGCTCGACTCTGTAGTTGTCTTAATGCTGCCACTTGTGCATTTATAACTGTACGAGTCCACATATCATCATGGATTAAATAGCAAAGCTACTTTATTTATTAGTTACGGTTATAGCCGCATCTAAATATCATATTCTGTAAATTGAAAAATTACACCTGGACAATTTACAGAATATGATATTTAGACGCGGCTATAACCGTAACTAATAAATAAAGTAGCTTTGCTATTTAATCCATCATTAAAAGTCAAATTTTTATGCTAACTGTGAAAATACCAGCATTAAGTTTTCCCTTCCATCTCACCTTAAGTACACCCAAACCAAACAATGTGTTTAGTTTTAATACAACCTCTATTGCGACGAGTTGTTTTTTTCCGTTCTGTTTTCTAAATTTCGGACATATTTGTTATTTCCTTCCATAGTTTGTATTTCGTTAAAATAGAAATGAGGGAGGGAATATGTGATCATAAGTCCACCATGCTTAGGGCTCATAGGCCGTTGTGGCATAATATTACATTCGCCCCACTATTGTTTCAAACAAATCAACATGGAATATGATTCATTACTCCATTGTTCTTACATGTAAATTAAATCAATATGCTATAAAACATTTAATACACATTAGTTTCGTTTAAACATAAATCAACACTTAGACCCTATTATAATACACATTTCTACTTTTTTTATTTCAATATTAATTTATATGTGATTCTTTAACTTAATTTCATTAAAATATTATTCATAATAAAAATGATAGCTTGTCCCAATTATCGCTACAATAATTATTTCGTCTGAATGAAAATCAACATATTACAATAGAGCCTGTTTCCATTCACCACATTTCTATTTGAACATAAATTAACAAATGACGTTATTCCATTGGCCTCATTTTCATCTCAACATAAATCAACATTGGAAAAAATATTCCAGCCATCTTATATCTAATATATTATAAATCAATAGAGGACATTATGTTCAAATTATAGTTGGATTTAGTTACTCTCGGAATAGATTGGACTGCCGATGACAGGAACATTGGGTTTCAAATCCCAGTCAGGTGTCCTGAGGTTTTTCCCCCTAAAATAGTTTCCCACTCTCTCACCACATAAATGTGGGTACACTTCCTTTGGATTAAACTTTCTCGTCCTTAACACAATAGCGTAATTGGTACATATTCATATAACCTTAACAAGTAATAAGACTTGGTGCTAAAAAAATAGGATTTAGGTATAAAGGACGTTCTGCAAGGCCCTTCCTTTTTAAGTCCTATTATAGACTCCGTTGTTTAATACAAAATTAGATAAATATAGGACTTTATAGTCCAGCTACCCCACAGTAAGGACAAAATAAATCAACACGTTAAAATACTTCATTGACGCCAAAATTAGGTTCAACATAAATAGATATGTAATATTTCACTCGCCTCAAGTTAAGATCAACATTCATCAACATTACATTACATGTAATGTTCCATCTAACCCATTTTCATTTTGGCATATTCTTGTAACAAAAGTTGTACAGCTTACCGTACTTAGAGATCTGGTTTAGGTGTTGTTCCACCTAGGGTGGCTGATGGTGAATCCCCCCAACATGGGATGTAGGGGATTGGTTTGGGAGGCGTTCTACCTAGGGTGGCTGATGGTGAAATCCCCCCAACAAGGGATGTAGGGGATTGGTTTGGGAGGCGTTCTACCTAGGGTGGCTGATGGGGAATCCCCCACACAAGGGATGTAGGGGATTGGTTTGGGAGGCGTTCTACCTAGGGTGGCTGATGGTGAATCCCCCCCAACAAGGGATGTAGGGGATTGGTTTGGGAGGCGTTCTACCTAGGGTGGCTGATGGTGAATCCCCCCCCGACAAGGGATGTAGGGGATTGGTTTGGGAGGCGTTCTACCTAGGGTGGCTGATGGTGAATCCCCCCAACAAGGGATGTAGGGGATTGGTTTGGGAGGCGTTCTACCTAGGGTGGCTGATGGGGAATCCCCCCAACAAGGGATGTAGGGGATTGGTTAGGGAGGCGTTCTACCTAGGGTGGCTGATGGGGAATCCCCCCAACATGGGATGTAGGGGATTGGTTTTAACATTTATCTTCTTTTTGCAGCAATTTAAGCTGTTTTTTTATATACCACTTGAATAAGTTCTATGAATTTATGGTGATTCATTAAGCTACTAGCATTGTTATTGAGAAGGAATACACATATACATAATTAATAATACAAAACTTGCCCGCATTTACAAGGAAGTAGAGTGAAAAACCATTTAGTAAAAAAACACCCGACTGAAATTTTAACCCTGATATCACCGTCATGTAATCCAGTCTCTTGCGAGAGTGATGCCATTCGACCACCGAAGCGTGTAAATCAGTTTATTAAAGGTTTATATTTAAGATCTGTCAACAATGCACATCTTTGGATGTGTATATGAGTATATCTCTCTCATTCTGACATTTTTCAAAACTTTCTGCTCTAACTTTACGTAGCCTCGTTCACTACTTATATCCTATTATTTTCATTATATATTTTACATTTCAGATTTATCTGATTACCAAACCCTTCCTTCACCTCTGACAAGACATCTTGTGAATGTGGGGAATGCCAGGCCTCCACCGTGGTTCGGATTCCACGTTAAACTGTAGGTCCTTCATTTCATCTCACAATCACCCTACCATTACACATTAGCGTAAGTGCGAATATGCCGAACGGGTAGTAAGACGCGGTACTAATAATAATAACAGCTACATTTCGTAGACATGATTTATTGCCATTTGCCACTGTTTAGTAACACGCATGTAAAAAAACCAAGCTATGGGGTGTATTATGTACCATTTCAATTGTAGATACCTATTCTGGACCCGCTTCGGTGGCTTCATGGTCTAAGGTGCTACTCTGGCAATAGACTGGCTGCCTATGACGGGGAGATCACGATTCAATCCCGGCTGGGTGCTCTTAGGGTGTTTTCTTTCCTAAATTATTTTCCACTCTACCTCCACTCAAATGTGGGTTAACTTCTTCTAAATTCAACCTTCCTAATCCCTAACACATTAGAATAATGAGTGCATTGGCGTATAACCCTAACGGGTATTAAGTCACCGTGCCAAAAAATGTATTTTATTGTTCCCATTGGTGTTTATTTTTATTTATTTGAGGTAGTTAACGTGCACTTTCTTACTGACTGATTGTAACAATACACATGAGTTTTAATGAGCGAGTGCGAAAGATCCTACCAATTTTGCTGGTAAAGATATTTTCTCATAACTTCCAGGGTTCCTTTACATGCCACAATGGAACGGACGACAGCTTTATTTACCCTCCGAAGGAAGCTGTGCTATGGATATTTATCATTCAAGAAAAATTTGTTGACCCCAGTTGGGGTTGAACCCACGAATATTGGGTCTTGAGGCGAGCACTTTACCCCATGACCACCGAGGTCGGCTTCCCATATGTGATTCTAAAATATATTTCTCCGACATTAACAAGAAAAAAAAATACAGTAAATTTAGAATATAGTATATATGAGCTGTGCATTAGGGGCCTAAGTTCTGAAATTGGTTCGAGCATCTCATTCACCAACAGCGACAGATTCAGGAAAAATATAACAAAGTATGGCTCTCAAAATGTAAAAGTTGATTTATTAAAAATTTGTGGTTCGTAAATTTACTTTATCCTACAACGCAATCAACGTATCCTTTGCAAACACGACAAATTTCACGCGATACGTTTTTGTTTTTTGCGGACATCCTGTTTGTGGGTTAGATATGGTCTACTTTCACTTCCTGCTGTGATAATATAGATGTTGTTTAGTTTTAATCATGCCATGTCTGTTGTTATTCTAAACTCCGGTATAGAGATTAAATTGGAAACAGCTAATGGAATCATCACACCTAACTGCTGAGCTAGAACACCGAAGTCGACAAAACTTGGTTGCACATCAAACAAGCATGGTGGGGTACTTAAAAAGTATTTATTAGTATGCAAAGATTTTGATTCCATAAAAAATTGAAAATCTTGGTTTTGCATTCGGACATACTATATCTGTAATTTCCTAACGAGTGTGTGTCTTTCTACAGACACCAGAAGCCACCAGATGACTAAGCTGAAATTTTACACATTTATACAGTAGCCCCATGGCTTCTTTGGTGCTGACTGACAGCTCACAACTGACTTCTGACATTCAACATTTAGGTATATACCTAAATGATGACTGTCAGAAGTGACAGCTGCTAAACACATGTTTTTACAGATCATATGGTTCTGAGTAGGGATACATAATTTGATCAGGTAACTTTTCAAAGCCGTCATCTGTAAGCTGTCAGTCAGCACAAAAGAAGCCATGGGGCTACTATAGTATAGCCCACGGGACAGAACCTAACGGGGCCGGATTTTCCATTTTCGATTTTTTATGTAATAAAAATATAATTAGTTTAGTTCACTATTCTATTCACTCTTACATAATAACTGACAGAAATATACTTTTTTTCCTTCCAAACAAAGGTTGAACTTCCATGCTTCTATCAATTGAAGATTAGGTTTTGTTAGGTTGGTTAATATTACAACCAATCTGTCGTAGACAGACCTAAACTATAGTTACCCAGTAGATATGTATATTAGTTATGAGAGTCAAGTCAAGAATCTTTGAACTCTCGAATTCCTAATTATATTCGATATTATAGGATACGGTAAAATATAGGATTCAAGATTCGAAAAAAAAAAAAAATGTTTTTTCTAATTTTTGATTAGGATTGGTTTTACAGCTTTATTACTGTATATAGGTGGCCCCACGCCAACATAATTGAAGAAAAAGTTAACAATTGACAGACCAGTCATTTAACACTAAACTGAATGTATGAGTGTTTTAATGAATTTACTACAAGAACCAAATTTAATTTATATTTTCTACTAGTATTTCACCCAATTCGGTGGCCGTGTGGGCTAAGGCGTCACTCTCTTAATAGACTAGACTGCCGATGACGGGATGGTCGGGATTCGAATCATAGTTGGGTGTACTGAGGGTGGTTTTTACTCAATTGTTTTTCACTCTTAAAAAAACTGTGACCTGGTGGTCTAGGGGGTAAGGTGTCAGACTTTGGTGCTGGAGGTCCAGGTTTCAATCCCCGGTCCCGGCACAGATTTAACTGATTTCCAAACCCTTTCTTCACCTCTGACAAGACATGTATTAATCACAACTTGTGAATGTGGGGAATTCCAGGCCTCCACCGTGGTTCGGATCCCACGTTAAACTGTAGGTCCTCCATTCATATCACAATCTCACTGCCATTACACATTAGCGTAAGAGCGTATAACCCGAACGGGCAGTAAGACGTGATGATAATAATAATAGCAATAATAATAATAACGAAACAAACAAATTTTATCATATTTTTATTTCATTCTTTGTTCATAAATTTTTCCAATAGTCGGATTAATAAAATGTTGGATTTGAGTCGACCCATCTCTAATAAATATATGAAGTAAGATAACAACTTGCAAGAAGAGCGCTCGCCAATGGACAGGGCCTGTGTTAGACAGATCAAATTGTAGTGGTACAAATGATGATTTGTTTGTGTACACCCTGTGGCGCTGTCTATGTTTAGAGGGGGCGGATCTTCTACCCCGTCCCTGTCACTCCACCCTCTTCTCTCGTGAGAACCTCTTTTCATTCTCCTCCAACCGCTACATTCCATCTCCAGCCAACAACAACCCCTCCTCCCTGATACTCCCAGCATGACTCCAGCGCTTTCTTTGTCCGCTCAGGTACGATTCACTCTGCCGGAAAGAAACCAAACTGGCCTCAGATGATTCATTTGTTATTACTAGGGCTAGCTTTTCTTGTTTTTCAAATATAGAATGTTGTTCAGGTGTATACAAATGTGTTCTATAAGAATATAAACTGATTTAAGTACAATAGACTCATGGCTTCTTTGGTGCTGACTGACAGTTAACATTTAGGTATATACCTAAATTTTGACTCTCAGAAGCGACAGCTGGTAAACACATGTTTTTGCAGATAATATGGCTCAGCATAGGGTCCGGTAACTTTTCAAGGCCATCAGCTGTCAGTCAGCACCAAAGAAGCCATGGGGCTACTGTAGCTTTGTTAGGGCATATTTTAGCATATTTCTGTGTTTTTACGCGATATAGCATATTTTAAGGTTTTCAGTAATTTTAAGGCTTTTTTTGGTTATTTTTGAGTCATTATTTTGCATATTTTGGTATTTTCAAATATAAATGACATTTTTGTATGATTTTCCCTGAATGCCAGAAGCAAGACTCAGAGATAGAAAGAAGGGGGAGTGCTTTTGTATATAACATCTATACACGCATCATAGCAAACGGTGGTGATAATACTTCCACCCCTGCCCTATTTTATTTTATACGGCAAATTTCTTGTTTAAAAACTTTTAATTTGGCAAAGAAACTGTAAATAATTAAATTGTGCTATAAGAGTTTTTTTTATCTCGTATAGGATATGTTTTTAGGCAATAGATTTTTAGTTTGCCACAGAAACTGTATAAAAAAAATTATGGGGTTTTTCTTGGTTATTTTTGTTTTGTTTTGGTTATATGGGTAAAGTTAGTAAAATTGGTCAGTAAAATAAAGAATTTATGTTGACACAGAAACAGTCAAACCAAAAGATTATATTTTCAGATTGTTTTTATTTTGTTTCATGCACTTATTATTTTTCTTAAATAATTTTGCAAGGAAATAAATTAATGGAAGGTTTTTGGTATTTTTTTTGTTTTAAAGGGCATTTTTGTTTTGTTTTAAAGGATGTATCTTTTGTTTTAGAGGGAATATTTTTTTAGTCATAAATTATTTTTTTATAAAGCATTTGCTAATAATTTTTAGGGCATTGAAATCCTAGCCCTAGTTCTTACTAAAATATCAGGGGGAAAACAACCTATGAGCAGGGTGACCATTGAACACACCTTTTTTTTTTACAGGACAGTAGGTACTGTTTTTTAAAACCAAATACTTACAAGCGTTAAGTTACTTCTTTTTGAAGTGAAAGAAAATATTTCGAATGAAACAGCGCTAGCGTAAGGAATACCCCCCCTCGCTCTATTATTTTACCTTTATCTACTCTCTTACAGCACATTCACGGCATAAGTTTACTTGGATGACAGCTCAAAATGTTACTAGAAGTAGTCCCTAATGTATCACTACGCCAACAGCTGACATCTATCACTTTGGATGACTGTAATGAAAATAGGTGGTAATATATTAATATGATAGTTAACCACGGTAATTTAGGCCAATATTATTTATATATTTATTTGAGGACGGACACAAAATGTATTTATCGTTTTATTCAACTTAAAACATATATTCACACCACTTTCACAAAAACTTCTAACGAACATAGCTTCAAAATGGCGACAGACGAATCTAAACCATGTGATTGAACATAACGGTAAACAAGTTTTTTACAATGATGCAGACACGCAGTTGATGAAAATATTTTAGTCAGTTAGATATTTCAAATTATGATAAAATAATCCTAAAATCATTTATTGTATGTAAAAAAAAATGACAACAATTTTCTCCTTTCTAAGTAAATACGATGCCTGTATTATGGCCCGTCTACAACCAAACGCACCCGCTTGTCGGACTCGCAACTACGCAATAACGTAATTTTTTCTGTCTACAATAGCTTACGCAAAACACAATCGTATGTCGGAACTGTCGGATCAGCTTGTCGGGAGGAGATGAACATTGTCCATCTCTTGCGTTTATGTAGTTGCGTTGACTTGCGTTCAGCCAATCAAAAAACAAATATGGATGAACTACTAAAATCAAATAATTTGAAGTTATTTGGTCTATGACAAAAACGATTGGAAATGTATAGTAATGAATACAGGATTTCCAATTAAAATCATGTGTATTTATCCAGTTAAATATTTTTTAAATATTTATTTCTTATTTGAAAACATTAATATGAATTTGACTTTTATAGTCATCATTGATGTTTGTTCCTATTGGTTGAAATTACGTTTTACGACTTTTCATTGTAGACAGTCTATTTTGTAATTTAATAAATGCGTAATTACGAGTGCATTTGTGATTGCGTAGTTGCGAGTCCGACAAGCGGGTATGTTGGTTGTAGACTGGCCTTTAAAAGGTATTGATGTGTGCACTATATTACACAAAATCAGTAACTTTCTAAAACGAAGAATAAGTACTTTTAATTATATTTAAATTATTGTTTAGAGTTGGATAAAAAGAAATTATTTAAAAAAATGAAATAGTATGAGAAAACTTAAGTTTACGTTATTTTAAATGTAATGTATAAAAGGTATTTAAAGATCTTTGCATTTATAACAAAACAGTGATCTTTTACAAGTGTTGGCAACCCAAAACCTAAACATGTGATTTTCAAACTGTCATCCAGGTAAAAACCTATCGTGATCGGACTTTATGTATCCTTTTTTTTTTTAACTTATAGGTCAATATGACATCTTTGATATTTTTTCTGACCCTTTTTTTTAATAAAAAAGTATGGTCACCATACCAACACGCGTAAAAAATATGTTTCTCCCCGTTTCGTTTATACGCGTATGAACTAAATGAGTAGAATTAAATTCGAATTGAAATTTGCTGCATTTGCCTGGAGGGAGAGCTGTAAGCCGTTTAGAAGTAAAAACACCCTTTGAACACCTGACAGGGATTCAAACCCCGATCTCCCTGTCATCGGCAGTCTAGTCCAACAAAAGAGTGATGCCTTAGAGCTTAGACCATGCGTCCACCAAAGGAAGTTTCTGTTTAACTACGACCACTAAATTAATAGCGCCGACCATGTCATAGTTCATTTTACTCCTTCCATGGAAGGACGTCAATGAAAGAGAAATATAAACAAATGGTCAACAAGGGAATATAATGTGGGTCAAAAAAATACAATTAAAAATAACATGTGTTCATATAAAACTCAAAAATATATGAAGGACTGATAAATTTAATATCAATTAGTAAAATGATATCCCCATACTAGACCACCCTATATTTGCTATAAATTAAATTTTTTAAATCAGACATTTTGAAATGCATCCCCTCTCCCTGTGATTCAATGATCTGAAATTTTCTCCGATTGAAACTGTACCGTAGAGCTGTCATATAATCTTATTCCGTGTGGTCAAGCCAACAAGCACCATCAGTACAATAGACGGAAGCGTATTGAGTCTAGCACTGGACAGAATGCAGGTCAGCAGGCCTGCAAGGAGCAAGATGATCCACTCCCGCCCACAGTCGTCAGGTTGGCACCACCCTTCAACTCTGAAACTAGCCGCACAGGTAAGAATAAAAAACAAAGGCGTCAGTCTCATCTTGTTCGATCTGCCAGTGATGGGAAAATCAAGGTTTTTAACCACGGTATGTTGTGAGGATTTTTTCCCCTTCCAGATGGTTTTCTCTCTCGCTTTCCTTTCACGCAAATGCGGCCACACTTCTTGTCTCTGAGCTCCACCATACTCCTTATCCAATTAGTGTAAATATGTAGATAGCCCGAACAAGTAGCAGGAATTTAAAAAAAAATCTAGGCCCTAACAGGATCATTTGGGTTCAAATCCAGGCCTCCCAATTGAAATGTAGGCATGGAAACCCCTTCCCCCTCCCCCTCCACACACCTTCTCCCCTTTAAAACTAACGTTAGAGTTTACAACTATCAATAAATGCTCCGTAAATGTGTCAAACAATTTATCTGAAGCAGCACTCTCGGGTTGGACTGGTCTATTGATGACGCGGTGATCAGGGTTCAAATCTTAGGGGTGTTTTTACTAAATAATTTACCACTCTCCTTCCACGCAAATACCGTTATATTTAATTGTCTTGTCAGAATCATTTAGTTTGGCATGCTGGTGACGAAAAGCTTGGGGCTTAAATCCTGGTTGAGTGTAATAAGAATTTTCCTTAAATGTTTCTCACTCTTCCTCTACGCAAATGCGGGATCGTTTGCTCTAAATCGCCCTATGAAAATTGGACTGAACATCTTTATGGTCAAGAATTCTCTCTTCGTCTCCCTCAGAAATGTACAGTCGAGAGAAGAAGAGTGGAGATGTCCGGCTGTTGCCGGGACCTCACGATAATAATTATTCGTATTGGTTAGAAGAACGGAGATGAGAAGTGAGCTTGGAAACGTTTTAATGGCTCTTCCCCTCGGCCGTGATAAAGGGAGGAAGTACTAGGCTCTCTTTCAGGGACTGGTCTAGCTGATCTGAGCAACTATACAAACCAGCTACAGGCTGGGTACAAACCAGCTACAGGCTGGGTACAAAACAACTACAGGCTGGGTACAAAACAACTACAGGCTGGGTACAAAACAACTACAGGCTGGGTACAAAACAACTACAGGCTGGATACAAAACAACTACAGGCTGGATACAATCCAAATAAACCTTTGATATTAAAAACCCCCCGCTCTAATGGCCGCATTATCTAACGCACTATCCTCACAGTAGACTAGACTGCCGATGATGGAAAGATTGAGGTTCTAGTCTCGGTTGGTTGTACTGAGAGGTTTTTTTTTCAAAATATCTTTTCACTCTCCCTCCACTCAAATGCGGGTACCACTTTCTATAAATATAACCTTCCCTACCACTAAAGCTATTAGTGTAATCAGTACATAAGCCTATAAACCGTACCGGTAGTACAACGTGGTGCTAAAAGAAAGGATTTATAAGGTTGTACTAAGTAAATAATGTCATTATTTTATTGATAGTAATGGTAATATAACCAAGATATCGTGACTTTTTATCCGCATTGGTGGTCACGTAGACTAAAGGTCAGCCTCATCTATGCCCCATATACATTTGGAGTGGTGGTGACAGCTATCAAGGTCTTCCAGGTCTACTTAGACTCTTCTCATGTATTCATTAGCAAAACAATATTTTGATCTTCAAGAGCATAATAATTTGATTTGTTTGTCACTTTTTGCGGTAAAAACTTTAACAACGAACCGTTTTTAAATTATGTTTTATTTTTACTAGGAGTGGGCGAGTAATCGTAAATTAGAGTAGGAGTGTGCGAGTTTTCGTAAATTAGAGTAAGAGTCGAGTTTTAGTAGTTGCTCGAACTCGACTCAAAGATCTTTACAAAATTCAAGTAATCGGACTTTTCAATCTTTTTCTCGATAGTGCCTAGTTTGGTTAATTTTATCCAACTTTAAGGTATAATTTTATAGAAAATATAGTATCTCAATTTCATTTTGTCTAGTTAAAATAAAAATGCGCAATTATATTGAATTTATTTTAAAATTGGAATTTGAGTGCCTATACATTTTTTCACAAAAATTGCATAGATCTCTTACATAAATACAACTTAAAATATTTCCTCTATTAATATTGTTTTACACACACCTAATTTTAACCGTTTCCACATCTTCTGCTAGTAGTTAGCTACCACCACTCCTATGGCGAATAGACTCTAGATTGGTTGGATGCAGGTAAGAGACACGCGGTAGCGGTTGGAATTATTCCCGCCGGTCGTAACAAGAGTGTTTTTTCCCCTAAAGGATCTTCAACTTTACATTTAAATGCGGGTACATTTACACTAATTTCTTCCTTTTTAATCCCTATCTCAGTTAAAATGCGTGTATATGCCAGATGGGATAGGGTTTGAGGTGGGGCAGAGGAAAGGGGAGGGTGAACTGTGAACTTTTATCTTCAGTCCAATCTTGATAATAAGAGCTTTATTTGACAGCTATAAAAGCTACTGGAGCTACTTTCACGTACATATTTATTTTTGTCATGTAAGTTAACACAACCGGCAAAATTACTGTTTTGTATATTCAGAGTTGTATATACATTGAAAGAAGGCGAGATGTCAACAACTTACTGACCGAGTAATAGCATACATTTCACGACTGTCTTCTTTTCCTAATTTAAACTTTTAATATAGTTTTTACTAATTAACGTTGTTCCTAAATATTTAAACACACCACACACAATGTTGACTTCAAAATAGGTCTGTTTGTATTTCCAAAAAGGTCCTTTCTATTAAGACTGATCTGTATTTGTCTCGATCCGTTCAAACATGCGACTCATGGCTACATGGCCGGTTACAGCGGGCTCTATGTTGAGAAACATTCATTAGACTCCCTGCTATGTTTAGATTCTTGATGGTAGTAGACTCCCCCTAAAGACATGATCCAGGGATCAGTGCTGCCAACCTCTGGCCGAGATACGGAGCGCACGTGCTGTGTGGTCAGGTTGGCAGCGGCCAGGTCAGTCTCGCACGAAGGTGTTTTCCACGGGGATGGGGGTAACATATTTCTCCATTTTGCGAGGTAACACAATCACTTAGGACCTTCATTTTTGTGCTACTAGAATACAAAGTTGAGGAGTTATTGTTTTGTATTCGTGCCCTCAGATTAAGTTGGGATGGAAGAAAACGAAAATTTAAACCAGTATTTTATTTTTTATGACAAAATCATTTTTTTTTATTGGTACGTTCAATCAAAGTGTAATCAACAATTATTATTTAATGTTTGTTATAATCGTGGAGGTATTTGACTAGAAACATCTAACCAAAGATAAAAAGTCCTGGTCAAACTACGCAGTCCTCGTGACAGCTAATCAATAACTGTTGAGATAACTATGTGTAAAAATTCATCAAAATGTTGGCAATATTGGATATATTTTGGACAAATGTTTTTGTTATAAAAACCGAAACAAAAAGTCGCACCCTTCTCTTCCATCTCAAGGAATATGGACACTTGTTCCGTGAATTGCAATTTCACACTATTCGGTAACTCACTATTATAACACAAGTATGTAGAAACATAAATAGTGGGATTCCGGTAAAAAGGAATTTTTATAAAATACAAATATATTTATTTTGCGGTCAACATTGATGATTGATAACTTTATTATATAATGTTCTTTAAATTGATAAATTACACCTGGGCATGGTACTTGAACCCGGGACCTTTGGCTGAGTACGCCAATGAACTGACCACCTGGGTAGCTAAGTGGTTAGATTATTTGTGTAGTCAGTCAAAGGTCCCGTGTTTGATTTCCGTGTCCAGCTTTAATTTTTCAATTTAAAAAATATTATATTTAGCTAAAATCAACAAATATAGTAGCCTAGCTATGTAATCCATTATTATTTAAATATTGATATTATCTATGAAAAGTGACTTTTGAGTATCACATGACTTGACTATGAATATAATGAAAATAGCCTAGTTTCAGTAGCCTCGCTATTTTTCATGAAAACTTTTCTTACCGAGTTTTTACTGTCACTTAGAGCTATTTTACAACAATGTTCCTCATTCAGTCTTTATAAGTTTTATAGTAACAATTAGTACCTACACCACGTCTTACTACCCATACGAGCTATCAGAATTATTTACAATTTAGGGAGTAGAAACGAAGAACGTAGAGCTAAGAGAATATGTAGCCGAATTTTCGTGGACGGAGAGTGGAAAACCACCGAGGAAGAAACTTCCTCAGTAAACAGATTGGAATTCGAAACCCGATTTCCCTAAATCAATATTATAGCCCGAGAGTGATGTCTTAGACGATTTTATCACCAAATTGGGTTTTTACTCAAGCTCATAAGGCGTCACTCTCGCGATAAACTAGACTGCCGGGGACGAAAAGATCAGGGTTCGAGTCCCGGTCGGTTTTACTCAGGGTAGACTTAATTAAAGGGGTTTCCACTCTCCTTCCACACGAATAAGCGTAAACTTCCTCTGAATTCAACCTTTATCATCCCTAACATCTCGGTGTAATTTAATTTATACATCAGCGTATAACCTAGACTAGTAGTAAAACGCACTGATAAAAATATAAGTATTTTGACATTTTATTTTATTTTTTGGAAACCATTGGTACGCTCTTAAATAATAAATTATTTTCAAAATAAACATTGTTGGGAACCTTCCTTTAACAATTTCATTGTTATATAACCATATTTTGAGGTATAATAATGATTGAAGTAGGCCTATTTTGAGGTTTTAGTAATAAATCATTAAAACTTCAATCATCATTGTGGTATTAATTCTTATATAACAATGGGAACTATTAGAGAGATCCCCAACATTTCTTATTTTACAATAAAAGTTTTTTTATCGATAAAAAATAAAAAGTTAAAATTTGTTTGAAACATTTTTTAACACCCCCAAAGTTAATATTAGGTGGGAAAACGAACAGAATAAACCTTTTGACCAAAACTGTGGGGAAGATATATTTTGTATAGACCTCTCAATTGTGCTCCCCGTTCGACGTCCCTTTCTTTATCATCCAAATTTCTCCTTATCGAACTCCATTAATCATCATCCCCTACATAACCTTCCCCCCACCACGGTAATAATCCTTTATTCTCTAATAGTAATCTTCATCTAGTGAGACAACAATAGCACCATTAACATTCCTAGAAGATTCATCCTCCCTCACCAAAATAGGCCCGCCATTTTGTTTACATAGTCTGGGCGTCAGTAATTCACAGCGCGGGACATCCATCATCTATCAGAGCATAGCATGAACCTCAGTGACATCATTTCCGCTCGATGCGCCTTGGCGCCGTCCATTGTTGGCAGATTATGTGTTGCCCTCTCTCTTTTCCTGATCAAATTTCGCGAGTGGATTGTTATGCTGATTACTGCGGACTGGATGTGTTTCCATATTGTCCAAATAGGGCACACCATAGGTGAAGCAAAATGCATTGAAAGATTCGACATATTATAAACTTGATAAAATAAAAAGAAAGTTCACAGAAACACAGCAGTACAGACTAATTTTCCTCGGGAAGGTGTTCTAGAAAGTACATATTTTTAAAGGTAAACATTGATAACGTTCTACTAAATTATTAGTATTATTTTATGGGTACTGATACTATCTATAAAAAGTAAAAAGCTGCAGATAACTTGTCATGACGTATGATTATGTTGAAATAGATCTAGTAACTTTTTAGCGGTCAGATAAGTATCTTTAATTGAAAATTGGGTTGTATCTAGCGTAGTTTACTTATTAGTTTTGAAAAAAAAAAGTTTTAAATAATTGTAAACTTGAGTACTAAGACCTTTTACTGGATTAGTTGTTACAATTACAGATGTTTGTTTCTTGGACTATTCCACAGTTAATTTTGTATATATTTATAGTTCAATGATAGTTCATTCGTTACCTGATTGTTTGGACCATGTCATGCCTTCAAGATAGGGATAGAGTATAATGAGGTGGACTGGATAGAACTAGCTTAAGATAGGGTTAGGATGTAATAAGGTGGACTGGATAGAACTAGCTTAAGATAGGGGTAAGGAGAAATGAAATGGACTGGATAGAACTAGCCCAAAATAGAACTAGCCCAAAATAGAACTAGCTCAAGATAGGGATATGTTGTAATGAGGTGGACTGGATAGGACTAGCTTAAAATAGGGATAGGGTATAATGAGGTAGACTGGATAGAACTAGCTCATGATAAGGATAGGATGCAATTAGGTGGACTGAATAGAACTAGCTCAAGATAAGGATAGGTTGTAATGAGGTGGACTGGATAGAACTAGCCTAAGATAGGGATAGGGTGTAATGAGGTTAACTGTATAGAACTAGCTCATGATAGAGATAGGGTGTAATGAGGTTGACTGTATAGAACTAGCTCAAGATAGGGATAGGTTGTAATGAGATGGACTGGATTTAACTAGCCTAAGATAGGTATAGGGTGTAATGAGGTTGACTGTATAGAACTAGCTCATGATAGAGATAGGGTGTATGTAATGAGATGGACTGGATAGAACTACCTCAAGAGAAGGATAAGTGGCGTACTTTTGTAAGTGCGGCAATGAGCTCCTAATTTAATTGTGTGTGTGTATACACAGTTCCATTCTTTGTTCCGTCATTAGAACATGCGAGGCCATTCTCTGCGTCTCACCAATAAAAGCGTCGGCCATACCGTCTTGAAGCTAATCATATGTTTCCAATGATGACCTCGTACCTGAGGTACTGCTGTTCAGCCACCACGGGCACTCCATGGCCCGTACGCTTTGACCGTAGTGGGGGCGGCCGCTATTACCCGTCCTGGAAATCAAGTCCGTTCAATCCCCGCCTAAAAAAGGCCCTGGGTGCCCGTGCGCGAACAACAAAAAGACCAAGTAGTGTCGTGCGAACCGTTTCAAGGCCTTCAATGGAAAGCTGCTTCACTCCACTTCATTCAACGCGAACAATCGTTAATGCAATGACAACCAATTACTATTTAAGTTTTTATTTTTGTACCAACCCGCTTTGGTGGCCACCTTGTATGAAAGGCATCAATCACTCTCGCAATAGACTAGACCGCCGTTGACGCCGAGATTGGGATTCGAGTTCTGGTTGGGTACACTAAGGTTTTATTTTCCTAAATGGTTTCTGAATCTCCCGTCACAAAAATGTGGTTACACTTA
Source organism: Timema monikensis (assembly GCA_902151445.1). NCBI lineage: Eukaryota > Metazoa > Arthropoda > Insecta > Phasmatodea > Timematidae > Timema > Timema monikensis. The sequence goes on from CABFVZ010000954.1 coordinate 167,229, forward strand.
TTGTTAATTCAACGTAATTATTACATATGTGGATAAGTAACTATTAAGATGTGGAATAAAAAAATTGTACTCTAACTTTTATATAGAAATCGTAACGCTTTGATATACTCAGTTATTATTAGCACCGCGTATTACTACCCGTTCGGGTTGTACACACTTACGCTAATGTGTAATGGTAGGGTAATTGTGAGATTAAATGGAGGACCTACAGTTTAACGTGGGATCCGAACCACGGTGGAGGCACTGGCATTCCCCACATTCACAAATTGTGATCAATTAATTAATAATAATCAGATAAATCTGTGCTGGGACTGAGGATTGAACCGCGGACCCCTAGCACAGAATGCAACATGACAACATATTACACTTCCCGTCCGAGCGCTCTGCATTTCGTTAGACAACGCTAAATGGAGTAGGGAAGACGAAGGTATAATTTTGGTGAAAATGTGTCCTCATTTGCGTGGAAAGAAGTGTACATTTATCATAATAATCATCATGATCTGTTTCAAGCCTATGGCCAGGTTCGTTCAGTAAAATTGCTCTCCATCTCTCTGTCCTTCCACCATTCTTCCTCCTACACTCTCTTCCACTCTCCTCTCACTTGCACACTTCCTACTATTTGTTCCGTCCATCTCTTCCTTGGTCTCCCTCGTGTTCTCTGCCATACATACTTCATTAATCTTCTTGGAATCCTCTCCCCTTCCATCCTCTGTTCTAATAGGCCTGTGGCTGAAACAAAGTAATAACTCGAGTGAACATCTCCATGCCAAAATAACTAAATATGACTCGACTCCTATATTTCTCGAATCCGAATCTTAGATATGCTATCGAATCTTGATTCCATTGCAATCCTCGAATCTTGAAATGTGTACAATTTTATTTAAAGAGAAAATATTAAAAATTCAATCAAAAAAAAAAGGTTGTATAAGGCTACTCTAAAATACATTTTGTTTATAATACTTACTAGGCTACTTCATGAATAACAACTATAACACTTTTTTTTAGTAAACTAATAAAATATAATTTTGCCCTGTAAAATACACAAGTATATTATAATTCCTTTTATTAGTTGTTTAAAACTGTTATTTGAAATCAAGTTAATAATAATAATAATAATTTATTCGATAGGCCTACAGTTTCTGATATTTTTTCGAAACTCGAATTTCTCATTTCCAAATACCATAGAATTCGAAGATTCAAGGATTCAAGCGTGCCATCTATAGAAATAACCCCTAAAGCCAGACCTCCTAGTCACTGGCAATCCAGACGATTGTAACACCTTAGACCGCGTGCCCACAGATGTGAGCTTTAAAGTTAACTCATATCATCGTGCACCTAAGCTACGTAAATAGGACGAGGCGAATAATAGTACCAGTGCCTGTGATAGGTGACCTATAGCTCGATTTGCATGAGAAGGAACTTATCATACATTAAGCTACTAGATCTATTTTCACTTACTCATACGTCGAGTCATGTGATTTGCAGCTGTCACTTTTGATACATCCAATATAACCTCTTAGGGAACTCCGGGTTTTAGGAGAAGAGCTTTATCTTCGCTCTCTCTCTCTCTCTAGGTTAAATTATTTGAGGAATTTAGCGTGCACTTTCTGAACCGACTGATTATATCAGCACATGACTTATAAACTAGAACAGACACAACAGCCAGCCCCCGGTCGTTAATTCATCACTGTGAAAGGAGGAACCCACAGTTCCACAATTATAAACTTTTCGGCCATGCCAGGAATCGATTTCGGGACTCTTAACACAGTAGATAGACATGCTGCCGACCTAACTAAGGTGTGGATATCCGAATAGTAGCCCTGCAGTTCCCCCAAAGAGGATATCCAGTGGGGCTATTATGAATACCTGTAAAATAACACTAATAAAATAGCGAAATTCTATCAATGTTTACAGCAACGAAATATGTTTTTACATTTAAAAACAATACCAGTTATATGAAAAGTTAACTCTTTTATTAGTTACATCCTAAGGAGCAGGAGGAGAAGGTGTATTTGAAGGAATACCGGTACCAGCATTCTTTGAAGTAGCAAGTCACATTGAGCAGTTAATTCTTGAATCACCCGCTTCGGTGTTCAAACGAGTGGTCAAACGATTTAAGACGTCACTCTCCTAATAGACTAGACTGCCGATGAGGGGGTCGATTGGGGTTCGATCCCGGTTAGTCGCACTGAAGGTGGTTTTACTTGAAGAGGAGAATCAATGGTGGCGGAACCCTTTTTATGAAGGGGGAAGGAAAAATAAAGAGTTTTGCCCTCCAGCCCAAAAGGGAGTCCAAGCATCGTTTCTAGGAAAATGTTGCAAGGAAAATTGATCCACATAGAAGCTATTCGGCTGTTTTTAAGTTAGTTTCCTCTATAAGCTATTTAAAGTAGTTGTCTCCCCACGGATCTTTTTGTTGTCAAAAAAATTGATGTTTTAGAATCTAGAAGCTATTTGGAATGGTTTTTGCCTGAAGATTTTTTTGAAAATTACATGTCCCTAAAAGCCATTTGGTAAAGACCTAATATGATAAATTTTTGAAATTTGATGCATCTATAACATATTTAAAATGGTATTTTCCCAGCAAATTTTTGGAAATTGGGTGCCTTTAGAAGATATTACGAATGGTCCTTTGCTGGCAATTTTTTGAAAATTAATTTGAGGTATTGGGGAGGGGAGAGAGTTGGGGGGGGGACAGCAGGTCTATTTGCCCCCCACACACAAATTGGGGTGCTATTGGTATTAACAGGTAGTAAGATGTGGTGATAAGTAAAATAAAAGTAATTAATACATGAGATTAACAGCCGGAGAGTTTTTTTGTGCTGACCATATGACACCCTCTATCCACAAATGTTGGCACTATCCTTGCAAACGGTGGTGGCCGCTTGGTCTGTATAGCTTACTTTCGGGCTCATACCATGGAGTAATTAATATATGCTACTGGGTATAACTAGGCGAGAATATTGGTTATCCTAGCAGCGACATTTCAATCATTTTGTGGTTTCTGTTAAAATCTGCATTTTAAGACCTCTTTTAAGAGACTTAAAACACTCTCTTGTTACATCGAGGACACTCACTGAAATAGCATCCATACATTCACCGATTAACATAAATTGTATGTTTATCGGTGTAGCTCTAATGAGTATTAAGAAAAAATCAAGTTTATTTTATAGGTATTGAAACTCTAAATGATATCATTCTGCAGATCAAATTATTTGACGTCAGAATATAATTATGGGAATGGCAGTAGTTTTGTAATTCTGACAGCTTAGATCAGTCGGTGGCGTGTCTGTCTACTGAGCTAAGGGTCCCGGGTTCAATTCCTGTCATTGCCGAAAAATTTATCATCATGGTGAAATGTGGATTTACCTTTTCACAGTTATGAATTAATGGCCAAGGACTGAATGTTGTGCCTGTCCTAATCTTAAGTTAGAATATAAAGCATATGAAGATACGACAGGCCTAGCGAGCCGGTAGTGGAAAATATATGGCTTGTATAAAAAAAAAACTGACAACAGGCTGGAAACAGTAGTGGATGTAAATAATATTAAAGTAGTTTTTTAACAGTCAAATACTGTCAAACTTCCTTCAATGTTTCTAGTAAACTGCTCAAGAGTAACCAAAATAATGCTCGTATTATGTGACTGAGATATTGTGGAACTTATACTTTCTATGTAAGATTTTCATTTAGGTCAATGCATTTCATTTTTTTATTACTATTTTCAGGAGTGTAATGCTACGTTTGATGTAACTGTGAAGTAATTGCAAGTTATTTTGTTGATGGGGTTTTGTGAAACATGTTGAAAGTCGTGGCTACCTTAAATTATAGTTCGTTGTTTCTCTTGCTTCCTAGTTGCGTTTGCTAACGTAAATGTTAATCTGAGATGCAATGATACTCACATAAGTTACAAACACAGCATGTTGGTATCTTCCTTTAAGGTTGAGGCATTTCGAGATAAAGTCATGTTCTTTTTGTCTGTCACTCTCCTTAATTTGCCATTTATTTAGACATTCATCATAATCTTTTGACTGATTCCATCGTGCATTGTGTTTGCACTGCGTCCTACTACCCTTTCGGGATAGCTGTGTATTAGGGTAGGTTCGTGCGTGGGATGTAGAATTTATAAGAAAGGTACCAACATTTACGTGATCCGCTTTATTGGCCGAATGGTCTAAGGCGTCACTCTCGTGCTAGACTGGGGGATCGGGGTTCGAATTTTAGTCCTGTCTACTGAGTTTAGTTTTCTCTAAATGGTTTCCCACTCTCTTTCCACGCTTATGCGGGTAGATTGTCTCTATAATGGTTCCTTCCTCATACCTACCCTGTGAGAGTAATTATTGTCATATATGTGTATAACTTGAACAGGTAGTAAGTAAGACGCGGTGATAGAGAAATATATGAAAGGCCTACCAGAGTTTCTGCAATATAGTATACTGTAGAGCTCCTGTAGGAAAAAAAGGTTTTCCAGAAGGATATCTGTAGGAAAATATGAATATTAAAAACACTAAAGTTTTCTACTAAGAGAATATTGATATATAATTATTAATATCATGAAGCTTAGTTGAATATTACGTTTAATTCTAAAAGCTGCCTGAAATTAACTTGAATATTTCATGTATGTGTTCATGTATTATAGTTGGATAATCTGAACATGTAGCGAAGTCGCAGAGCATTCAATGCTCTCCATGCCAATGCGGATGCATTTTAACCAATCTATTTAGTTCAACCCTACTCCCCATATTAGTTACTATAAAAGTTAAATATTGAATTTAGGCCTAATACAGTTAAAATAATACACTTTTGGAAGAATATTTTTCTTGAATTTGATCAAAATAATTAGTGTGTGCATTCAAGACACAAATATATAGAGTTACGATAAAACACTGATTAAATTAAAATAGCCATAGCACCCTTCTCTGGCCACACGGTCTAAGTTATAAATATTGCAATAGACTGAACTGCCGATGATGGGGAGACTGAGGTTCGATTTTCAATCGGGTGTACTGAGAGTTTTCCAAGATGATTTTCCACTCTCTCTCTCGCAAATGTGGCTACACTCCCTCTAAATATAAAACCTTCCTCATCCCTACAACCATTGGCTTAGTTAGTATACAAGCTTATAATCTAACTGGATAGTAAGACATGGCGTTAAAAAAAATATGAACCATATTTTTTTTTCTCCACCCATTTTTGTGGTCAAATGGTCTTAACGCATAATTCTTGTGGAAGTCTGAATTGCCAGTGAGGGGG
>CABFVZ010000954.1:184844-224603 GCA_902151445.1 Timema monikensis
GGGGAGGGGGGGGGACAAGAACACTCACCTTTAAGGTGAGAGTGGAGGGAACGCAAGTTGAGGGCATTGTTTTATACCATAACATTTTATTGGCCAAAACAAATAAAATATTGTTCCTGTAAAAACATGAGTTTAATTTTATTCGCACAACGATACTGTTGTTGAATATCTGTCATGAGCATTGCGGCATTTGATGAAAACATTTAAAATAAAGAGTTTTGATATGAAAACTGCAAACATGCTGCCCTCAATTCGTGTTCCCTACATCCGCACCACAGAGGATTTTTTTCCCTACCAAAATCCTTTGGTAAGAAAAAGGCGTTTCATCATAAAAATCAATGTTAATAGTAATATTTCATGCCAGAAAGTAGCTGTCTCGCTGTTCCCATATTAACAAGTAGACTTTATTTATCTTGAAACGTGACAAGCTTACCTTGCTTGATACCATTATGGCGAGGCTTACGAGATAGTGTCATGGTATAGTTGGTCAAGGTAGGACTAGCGCCCTGGGTGTACACATCAACATGATTCGTGACGTCACAGGTCGAGATTATAGCCGCCTTCAATCGACTGTATGACTCAGACAACCTTGTTGCGTGTAGCATGGATTACAATAATTCATAATAAATATACATTAGGTTCATTAAGTTTTGACTAATTCGACATGGGTTCGTTAAAAAAAATTGGTTAGTTCGAACCCACCATGATTTACCACGAAATTCTTATTTAAATCAACGCTAAAAATAACTTTTAATTCGAATGTTAGAATGAAATATTTGGATAGTTTGAAGTCTATATATTGCTAATTTTCTACTTTATATTAATTTCAAACCTAATTTAACGATTTTTATTAAATTACCCATATAGCAAGAATTTCAAATAAAGTTTCCGAGGATAGGGCATGTGTTGGCTTGGTTTCATCGCTTATCTGTGAAAATGTAATCATCTGTAGCCCAGTCTGGAAGGGGTAAACTTAAAACTTACATGCTGCGCGTCCTCAATGATTTAAGTCTGCGATTTTTGTATAATTTTTCAAAAATTTTACATTTTTATGTATGGATATTTTGTATATGTATGCATTAGTTAGCATATATAAAATATAAAATTTGTATATTTAAATATAGTATATTTTGAGCTTTCTAATCTATTGTGCACCTGCTGCGTATATAATCATAAAAAATGGTTCATTTGAATTTATAATATTTCATATTTCCTTTAGATTTCTCTGGACTTTGAACTAAAAAGGTTCTTCTCTCTCTGTGTGTGTGTGTGTGTGTGTGTGTGTGTGTGTATATGTATGTGTATGGACAAAAGCTCTGACTCACTCACTGACTCTTCACCGTATCTTCCGGACTCCTGGGCTTTGAGGCTTGACATTGAGCAGTGAGGTTCCTATCAGGTCATATGCATCAAATAAGAAGGGGGTTTTGCGAAACTAAACTCCATACGGGGTAAAATGGGGTTTGGAATATTGCGATCGACAAAAAAGTTTGCTAGATGCGATGGACAATTGAAATTTAGCAGGAAGCTAAAGGGACTACTTCATACATCCATTAACATTTTAAAATGAGACATTTCAAAATGAGTCTCCGATTAATGGAGGGAAGGGGAGGGGGCTATAATCTGAAAACACTTTTTTGCATGAAGCATAATATTAAAATCAGGCAGACTGGTAGAGAGATGACTCCAGATAACTTAAATATTGAAATATTAAATTTCTAATAGGGAATTGGAGAAAAATGGGGTATGGTCAGAGCGGGTTTGTTCAAACTTCCAAAACTACTAGAAATAACTACTTATCAGTGTGGTAGGAAATTGAAATCAGGCAGGCAGTCAAAGGGACAACTCCAAATAATAATATAAAGATATGAAAATTTAAAACTTTTAAAGGGGACCCCGGGAAATAGGAGAAAGGTGTGTACAAACATAATAGGTGTGGTAAAAAATAATTAATTTTTCAGTCAGGAATAGGGAAGTATATATCATAGTGGGGGTGTGTGAATCTTTGAAACTTCGACTTGGCTTCGAGACAAACATCAGCTTCGAAACAAAATTCTGGCTTTGAAGCTTTGCCAATAAAAACATTGACCGCTAAAATACACAATTTATGTTCAATTATGGCCATTCTGAGCTGTTTTGTATATTACTAATTAATATTAATATGGAAAAAATCTGAAGAAATTGAATGGCATGTTGTGATAACAACTTCATTTGTCAGAGTAACATGAAATATTACATACAATTGTGCAACAAAGCATCTACCAAGTAATTTTAGTGCATACAATAATTTAAATAACCACAATAATATTTTTTAAGCATAAAACAACTAAAAGAAAATATTCGAACTTCGATTCAGCTTCGAAAATATTTCATATATTATATTCGAGTTGGCTTGGAATTGAAAAAGTGGACTTCACACATCTCTATATCATCGACACTGATACGGCCTCAAACTCAACCTCGTGAGGACAATAATTAAGGATCTACTTCAATAAAGAAGTAGCAGCTCCTGTCTAGAAAACTGAGATTAACAGCTGGAGGGATTGTTATGCTGACAAAATGACACTTTCTATCAGAAACTGTGGGCACAATCTTCACTAACGTGTGTTGGCCACTCGGTCGGTATAGCTAGCGCGCGGACTAACACCATTAAGTTATTATTAGAGTGAGTTTCGATATTAAAAACTGCCATATTTGTTTAACTTAAGGTTTAATGCTAGGTATAGGTCTCTATGTAATAACTTATATATAAAAATTATTTTACCATGTGACCCTATTTAATGTTTATTCTTTGCCATTTGATGTAAGCATTGTGAGTTTGATCAGCACCTTTTAAATAGTGTAATATGTCAAAAATATAAATTGCAAGCAAATAATATTGTGTGGATTTGATGAAAAGGCAATACAACATTTTAAAATAGTCAACAAAACATTTCCCACTGCCAACAATTTTTTTTTCTTTATTTATGTTGTTTTTTCCACTTTTCTATTAGATATTTTTGAAATCGGTAGAGAAAGAGTTGATATAAGTATTTTAAATTAATACCTTTAAATTGATTAATCAAGAAAAGAGTCGATTTTTGAACAATCAAAGATCGATTATCTCTAAACGGTCAATCAAGTGCACTTTAGGCAATATCTTACTAGCGGCTCCCGATAGAATACCCGTTTCACTGATAAAGAATGAGACTATCCTCGGTCAAATATACAGTTAAAAAGGTAACACTAGTATAGGTGTATTTATTACATTGCGCTATTGTGTGTGGGGTGATGGCCCAGATGGGCCTTGGGAATATAATCCCGAGCAAAACCAAACATTTCACCATTATTTGTCAGCTAAACAACAGTTTTTTTTTTCTGACTGTACACAAAACAATGGCCATAAAATATCGAATAACAAGCCCGTAACAGAATAACTGGTGTGTTTCCCCACCTGCCAAAATTACGTGTGTCAATATTCATCCGTGAAACGACTCAGGAGACAATTTCACTTAGTCTCGTTGTCACTCAACCAATCCTGATTGTCGGGACTAATATATGTTGTGGATTGGATGACTCGCCAATGATGAAGGTAATAGTTGACACGATAGAGAGAGGTTGAAGAATTAACTAAACAGGATCAATTGTAATTTAACAAAATATGTTAAAACTGGAAATGTCAAATAATTTAAATCTGTTAAGGATAAAATGTACAAACTGGATATGTCAGGGAAGTAAAACTGTAAGGATAATATGTAAATCTGTAAATGTATGTACCGGTAATAACCTTTCTACCGGTATCCCTATTAATATAAGGCTCTCACAACCTTTTAGTTGTCAGATGAGGTTACACGTAGAAATATAACTTTTCAGCAGTGCGCCAAATTATACTGTTATTAATGAAGTCGTTTGTTTATAGGGAAAGTTATGAGAGTTTAGGACTTTGGTTTGAGTCCTGACTGAAGACGTCTTATTGTGGGCTAACTGGTTACAAATGGCTTTAAGGGTTACAATCTCCAGATTTTGCAAAATGAGTATATTCTAAAAATTATGACCGGAGAGGAGTGGGGGGCCATATATATATATTTTAAATTTTTAATGTAAGTGCAATTCAATGTTTGTTGCACAAATCATCAGATATCGCAAAGTATTAAACTTCCCCAACCCAGCTGCATGGTAATGCCACCCGACTGGCAACATTTTCTGGGGAGAACACTGAATAATTATGAAAAGTTTCAAAAATATTACATTTGGCCACGATAAGTGAAGAGTAAGAGAAGAGTACTTTGTTTTACCACCTTAAAGTACAAGTACTCTCTTAAGAGAGTACGGTTTGCCCTCCTGGTCTCAGATCAATTTCACTAGGAGGCCATAGACCAGTAGTGGTCAAAGAGGAAGTTGCTAAATTATTATTAGCCTCGCGTCTTACTACCCATTCGGGTTATACGCACTTACGCTAATGTGTAATGGTAGGGTGATTATGAAATGAAATGGAGGACCTACAGTTTAACGTGGAATCCGAACCACGGTGGAGGCCTGGCATTCCCCACATTCACAAGATGTGATTAATTCACGTCTTGTCAGAGATGAAGGAAGGGTTTGGCAATCAGATAAATCTGTGCCGGGACCGAGGATTGAACCCCGGCCGCCAGCACAGAAGTCTGACACCTTACCCCTAGACCACCACGTCACCTAAGTTGCTAAAATGCGAGGGAATCTATAATAAAGTAATATTTTTAAATTAAAAATAACGCCCAGACACGAGAATCGAACCCGGGACCTTTGACTTAGTACATCAATGCTCTATCACTGACCTCTCCAGGGATCGTCCCTTGTTCAGGGTCATTCTTCACTCGCAGTTTAATGCAGATTCTGTAATGGACGTAAGAACATTGTCAGCTACATGTGAGTGAAGAATGACCCTGAGTGTGGAATGACTCCACTCAGATTTTGGAGCATAGACTTTTTTTGTCGATAGGTCCCAGGTTCAATCCCCGTATCCAGTTGTCATTTTCCAATTTACAGAATATGATATTTAGATGCTGTTATAACCATGATTAAAAATATAGTTTGGCTATTTAATCCATTATAATTAAGTCACCAAGTACCGCACCCTAAACATGTTCTTGCTTAAGTTAATATTAATATAGTATTTTCTTAGTCGGGTGAGTTATCAATAAGGAGTCATTTTATTTTTATTAGAACCTCTATAGCTAACAGCGTCGGGACATAAGGATATTTTTTATATCAAGGGGTCCGCAAATATATTGATCAAAGATTATCGCCTTGGTAAAAAAATCTTTGAGAGACATTGCTCTAGAGTCTAGACGCTATAAATCTAAATTCATAACACAATCTTTTTATGCAATACCACCCCCATTTCTCCTCTTTATATTGTGAACATATTGTACATAGTAACTTAAACTGTACTGTTACCTTGACACTTTTAGAAAAACAGACAAAATAAATGCACTGTAGCCAACATTGGTAAATCATTAGATTTATTTTGATGTCAGAATTGACACCTCCTGCCAAAAGTGGCAGCTACAGAAACTTCCCTTAACGTATGAACATATAAAAGGTTTAATGGCATAAATTTCACATAAGTGTCATTAAATAGGGTTTTTACTTTAATAGCACTAATGGGCACACGGACAAAGGCGTCAGTCTCTGCTGGGCTGATTTGACATTGAGAGAGAATACATTGATCTATGTTTTCCCTCTAAGGTTGCCCACGTAACCTACACGCAAATTAGGGTACATTTCTTCTAGAGTCTATTTTTCCCATCCCTGTGCATTTCGGATAGATCGGATGGACAGTAAGGCGCAGATAACTTAAAAAGGCCATACGTTAATGTGTGCAAAAAATCAAATTTTTTGCCACGTGACGCGTCACTCTAGTGTTTGACTAGACTACAGTTGATGGGGAGATAAGAGTTCAAATCCCAGTCGTGTTTACCAAGGGTGTTTTTACTTAAGGCGATTTGCCCGTTTAATTTGGAATGGAAATTCAGAGCCATGGGAACAAATTGTTATCTTCAAGAATTTTTATTGTTTTGCTGGTTTATTTTCGGAAACAGTTTGGTCAAGAATAGAAGCATGCTGATTAATTTTTACTTTTTATACACACACCTGCTCTATAATTTTATCAGTGATCAAACATCGATGAAATTTACATTTTTCAATAGAAAACTGCTGACTGCATAAAAAATGTAACAACTCATAATCATCGATACATTATTTAAGAAGAGGTGTTGAAAATATTAACATACAAATTTCAATCGTTCTTGAGAAAACTGATATTTACAAACGTAAGATTCTTCCGCAAGACCTGTCCTGTAGCTAGCGCCATCTACTGTTCTCGTGATCCATCTCTTCTTGTTGGCGCGGAAGGATACTTTGGTCGGTTGTGGAGCCACGCCACGCCTTTCACCCTCCCGCCCATCATCCCACAAAATAGGTTTTATGCTTGCACTTGACAGGGCCAAGAGCCTTAATTGCTCTCTCACTGTTTAAAATTATATCATCCTCATTCCTATCCCATTAGTGTAATTAATGTAAACATAAAACCCGAAATGGTACTAAGATAAGTGAAAGAAAAAAACCTTCCAAACTTATCTTTTTCTTACTAACGTTCCTTGCTTTCACTAATAGTTCAGTTCATCTTTGATTGAGAATTATTTAAAAATTGAGTCATCTGTTTCATAGTTGACGATAAAAAGTTTTTCGTATACCTTAGAGGTTGGCGCATTCGCTGTTGAGGAACATCATGAGGAAGAAGCATAGGAGGTTGAAGGTTGAATGCAGTGGGAGGTGGTGGCTGTTGAGGAACATTATGAGGAAGAAGCATAGGAGGTTGAAGGTTGAATGCAGTGGGAGGTGGTGGCTGTTGAGGAACATCATGAGGAAGAAGCATAGGAGATTGAAGGTTGAATGCAGTGGGAGGTGGTGGCTGTTGAGGAACATTATGAGAAAGAAGCATAGGAGGATGAAGGTTGAATGCAGTGGGGGGTGGTGGCTGTTGAGGAACATTATGAGGAAGAAGCATAGGAGGTTGAAGGTTGAATGCAGTGGGAGGTGGTGGCTGTTGAGGAACATACATGAGGAAGAAGCATAGGAGATTGAAGGTTGAATGCAGTGGGAGGTGGTGGCTGTTGAGGAACATTATGAGAAAGAAGCATAGGAGGATGAAGGTTGAATGCAGTGGGGGGTGGTGGCTGTTGAGGAACATTATGAGGAAGAAGCATAGGAGGTTGAAGGTTGAATGCAGTGGGAGGTGGTGGCTGTTGAGGAACATTATGAGGAAGAAGCATAGGAGGTTGAAGGTTGAATGTGATGGGAGGCGGTGGCTGTTGAGGAACATCATGAGGAAGAAGCATAGGAGGTTGAAGGTTGAATGCAGTGGGAGGTGGTGGCTGTTGAAGAACATTATGAGCCGGTTGAGGACGCATGGAAAGTGGATGGTGGCGAGCAAGAGGATACATTGATTGTTGAGGGAGCGACTGAGGAACATTTTGATGAGGTAGAGGTATCGTGGGTAGCTTATCGTTGGCTGTTTGGGGTTGCAATGCTTGTTGAGGGTAAAAGTGAGAATGTTCAGGGTAATAGCTGTACTCGCATTCTAATACTCTTCTCTCATACTGAGAGAACAAGATAAATATTTCAGCCTTAGCAGATAGTTGATGTGTGAGAGGAGTGTTTGAGAGGGTGTAGTGGGGGTATGCAGCAGCCGCCATGACAGTATCATACGTGTCTTTCCGCTTTCAAAGAGAAATGGAAAACCACGAGCCGTATGTATACGATATTATATTATATTATAATAAGTTCCTCACACAATGATAAGCGTACTTCGACTTACTAATATTTAAATAGATCTGACGAAATCAAAAAAGTTTTCGCGTTAAGCTATAGTTATGGTCTACCCAAATTACCAGTGGTATGAACAAAATGTTTCCAAATGATAGAGAATTGGGCACAGAAAGAGATCTCCAACCGTTAATCTTGAAACATTTGAAGTTACTCTAAGAAAAACTTAATCTATACTTGCCGAGTGTATCATGAACTTAAAATAACCGCAACCCTAACTTAGGCGATAGGATAGTAGTCTATATAATTTTTATTTTTTTATTTGAGGCATTTAACGTGCACTTTCTGAACCAATTTATTATATTAGCGCGCAAGAATTTCTATAAGTGAGGGCGAAAGGGCCTACCAATTTTGCCAAGAGAGGGTTTTTCCCATACCTTCCAGGGATATTTGACATGCCACAATCGACACGGGATCGACAGCTTTATTTTCCCTCCGAAGGAAGTTGTGCTACGGATTTTTATCGCTCAGGAAAAATTCATTGACCTCGGCTGGGCTTGAAACCACACTCATTGGGTCTTGAAGTGAACACTACTTAACCCCAAGACCACCAAGGTCGAACATGAAGCCATTATTTGTCTGGTGGGTGGGGAGAATGGGGCATAAGGTTTGGAAAGAGATTTGGGGAAGCAATGTTTAGAGGGCTTTTAGGAGCGAAAGTTTCTAGGGCAGGAGGAGGGGGTGGGGGGCAAGAAAACTATCAAAGGGACAATTTAATCTCATCACAAATAGGACTAACCATATTGCCCGTGACGACTATGATAGCTGAGAGATAATTTACAAAACTGAAGCTAATAGCTATATAAGTTTAATGTCACACGAGAGAGTCACTGGAATTTTTATTTTGAGTATTGAAAACAAGACCACTTGGGAAACATATTTTAATTTATTTATCGATTAATTTGCTGCATACAACTCCCGAAGAAAGAAGTAATAGATTTGTTTGTAAAAGGCCATGTAATACCATATTATTGAAGCTTTGTAAATTATAATATAATATATAGGCCTATATATAATATTGCACATTTATATTTTAGTTTATATTTTAATTTTTTACCTAAATGTATTCCAAACCTTATAGTTTTGATTATTTTATTCAAATTGTGCTCAGTAAGTAAACACATTAGAAAAAAACACAATAGTTACTTATTAATTTTGTTTTATTAAAACAATATGTATGTAAAGAATAAATAATACAACCGTCTAAATTTTTTTTAAGGTGGAATTTTCTTAACAATTATGTGGATGTGGTATAACGACATGGGTGACCTGGCGGTCTATGGGTAAGGTGCCTGACTTCTGTGCTGGCGGCTGGGGTTCAATCCTCGGTCCCGGCAAAGATTTATCTGATTGTCAAACTCTTCCTTCCCCTCTGACAAGACATCTTGTGAAAGTGGGGTATTCCAGGCCTCCACCGTGGTTCGGATCCTACGTTAAACTGTAGGTCCTTAATTTCATCTCACAATCACTCTACCATTACACATTAGCTTAAGTGCGTATAACCCGAATGGGTAGTAAGACGCGGTGCTAATAATAATAATAATAATAATAATAATAAATAATAATAATAATTATATGTTAACATGGGAGTATGTGGAAAGGGGAGGGGGGGGGTTTAAGTGGGTGAAATCTTTCAAGCGTCGGGAAGGTGTGCGCAACCAAACAAAGCTCCGCATATAATGAATCAGTCATGGTAGGACTTACTTTTCAGGATAAACGGAGTGTACATAGTACAAGCATAAAACGCCATATTTGTATAAAGAAAGTGTTTCTTGTTTATGTGTGTGTATATATATAAAATTTTATAATTTGTTCCGAAATACCCCTTGAATTCAAATATTCTGTTCTTTGTTAGCTACCGTGAGAGTTTGTTTAAATCATACATACAGTACAAACCTACAGTACTGTGTTTTTTTCTGACCCACTAACCCCCATCTATGATGTACCCCGCCCAAGAAGTAGGACCGCAGAAGTAACCAAGAGGTCGACCGGGGAAAGTGATGCAGGATGCTGCAGCGGACCTGTTTTGTTCTGTCCCTTCTCTTTATGCCGCCTTCTACTCATCAATTGACGAGTTTCTCTCTGTTGACAGTCTTGTTTTTCTCCAGGTGATATCAATAAACAAATCATTGGAATGTTGAAAGTGGACCGGAAAGAACAAGGACTATTCTATTATAAAACACACACGAACAAAATGGAGAACCGGTATTAAATGGTCCGATGTTTCCCACGCATGAAAGTGTTTAATTAGAACGATCACAAGTTTGATATGAACTGGAAATTAGACACAATCAAGTGAGGCAGGGACGAGTTGGGGACAATTTAAAAAAAGTATTTGGAATGTTCAGATATTTTCACTTATTTTCAAAATTCAAATACGGAAATGTAACAATATATTTACAGTTAATTTATACAAACTTATAGGCTATCTAACGTATCTCTTCCAACTCTTCATTAAAAAGGAAACCGACGCCTCCTATCTAGTGACTGATTCTTGGTGAATCCTTTCCCAAGGTCTGCGAGGTTGCAGACACCCTCGTGACTTCGGTCGGGAAGGACACCCAGTGCATTAAATGTTCGAGAAGGAGGTAGTGTATTCATAGTTCGAGAAGGACGTAGCGTATTCATAGTTCAAGAATGACGTAGTGCATTCATAGTTCAAGAAGGACGTAGCGTATTCATAGTTCGAGAATGACGTAGCGTATTCATAGTTCGAGAAGGACGTAGCGTATTCATAGTTCAAGAATGACGTAGCGTATTCATAGTTCGAGAAGGACGTAGCGTATTCATAGTTCAAGAATGACGTAGTGCATTCATAGTTCGAGAAAGACGTAGCGTATTCATAGTTCGAGAAGGACGTAGTGTATTCATAGTTCGAGAAGGACGTAGTGTATTCATAGTTCAAGAAGGACGTAGTGTATTCATAGTTCGAGAAGGACGTAGTGAATTTATAGTTCAAGAAGGACGTAGATAATTTAGCTCACTAGAAGGACGTAGATCATTTAGCTCACTAGAAGGATGTATTGTATTTAGAGGTTGAGAAGGACGCACCCTTCTTAGCAGACAGAAGGTGCGGACGACATGCACGCCACCTGTGCACCTTACTAATATAATATTAAAACGTAGAAAGTGATTTTGTAAATGACTCCCAATTGATTGATCTGAGATGTATTTAATATAAAGTAACCTAATCGGTAGAATACCTAACTACCTGGCACCTGAACCTTATAAATTAATATTACAATGTTAATTAAGTGGTATGAAAATGCAAAGTATACTTATTTATTATTTTATTTATTTGAGGTATTTAACGTGCATACTCTGATCCGACTGATTATATCAGCACATTATAATTTATACGAACGAAACTATGGCAAAATTATTTTACTGATATTCATTCCACTGATTTGTTTAAAGTAGAATGCAGAAAAATGCAGTCAGTCTATATCCAAAATGTGAGTTGGGTTACTGATATAATGGGCAAGGAATTAAGAGGTAAACTAATAGGAAATGCACCCACATTAGCGTGGGAAGGGAATGTAAAAATATGATAATAGTTAAATCAAATGTGATAAATCACCCCCACTGCACCTATCTGAGAATTGAACCTCAACCACCCTTAACTAGAATTTAGAAATCTAATCTTCAAGCTAGTCGCCTTAAACAACGTAGCCAATGATGTGCGCGTATCAACGTGTTAAATTCTACACGTAGATTTTATCAAATAAATTCATTTGAAAATGAAGCCCTAAATAAAGTATTGTATAGTCCATCAAAGAATTTGAAATTTTTCCAATTGTAGTCGGATCATCTTAAGAACCTTATCTGACATTTTAAAAATGTACTAAATTTACGTTTCCATTATTATTTTTTGGGTCACCGCGTCTTAGTACCTGTTCGTGTGAAACGCATACTTTAATCACTTTAATGGAGTAGGAAGTGTACCAGGATTTGCGTGGAGGAAGTTTAGCATACTGCTTAGGATAAAATGCACAAACAGGATTCAAACCCCGACCTCCCCGTCACCGGTAATCCAGTCCACACGAGAGTGACGCGTCAGATCAGTGCTCGGCAACTTGAGGCCGACGGGCTTGATCCGGCCCACTACATTATTTTATCTGGCTCGAAAAAGATTTAACAAGCAATAATTGTGTTTATAAAAATATATTAATAAATTATAACTAATTACTGTATGAGAAATAAAAATGTGTACATCTTTAGTTGGTATTTTTTTTCAAACTGGTCCACCAGTCTTTTTCCAAACCCAAATGGTCCGTGATATCAACGTTGCCGACCCTGCGTTAGACCAAAGAACACCAACGCGTTATTTCCATAGTAATTTTACAATTGCTAATGAGTAAAACCACTATACAGTGTGGAGCTGGTTATATTTGTTTAGTTTTTTCTTTTACCGAATCTTAATACCCGTTTAGGTTATAAATTTTGGGTTACTATCTACCACCCCCTCGTCCACAAATATCCAAACCTAATCACTGTAAGATCTCCATAAACTGGTTGGTCATTCCAACTAAGTAACTAACTAATCATCTTACTCTCTGGTCATCTATAACTCGAATTTTTACGACCGCCAAACCAATCTTGAAACACCTCCATTCAAACCTTATCCTGACACCCAACTTCTTTCAAATATATTTTCACATTATCTTCCCATCGACGTCTCGATATACCAACGGGCCTTGTATCTTCAGGTTTCCCTACTAAAATGTTGTGTACACGGCTGTCATCGTTCATATTCGCAACATGACCACTCCACCTCAGCCCTTACGCCTTGATTATCCTTGTCGGTCATTCTAGCTAATATTTATATAATACTTTTCAAGTTAACACTTTTTTTTTGTCATCTCAGATGAGGTGACTTAATGTCATTTGAGAAACCAGTTTCCTGTCATTCGAGACAGGTTGCCAATTACCAGCTTTCCAACAACATTTTGTGCAGCGTCCCCCAAACTGGATTGTGTGTTACGTATTGAGGTTTCATTTCCTCTTCTGCAGTCATGGTGTACTTCCTTACCTTGCTACTTTTCACCAAACCAGTGAGATACCTCTGAGAGGAAATACCTTAGGGTGAGAGTGTAGGGAACGAAAGTTAGGGCAGTCTTTTTGCAGTTTTTATGAGTTTAATTTACTTCACATGATGACTTCAACAGTTGTTGAATATCTGTAACGAGCATAGCGACATTAGTTGACAAACTTTTTAAATGAAAAAGTTAATAATTAAATTCCAGGACACATTTTACAGATATTGAACAATTGTTGATATCACCGCGTGAAGAAAACTAAACTCTATGTTTCTATCGGAGAAATATTGTATTTATATTAGCCAAACAAAGTGTTGCTGTGAAAACTAAAAAAAATACTGACTTTAGCTCAAGTCCCCTAAATCCTCACCGCTATCTTGAGAGAAGGGATTAGGAGGGGGAGGGGGGAAGGGTTAAATAAAGAAGACCCAAATTGCTATGCACTAATAAAGGTTAACGTATTTTTAAAAAAAAATTGCATTTGAAAACCATTATTGATGAAATATGTATTAGAAATATTGAAAACAAATGTACTAATTATTAATCCTAATAGGCCTTTCATATAATATTTTTTCTTCTACCGTTACTCATACTAGAATATACGAATTGTACTTGCGCCAATCGTATAATGATGAGTAAGGTATAATTTAGGTGGAATGTACCACATTTGCGTGGAGGAAGACTGGGGAACCATTAATTGTGTCTACCAGCCCAGGATTCAAACCTCAACAACTTCATCCCTGTTGAACCAGACTAAACGAGCCAGACATTTAGCCTGCATGTCCACCAATGTGGGAAATAAACCTATGAATTGTAATGTCATGCCAGCCAAAAACATATTTAAGAAAAAAATTGGCACTATGGAAGCTACGTAAAAAACAAAATTATAATTGCACAAAATTGGTATATAATTCAGTGTTTGCCTATGTTAGCTTTAATCAGGAAAACAAAATTGTTAATGTATATTATACGAGGGCTTGTTTTTTAGTAAGGACCGTTTTACAATAAAATAGAACTACCAATTATGTTTGGGTGTTTCTTTTCTATCTTATTCTACATACCTTCAGCTACTTTTAAACACAGTTTCCGTTGTTATATAAACATTTGTCATATCGCGAGATAAGTTTTTGTAGACCCTCGCCATAGAAGTCTGCCGCCAACGTGGAAAGCCATTCCTGTATCGTCGTTTTCACTTCGACGTCGGTGTGGAAATGCTTGCCAGCAAGGAACCTTTCAGAAGCCAGAAAAAGATGGTCACTAGGTGGAGGGTCAGGGCTGTAAGGAGGGTGATCCAATTGCTGCCAGCCAAAATATTTGATAAGAGCTTGCGTTTGAGCAGCAGTACTCGCAGTCATGAAGCAACAACACTCCGGCAGACAGTAGGACGCGGCGTTTATTGTTGTCCCTCGTTGCATGAAGTCCACCAGCTGAACATCACGTCTGTCCCAAAACGACGGTACAGGAATGGATTTCCTCGCTAGCGGCAGAATTATATGGCGAGGGTCTACAAAAATGTAACTTAAGATATGACAAATGTTTAAATAACAATGGACACTATGTTTAAAAGTAGTTGAAAGTATATATAATCGGATTAAAAAACTACCCCAAAATAATTGGTAGTTCCTATTTTATTGCAAAACGGTCCTTACTTAAAAAAAAAACACTCCTCGTATATTATATGATAATTATTTCTGAGCTCTAGCAATCAATCTACAACTGAACATTTATTACCAAAATGGTGTCCTATAAAATACTCGTGTGCCCAAGTTTGGCCGCCTTGTGTAAATTAATTTAAAAGTGAAGATAGTAGAGTTTATTTTATTTCACAGACAAAATAACCGGTTACATTATCTCCCACATCAGGGTAAAGAATAATAAAACATAACATTTGTTGTTAGTTCAGTAGACCCTACGCAGAAAACATATATTGATAGATTAAATTAAAATACACGACTTTCTAATTATTTTGATAAAACTATAAAAATTTCAATTTGACAAAATTTTAAGATTTAGATTAATAACTGTCACCCACCTCTGTGTTGCCAAATGGTCTAAGGCGTCATTCTCTTGTTAGACTGGCCTTTCTTATAAAGTAGAGATCTGAGTTCGAATCCTGCTCGGTTCTACTGAAGGTGTTTTTTTTTATAAACCGTTTCCCACTCTCCTACCACGCAAAGGCTGGTAGATTACTTCTAAAATATTTCCTTGCCTATCCCTACTGGATTAGAGTAATTATATTATATGCGTATAGCCTGAACAGTTGGTAAGATGCGGTGAAAAAAAATTAAGCTAATTTATTTCAATTAATTACAAGATGTGTAAGATCCTGGTGATTTAAATGGTTTTTTTAAATACTTAATTTACGAGTGCAACATAATATATATTACTTTGGCTTATTGCAAATATGTAGGCCTACTATTTATTTATTTTTTCCTCAGTCATACTATAATGTTAGAACATACCAACTGTCGTGAGCCACACACAACAAGCTTGATGGCCTCAGGATGGCCCACGAGATGCACCCTTGCTGTATTCTTAATAATTCTCGTTATTATTATTATTATTATTATTATCACCACGTCTTACTACCCATTCGGGTTGTACGCACTTACGCTCATGTGTAATGGTAGCGTAATTGTGAGATTATATGGAGCGCCTACAGTTTAACGTGGAATCCGAACCACGGTGGAGGCCTGACATTCCACACATTCACAAGTTGTGATTAATACACGTCTTGTCAGAGGTGAAGGAAGGGTTTGGTAATCAGATAAATCTGTACCGGGACCGAGGATTGAACCCCGGACCCCAGCAGAGAAGTCTGACACCTTACCCCTAGACCACCAGGTCACCTTCTCGTATGTAGATATTTGTTGAAAATACCTTCAATGCCATCTACTTGTCCTTGAAAGCAATTATTTACTCCTACGGTAAAGAAATGATGACCAATGTTACTCCCGTATCGGTGGACACACGTTCTGAACATCAAGCTCATTTAGGAAGGTTTGTCGATGACCGAGGATGCTGGGGTTTGAATCCCAACTGGCTGTTTTTTGGGTGGTTTTCCACACTTTCTCCAGTCAAAAATGGGCTCATTTCTTTTAGATTCTACCTTCCCATTATTTTTATTAAATACGATTAGCCTAGATGACTAGTTAGACCATTAGACGGTGTGAAATTGTTTAGTAACAGTGTTTTCATGATTTTTTCTCTTGGCAATGTATGATATTTTGTTTAAAATATATGTTGATATTTAAAAAAAACTAATCACGTGATCCAAGGCTCAATGCGTAGAAGCGCCTAATCTCTTTATATTTGTTATGGCGTACTTGAAATCCGATTAGCTCAGCCATACTGCTGGAAGATAGACCACCCTCTTATAACAGTCCATCATGGATTTTATTACCTTTATCGATACATTTGTTTCGATATTCATTTAATAAAATGGTTAAAAAGTATTTTATGAGGTTCTCTCTATTCGTTAAATTTGATTGGACTTATAAATCTACGTTCATATTTATTGGTGAAGAAGGTGTTATTTTTTTAAAGTGTCAACATAAAGCTACACTGTAAAGCGACGCGCAGCAGATTTGTTGTGTTCAGTGGCTAAGTCAGAGATAATAATCACATGACCTATTTAGACCACAAAGGACCGGTCTTATGATTACCAGAGAAATATTGCTATTGGGAGGTTAAAGTTAGCTACCAGATAAAAGTTATCAGCCACTTTAATATTTTAGACGTATTATGAACTGAATTTATCTTCTGGGTAGTTAGTTATCTGTAGAATAAATATATTTTCATGCATAAAACGCAAGGTTGGTACGGTTTTTACTGATGCATATATGCGTACAGCCTGGCTATTAGCTACAACGCTCAACATTTGTTAAATAATGGCCGCTAAATGAGTGCGAGGAAACAGATGGCGTCACGTGGGCGCAGAAGATAGGTTGTCTTGCAAGTATTAATTACGGTTTCTGTAAAAATGTGATCAATAGTTGGGTACAACGTTTACAAAATTTCATTTATCGTACTCGCACTTAAATAATTTGTTTTTATATTATTATAACTCTAAAAATAGCTTGTCGGTTTTTATGAAAGTGTGAATTAAATGTTCTAACTTTATATAGTTAGAGCCCGGGCCTGTGTTTACTAAACACGCGAAACAGGGTTTTAACCTAAAAACAGATTCTGATAAGCTAAACCTCATGAACAACAACGTGTCACTATGGCAATGTCTATTTTAGCTTTCAGATAAAAGTTATCAGGTACTTTTAAACGACCTGATAAAAATGTGTTGGATAAATACGTTTTATCTGGCAGATAAATGGTATCTGGCATTCATAAGACTCACTTTTAACTTATCAACCAGATAAAAATATTTATCGGCCAGATTAATATTTATGTAGGAGTTATAATACCGGCCCAAACTAGGTTAGTTACACTATATCATGGAATATTTATGATCAATTTTCAATTATTTATCCATCTGCTATTGTAATAGTTTTCAATTTAAATTCAATAATTTCATATAATTAAATTCGGCATGACATCATAGAAGGAAAAGTTAAGGGAAAGAGAAGCTTAGGAAGAAGGAGAATTCAAAATTTTGGATGACTTGAAGGAAAGAGCAAAATTATGGAAAACCATTTAGAAAAACACCTTTGGTACACCCGGCCGAGATTCAAAACCCAATCTCCCCGTCATCGACAGTCTAGTCTATTGCGAGAGTGATGCCCTAGACAGCACGACCACCGAAGCGGTTACGGATTAGTGAAACAATAGACGATGTAGAACTGGGCTGCTTCCAATTGTGGACTCATCAAAAAATAACAAACTATACTAAACCTTATTATTGTTAATTGTCACGTTTTTATAAATTCAACATTTGGGTTTCAAACCTCCGTTCCTATTTCTCTTCTATACACATAATTTTTATTTTAATACTATATCAACATTATGTCAACTTTATAATGACTCCCACTCCCCTCGCAGCCCCTCCCCCTAACCCCCCTCCCGAAAAATTAGCTTTCTACACACTCGCTCACACGTACAGTAAGTATATTTTGACTAACGGGTTGTATATCCTGTTGCGTTGGTGTAAAAGACTTATCTCATAGTCCGCCTCGGTGGCCGCATGGCCTAAGGAGCTACTCTCGCAATAGACTAGACTGTCAATGACGAGGAGATCATGGTTCGATCCCAGTCGGGTATACCTAGAGGGTTTTTTCCTAAATGGTTTCCCCACTCTCTTCACGCAAATGCACGTACACTTCCTCTAAATTCAACCTTATTCATCTCTAACTCAATAGCGTAATTAGTACATAAGCATATAGCCCGAATGGGTAGTAGGACGTAGTGCTTAAAAGAGCTCATTCGATAAATTTAGTATTTTGAGATTGTCTAATTAGTCCAGAGCGTATTCCTTTTTCATGTATTTTAAAATATATTTCTTCTAACTAATATTTTCTCTTGACACATAGGAGAAAGGAAGTATTGTGAAATGGACTTGTGTCATTGTAGCATTGAGGGCTGTAGGAGCGTTACTGCGTACCTGGACACATCATGTAGGTTTCACAGTTATTGTTTACACTGTGTATGTCGTCTGTTGGGTGGGAAAAAAGGAGGGGAAATCATGTTACTTTTTGGGAAGAGGAGGTGGAGGGAAGTGTCCGGGGTTTGAAATGTGAATGAGCAAACAAAAACTAGCTCGGTTCTCGCGGTAGACATGTGACAGAGCGTGCCAAGCGGACAGACAGACGGACGGATTGTGGCAATGAACTAGCTCACTCTTGTCTGTTTGTGTCACAGTGTACACTTGAGTGTAGAAGTGACAGGTAGCGTATCACCGGTATCTGTCATCCTGTCATATCGGCCGATATTGGGACGGGAGTATGAAGGACCGTAGGAGCTAGTTGATAGCCCCCCTCCCCTCAACTCTTCCTAATTTACGTCAAACATTGAACAGTAAAAAAAAAAAATTGCAATTTTCTCTAAACATTAGCATCAAACAAAATTTTGATTGTAAAACAGCTATGATATCAGAGAGATGTAGAATTATACAATCTGTACATTATGTTTAACATTGGCTAAATTATATTATAACAATGGAAATTGATTAAAATTAATAAAAAGGAAAAATAAACGAATAACTGTAAATTTAATTAAGAACGCTCACCCAAGGAAAGAGGAAGTGTGGGAAGAATCCAATTCACAAGGGTCTTTCTTTCGTCTTCTACAGTAAAAATAGTCAAACATACATTTAAGAGCATTCAACTCGGCTCCCGGTTCGTTTACATGTGTGCGGGAGAGGTATGGAAGTAAAAGGGAAAAGTAAATACCAAGATATGCCAGAAATGTGTGCAACGCATTCGTTTTTGAATGTTTACTAGAAATTTTCCGCAGTGACGTTGGGGGACAAAGCGACAAAGTGTCTTGTTAATAACTACAGTATGTTCCTATTATGAGAGAAGTAAGATTAGTGCATAATCTTAGCTGTGAGGACATTATAAAATGTTCTAAAACGACCTTTTTGGTGCAGTCTTTATTCTAGTATTATTTAATATTGCCACTATGTTCAGTATTAGGAACTTCTATTAACTCTCTATCGCCATTAACGTTTAATCAGAAATGATTCACCTTCAATAGTGTTCGTGTAAATTTACGATATTTCGCCGACTGTTTCCCAGAGTTGATGGGCATGAGACGCACGCTTTTGAACACTAATTTTTAAAACATGTTTCTGTGACTATATTTTTATTATAGAAGATGAAAGAAAGGAAGATGTCACCCTTTTACATTGGATCATTCCCACATTTTTCCTCTTTTCCTAGGTGGGATTTCTTAGTTAAACTCTCATAAATTAGTTTATTTTTCCTTTTTCTTTAGTTTTATAAATTAGTATTATTATAATAAAATTATTTCTTTGATGTTGTTTTAATTTAGAGTATCATGGTGGAATAATGAGAGGTAAGCTTGCTACCTTACAGGGTAGTCTAAGGGTACATTATAAATCGGTCATCAGCACAAGACTCAAGGTGTGATTTGCTATAACGCGTCAGACGCGTGCGGCTCACGCGTATATAGATGTCTTCTTACAGTGACTGACGCGTTTGAAATACCATTAAATATCGCAGACGAGACAGTTTTGGTTTGCCATTAAATGGATGGTTATTGATATTTTTCATTGGTTAATAGTATTAATAAAATTTAAGCGCCACTTTTATCTTAGCCTTGTGATGTTAGCTAAAACACTTGTTGAAAAGAGCAATACAAAACTGTTTACAAGTTCGTAGAATGAGAGAAATGTTTTTGGAACATAAGTTAAGGACATACCTCTAAAAAGTAAAAATTTAGGGTTACTTAATTCATACTAATGTTTAAAGAATATTTTAGTTTTGTAATGTAATTGATTTGCCCCTGAAAAGTATGTGAAAGCATTAACAATAATATCGTCCTAATTTTATAAACATATTTAATTTTATTTAAATTATGTAGTATATTAAATGGCGCTTAAAGCATTTCTTCTTCTAAGAAGGCAAAAGCCACTGATCAGTGACGTCACGCACGTGACATTAGCCAAGTCAGGTTGACAATTTAAAATAATAACTTCCTCTTCTCGAAGGTTCGAATAGAGATTTTTAAATGTAATTTGAATCAGTTTCCGGCTCTAGAACCTCCCAGTAAAACAGAGATGTTTTTGTCTTGTATTTTGTTTTTCTAAACTAAACCTTCTCGAAGCTTCCATGAGCAATGGATATATAGGAAGGATGGTGCAATGTAAGGGCAGTTGGTGTCCAGAACTGACAGAACTCACTTGGCACTTGGGCACTTGGCGTCCAGCAACACCTGTCCGCGCTCATACAATAGGCCGCGTATATATTTCAATGACATGATCTATTTTCTCTTTAAATAAACAGAGATTCAGAAATAAAAAACATGTCAAAATAATAAGTGTGTATTATTAATTATAATTCTTTAATTGGCGCTCGATCACGGGGCTATAAATACCAATTAACTCACAACATCAAAAAACCGGACCGATTTAATTAGTGCTTGACCACGGGGCAATTACCAGCTAATTAAACGGTGTAACTTCAATCGACGCTTAACGCGACGAACCAGAACATCTCAATTGGCGCCCATCGCGGTAGAGTAATATTTCAGAAACATCACAGTTTATAGTAACAAGTAAAATAGAATGAAACTTGTCACATGAATTTATAGCCGCGTGAGCAAGACTCCTTAGGCCTAAAAAGCTTAGAAACCCCTTAAAAAAGCTTATAGGAACGTGCCATAGTCAAAGTACGATTATCTTTTTTTCTTTTTAGTACCACGTCATACTACCTGTTTGGGCTATACGCGTATGTACTAACTACGCTAATGTGTTAGGGATTAGGAAGGTTATATCTTAAGGAAGTGTACTCGCATTTGCGTAGAAGGAGAGTTTAAAACCATTTTGGAAAAATCTCCCGAAAAACCGATATTAGAACCTTGATCTCCCCGTCATCGATAGTCTAATCTACCGCGAGAGTAGCGCGTTAGACCAAGTGGACACCGAAACGGACAGTGACTATCATATTTCAGGGTAAACGAAGTGTACAAATAGTAAATTGTTTCACCTCAATCTGCGAACTATATCTTAAAACTACAAACCACTTCTAAAATAACGTGGGGGATCTCGGACGCCTGCAAAGCATCTCAACGCTCCATTGGATGGCCCCTCTTAAAATTGAACGCACCTTTAAGCCCAAGATGCATTTTTTTAGTCCGCTGGCATGTTGAAACGTGCCAACCAATGTCTAGATTGTTGCAGTCATGCATGATTGGTTTCCATTTGATTAGAAAGTACGCAAGTAATGAATAACCACAGGGAATCGTGTCGTGAAGAATATAGCACTGGATTGAAGCCTTATAGTAGGATCGTCATAAGAAAAACCGTGTTTTCCTAAGATGTGGTACCCGACGCACCATTTAGTTCTGATTATTATTGAGATTATTATTATTATTATTATTATTATTATTATTATTATTATTATTATTACCATAACCGTTCGGGTTGTACGCACTTACGCTAATGTGTAATGGTAGGGTGGTTGTGAGATGAAATGGAGGACCTACAGTCCTAAAGTTATTTTAAAGTTTGGAACGATTGGGTGTACCTTACAAGGGGCATGGGTCTATTGTTTACATCTCACTGTTTATCTACCAACTCGCTATGCGCCACCCATACCCCATGGTTATGTCATCCATGCGTGCCGTGTAGTTGATAAAATCTTCCGCGATTATTTAGGAAATGAACTAACATTCCAACCTAACTAAACCTAGCATATCCTTACCTAAATTAAACTAACCTAGCATAAAATGCGGACCTATTGTTTTTAGGATTTTGTCTTTGATAATTATGTTGACAAAAATGTTAATTTTCCACCTGAAATATGGGCCAGTAGTGAAAAATAACGTCCCTGTAAGAGGTGCTAAAATAGGCCTACATTCATACTTATTTATAAATGTATCACATTCTTGTTTGTTGTTACATCAACACCTATATATTCCTCTAAAAATGGGGTGTGGTGTGTCGATAGGATTTCTAATATAATATTCCCGAAAAGGGAAAAAAAACTACAAACCGTAGCCCCGTGACGTGCAAGTTACTGGTTGGTAATTTAGGTTTCACTCGCGTCACTTTTGAGTCTTATTTGAGTAGATCCGTGGGTGAAGGTCCTAACCGCTAATGCATCTCAATGCCGGTCTGCTCACAGGGCTAATGTTTGCTAACTGGTTTACGATGCGTCCGTGATTAGTCACTGGAAACTCAATATGCTAGTCACCTCATGCTAGGTTAGGCTAGGCCGGGAAGGTTAGGTTACGTTAGGTTACGTTAGGCTAGGTGTTTCCATATAAATCTCAGAGACAACAAACAATCGCCCGTTTTTGATGCACCTATCATGTGCGCTTCTGGCATATATTCCATTCACGGTAGGAATTACTCTCTGAAAGGTCTTTTTTCCTACCAATATCCTACTATTTAATAGATTTATGGTAGGGAAAAAGGCCTTTCAGAAGTCAATTCCTACCGTGAACAGACAATACGACAAGGCAGGCACATATATTCGTCCTCTGCGCCTTCAATACCTGGCCCCTAAATGATAACCAAACTCGGCGCACACATGAAACTAATAACCCGGAGGAAAGAAGGAAACAACACACACAAAGTCATAAGCTTACTTTATGCTTTCATACGTACATTCACGTGATCTGTACCGGTCACTTTTGATAGTATTGATACCAACAAAATATCATCATCAAAATCTCAGAATTTTATTAATTTGAGTTACGAAAAAATATGTTTGTATTTTTATAAAATATGCTTTCTTTGAAAATTGGACTCAAAAGAATGAATTGTTATAGGGTTGGTCCTATTGCGATCCGAATATAAGATTCTCGTGATCGGACGTGACCATGAAAGAGTCGAGGTATAAAAAACGAGAGGCGAGGTAAATCAAAAAAAGACTTGGAACAAACTGAAGAAGTGTAGGCTAAGTTACAAGCTTGAATGGACGGGAGATACTAGTTACTACGTCCAGCTTCTCAGAGGGAACTTAATTATTATGGTTGTAGCATCGAGTTTTGAAGGTCATGCCAGATTGTTTGTTGGTAACCACACTTGAAGGTTGTTCGGAGGTAACACCATGGCTAAGAGGATTTCAGTTTTGGAGATACTAGTTTTAAATGTATCTGGTTTCTCTGTTACGAAGTTAAGGTGGTTTGGAAGAGGACGCGAGAAATGACCAGTGTTTTGGCAATTTTTATGACAAAACTTTTTTTTGCTAAAATAAATTGAATATTTTCTTCACATACATGTCAACAGTTCCTGAATATCCATCATAATAGCGGCATTAGATGATACACTTTTTAAATAAAGAAAAAGGGTTGTCATTAAATTCCGGGACATTCTTGACAGATATTCAATACATTTTGAAGTCACCTCATGAAGAAAATTAAATTCTGTATTTGTACTGGTGCAATATTTTATTTATTTTGGCCAAAAAAAAGCTTTGCTATAAAAACTGTAATAACACTGGCCTTTTCTCGCGTCTCCTACACCCCCACCTTAAGGGCATACTTCAGAAAATACGCCTCATCTCTTCATCTAATTTGAGAGAGGATTTTAAAAAACTTACAAAGAGCACGTAAGTATTAAATAACACTCTTTAAGAAATTACGTTGAAATACATCACCTCAGGTGTTTCATTCTAGTTTGTTCAAAACTGTTTTGTTTGGGATCATGTTTTTCAGGGGTATAGTTTTGATAGTTTTTTTACTACGTCATAGTAGTGTCTCAATCTATAGACACACATTAATTATGCTAAAGGGATAGGGATGAGTAAGGTAGAATATCAGAGGAAATGTACCCCTTTTTGCGTGGACATCGAGTGGGAAATAATTTAGAAAAAATTCCTTCGGTGCCTCCACCCGTGATTTGAACCCCGATCTTCCCGTCAGCAGCAATCGAGTTTAAGAGAAGGGTGCTTTGAGCCATACGGCCACCGACACAGTTTTATCTGCGACATTGTCGACAGTTATTTGGACACTATCATTAAGTTGGCTAAGACATTAATAATGGCTCAATAAACTGAACCTGCAAACCCCAAACTACGAGTATTTATCCAGCATGTTTTTTACTGACACATTACTCGTAACCTAAATTATCTTATTCATTGGATCTATTTCTTAGGGCGTAGTATTTGATAAGAAGTTTGGTGGGCTCAAACTTTGGATCCTTGTTCCTAATTTTTAAGATATCTGTTTGAATATTACTACAATTCTTACCTTTCTTGGTCAAGTTAATATTGTGAGATATGCTATTTATTTATTTTTAACTTCCAAAATGAAGCTTTCACTTTGCGGTATATCCATATCACTAAAAGTGGAGGAGGTTATCGCCATCTAAACCAATCCGCCCTGCAGAACCATAAGTGAGATTCCGTGAACAGGCTGTCACGCTGGTTGCATCACGAGGGGGCTGGATAGAAAGGGAACCCTCAAGAAACACACGAGGAGTGAGAGAGAGAAACAAGGTAAGGTGGATAGGTGGACAGAGGTTGGAGTTCAAACCTGAGCCGTGTAGACCTTCCTCGCGGGCATTTCGTGACTGGTGTTACCGTCTTGAACGAGGCTCTATTCGTCTCGACAATGGATGGCAGTCGGGGGGGGGGGGATAGTTTCGCCACAAACAAGAGGGATCTAGATTCTCAGAGGTCAGGGCGGCACGCATTAACTACTCAATAAAATCTGTTCACTCTGCCAGTTTTATTACTATGGTGGGAAAGGACACTCAAGGATTTTAAAGTTACACTCCAATTCTAGTAAGAAGGATCTTTTAGAGAATACAAACAAAATTTTGTCGGTAAACATTTCTAACACGTTCATATTTTATTAACTTTATTTTATAAGTATTGATGAATAGGGTGGTGTGAAGGTAATTTTTAAATATGAAGTTAAGGCTGCTGCCTACTTTATTGAACATTCATTAGCTCCGTGCCACCCCTCACTTATTTTTTGCACCTTTACGGTAAATACAGACTGGAAGGTAATCAGTGGCGGCTCGTAAATAAAATTAGTGGGGGTGCTGCTCCAGAATTTTCTTAGCCTTTGTTTTAAAATTGTGAAAACGGAAAGAAAAAACATGTATAAAAAGAAAATTTATTCAGGACCTCTATAAAATCTTAGCAACAAAAACAAACATTTTTTACTTACTTTAACTTAAATTGTTATAGTTTAAGCTTGATCTATTTATTTAAAAATGAAATCCACTCTTCATGTTTTAATTTGCGCAAAAAGTTCAATAATTTTCTCCTTGATCTCTGAATGACAATTGAGGACTTTTTCTCCATTGAAAGTACTACAAGCGCATTTAGTATTTCTGTTAAATAAAAGAACCGAAAAAAAATGTATCAAATAGAATAGCTGGAAGCAGAATAATAATCTAATTCTACACTCTTCTACATTTTATCACATTCAAGAATATGGTACACGGTTTATAAGCACAACACACGCGGAGTAAAAAACACTTTCTTCCACCATCACGCCAGAGCTGGGACTGTGAGAACAACAGTGTTCTCTCTACCTGGCAGTCCCGCCTTCCTCCCCACCCCCCTGATATGTGCACATGCGCACAACAGTCAAACACCACGTCGCTGGCACTGTGAAGCTCACAGTTCCACACAAGATTTGTGTATCTTTTTCATAAACTGGGGGATGGCTACTGAAGTACTGACATTAAGCTTAAGGAGTATGTATTGTACTACAAAAATAAATAAAGAATTAAAGAAAAAAGGACTCATTATATTAAATGTTATCGATAATATCAAGTGGAAATAGATTTTAGCATCGTGTCTTACTGCCTATTCAGGTTATACGCCAATGAACTAATTACACTAATGGGTTAGGGATTAAGAAGGCTTAATTTAGAGGGAAGTGCACCTGTATTTGCGTAGAATGAAAGTGGAAGACCATTGAGGAAAACTACCTTCATTGCACCTGACCGGGATCGAACTCCGATCTCCCCGTCTTCAGCAGTCTAGACCATCACGAGATTAGCTTTTTAGATCACGCGGCCACCAAAGTGGGTGATATTAGAAGTAAAGTAGGAGCCCACGTCGAAGATAAGCTTTTGTTGTTACATACCAATACTTTTAATTTTTAAATTATTCATTTAAGCGTATACAGGTAAAGAGAAAGGTTAAGAGAGAAGAAATAAATGGCACAGTGCACCGCTTTTATCTTAAACTGGACATTTACTAAAAACAACATTTATTAAACGAAATTATAGGTCTATACACTGTTGTAGAAAGACTACACAAAATATCATAAATGAAATAATACATATACACTGTTACTTACTCTATGGTACTAGGAACAAGGAACACTGATACAGAAAAATTGAGAAAAGATAGATTTTTTTCCACCAAAGAGCATAAGAATCAAATTCATTTACAAAGATCTTAATTAAAAAGTATACATATATATATATATATATATATGTCTTTATTTGAAATAGATTTTTATAAAACCACTCATTTCTGAGCTATAAGCATATATATATATATATAGTCTTATAGCTCAGAAATGATTGGTTTTATAAAAATATATTTTATTGAGAAAAGATTTATCTTTTCTCAATTTTTCTGTAACAGTGTTCCTTGTTCCTAGTACCATAGAGTAATTATTATTATTATTATTATTATTATTATTATTATTATTAGCAGCACCGCGTCTTACTACCCGTTCGGGTTATACGCACTTACGCTAATGTGTAATGGTAGGGTGATTGTGAGATGAAATGAAGGACCTACAGTTTAACGTGGAATCCGAACCACGGTGGAGGCCTGGCATTCCCCACATTCACAAGATGTCTTGTCAGAGGTGAAGGAAGGGTTTGGTAATCAGATAAATCTGTGCCAGGACCGAGGATTGAACCCCGGCCGTCAGCACAGAAGTCTGACACCTTACCCCTAGACCGCCAGGTCACCTAATGTATACACCTATTATTTATTAATATATATATATTTGCTTATAGCTCAGAAATGATGGTTTTATAAAAATAGATTTTAAATAAAGACTAATATCTTCAGTTGTACTACAACTTAACAAAAATAAGTGATTTTTTTATTTAAAATATTTGTAGAGAAATGATTAAAATTGTAAAATTTCCCTAGTGTAAAACGCCCTAAGAGTCACGTTCATGAGAAAATAAGAATATCCATCCTGTTTATAGTGATAGACAGTTTCTAGATATAAAATTCAATCAAAATTGTTCAAGCGAATTTTGAGAAAATCTATTTTTGCTCTCAAGTAAAAAAAAAAATAGTTTCGGCTCTAGTCCAAGGTACATACATACAGACAGAATTACGAAAACTACTTTTTACTTTATCTGTACACCTCGAAGAGAAAGTAACGTAATAAAAAAAATTATATTCGATATTTTGATAAAATATAGACGTTTTATGACCACATGAAACCAAAAAGTTGTTTTCGCAATGCCATCTGCCTGCCCGCCTGTCTATTGGTCTGTCTGAACCTTGGTCTAGAGCCAAAACTATTTTACCGATTGGGATCAAACTTGGTATCTGGGGATTTTTAAAAGGTCCCCCCGAGGGATTGTTGGAATTAGAATTAAGGGTAGTTTATTGAGGGGTTAATAGAGGAAAAATCGATATCCTTAAAATTTGCTTTAACGATTTTGACTAAAAATTTTATATCTAGACACTGTTTATCACTATAAATAAGATGGCGATTCTAGTTTTCTCACGATTTGAATTAAATTTTATATCTAGAGATTGTTTATCATTATAAATAAAATGATTAATCTCATTTCCATTTGAAAATTACTTTGAGGGTATTTTTACATGGTGGAAATTGAGAACATTGACAGGCTACTGATTTTGTTTACGACCCTTTCTAGGAAAAGCAAGGAAATTTTAGCCAAAGACTAACTTTATCGACGACAAAGGATAACCTTCTGCTTGGAGACATAAGCCGGATGTTTTTATGACAAAACCTTCACATGATTCTCTCTTGTCGTGGATACGATACACATAATAATAATTGTCAAGCAACATCTTAACATGAACAAGTGACTGTCACGATTTTGTTATTAAAATAACATGCTAGAGATAGACTATTCATACGGAGTGCTCTTTATCACTGACAAACATTGTGAACCTGGGGCTGTTACAAGAAGATGTTATACTCTTCACACGGAGTATTGTTTACGACAAACATGGTTGGTAAGAAGAGTACGACTGTACTTTGTGACCACTTTCGTTTTAAATAACACTCCTTGCAATATTAATTAGTTTTTGTGGTTGTCTTGACACCATTGTCGGCAGCTGTTGGTGATCTGGGAAGTAACAAGGAGGTAATTTGAGGACTAACATTACATTCTACATAAAACGTCTTTTTACATGCATTATTCTATTTGTATTTATCACTGCGTCTTACTACCTGTTCAGGACGTACGTAAACTGGATAAGTTTTGAACAAATATTCACGCCTATACCTAATCTTATTATTTCTAAGTCAACAACCCGAAGGTTGTTTGTTATATTTTCTATTTATCCAGTGCTTGGCAAGACCTCAATCTTTCGGCTGACTAGTGCTACCTGCACCATCTGATATAAATCCCATGTACTAGGGGAGTCCAGGAAGTGTGGTGGTACTCCGTTGTCTTCCACACTGAATTTCTATGATCGAGCTTGAAAGGGCCTACCAATTTGGCCAGGAAAGGTGTTTTCACCTACCTCCCAGGGGTATTTTACATGCCACAATCAACATGGGACCGATGGCTTCCCCTATGAAGCCGGATTGGGGTCCTGAGGCGAGAACTTTACCCCAAGACCACTGAGGTCATCATATTTGATCCACTGAACTATATATTATCCAAACATTTCATAAACTAAGTAAATTACTTACTAGCCAAATCATTATTTTATATACCATCAATTGATAATCCGTTAAGAAGTAAGCCTAGTGAGCGCTAGTATTATTTAAACAATATCTCAAAATGAAAGATTGCTCCATAATTCTTCCCTACCACACTCGTTATTTAATGTTGCACGTTCACCACAAAATACTGAATTTCCAGGTTTATTAGAAGTAAATAGGTCTCATACGAATTTGATTTGTTTGTTTGATGTAAATTCAACAATCAATTCAGTAATACCCATTGAAATGTTTTATTTAAACACACTAGTGAACACTATCATATTAGTTAAATGTTGAAAGGTTTCAATTAATTATCTGCTATCATGATCAATGGATTGGAATTGAAAACTAAGCTGAGGGAGGAGAATGAAATTGAATTGTTTATAACAACAAGCGGAATTGGTAGCAGATGTACAAGTGATCTACAGGTATATTCTAAATAAGTTGCATTTTTCATTTCAAAGAATGAACATGGCGGAGTTTTATAAATACTAAGTAGAGCCTCAATTGTAGAGCAATATTTTGCCAATCCGCCCAGGACTCGATTCTCGTGTCACTATCGTCATTTTTCAGCCAATTAAATGTTTGGAACGGCTTTGCTTGACATTATAGCGATAAAGGCCAGCAAAAATATTTCTCCAAAAGAAGATCCTGTAAGTAGGCTACTTATAAATACCTTACTTACTTACATACATACACACATACATACATACATACATATACATACATACATACATACATACATACATACATACATACATACATACATACATACATACATACATACATACATACATACATACATACATACATACATACATACATACATACATACATACATACATACATACACATACATACATACATACATACATACATACACACATACATACATACATACATACATACATACATACGTATACACAAACATACACTTGATCTTATTTATTTCTTAAGGGAAAGGTTTAAAATAATCATTTATTGAATGAAAGTAGTTTTCAATGACATTTTCCAACATAAAAGTTAGCTTTTAACCTTGCAGGTTTTTTGTCGTGCCTTGCTCATTATAGCCTGCCTATCTTCGAGACTTTGATTCATCTTACCGGTGTTTTTAAGAACCACCTGTGCAGGTTTTTAATAATGCGATGTAATGTATCGCAACTTGTGTTATTAATGTGTCACAGCTGTCTCTGAACTGAACAACCGCTTTTGCTTCTTCTAGCCTTGTTGCTGGCCTTTAAGAAATATGGAGTTTTTATCTGGAGGCTACTGATGTGAGGATGTATTAGGAGCCTTTCTTTGGAGGATGCAAGGTGGAGGACTTTTTATCTGGAGGCTTAAGATGAGAGAAGTCGTGCTAGGAACATTTTTGTGGAGGGTACCAGGCTGAAGATTGAAATTAAGAAATATTTAATTTCAAGTAAAAACATTAATAATAACTTGTGGTTTTATACAACTGCACCTTAACAATTAGTCAACAAAGTATATCTTTAATAATATATACATTTTTAAAAATGAAATATGAAAACAATAGACAAAAAGTATATTAATATGAGTAAAATAGATTAAGTTCATTAGAGAAATTGATGAGATATTAAAATTGGTACAAATAACACATGGAAACATTAAATTGACAAAGAGGATAGCAATTAATTTCAAAATACTCACTTTAGTGGCCGCGGGGTCTAACACGCTACTCTCACAGTAGACTAGACTGCCGATGACGGGGAGATTGAGGTTCGAATCTCGGTCGACTTTACCAAGAATAGTATTTTAAAAATTCGTTCAACTCTCCCTCCACGAATATGTGGTTACACTTCATATTTAAATCAATTTTAAAAATAAGTATTTGTTGGGGTCTTTATAGGTTTTGAGATAAAGTTGTTACCCTGGAAATTGTATGTAGTATGACTCCTCCCATTTTTCCCCTGTATCCTTCATTTGTAAAGATACCCTCCCTCCATAAAACTCTAATCTATTTGTTTCTGCGTGCCCCTACGCAATAATGAGGCCGAGGGAAACAAAAGGTGATGTTGAGTTGAAGGTAACCGGCCTCGTGATGTGGTCAGTGCACCTAGCTACGAATATAAGGGTCCTGGATTCGATTCCTGGCTGATATCTTGGGCATTTTTCTCTTAAGTTGGGTTAAGACACACACTGACTCGTGCCTCCATGTTCACTATTCTCACACCATATCATTGGGGTTACGTGTGGACAACCCCTATAGGTGTACTGGGCAACGTTCTGTGCCACCAGAGTGGCTAATAGTCTACATACAACAGAATTGGCTTTTAGATGGTTCTAGATCAGTGATCCCATACGCTAAAAATAAAAAAAATCTAATATGAGCTTTCTATCAACTTTGCTGAAAATAAACTCACCTTCTATTCTTCTCCACTCAATCTCGTATTTGCCAACAGGCCAAGCTCTCTCCGTTTGAAGGGCGTGGCAAAGAACTAATTCACAAAATACAAGAAGTCTATTAATATTACTTTCCGTTCCTTTGTTTATTATCACTTTCTTATTCTCATTTAGCCATGCTCCCAATTGCCTTTATTGTCTTGACATTTTTTCTTTACTCTCAATCGATTTAAATATGTATTTATGTTTAGATGTTGCGCACTACTTTCTTATTATTTTTTTGGTTGACAAATATTTACGGTTGGATGGAAATGAACAAGAATCAAGGCAGTATTTTTGCAGTTCTTATTTTTTTTTAAATAATGTTTTAGACACAATAAATAAAATAGTTTGTTCACATATAGTTTGATTCGTTTGATTTTCTACTAATAGTAAAATAAAAAGTTATTTAATATTTGTCACTTTAATCCTGGAAATTGATAATAATCTTTTCTCTTTAAATGTTTCTTATCAAATGCTAATCTGCTAATGAAAGATATAGAAGTAATTTTAATATTACTATGCGTAGAAAATTAAAATAAGAGTGTGGATCACATTCCAACCAGCTTTTTGATCCAGTCGGCTAGATATTGTAAATTTACACGAACACTGTTGCACGTGGATAATTTCTGATTAAATATTAATGGAGATAAAGAGTTAACAGAAGTACCTAATACAGCACATTGTTAAAATATTAAATGATATTTGAAATAAAACTGCATTTAGAAGGCTGTTTTTGACCATTTTAGAATGTCCTCACAGCAAAGATTGTGCACAAATCTCTATTTGTCACAATACGGACTTAATTTAGGTTGTAAAGAAATATATTTTATAAATTTAAACATACTGAACTTAACTAGCGCTCCCTTCCATACCTCTTTAAACTGAAATAATAATAGTTCCACTAATACTTGTACATGAATTGGTGCTGCTCCTCAATTAATAAATATCTTGAGGCTAAGGATAACCAGTTTGTAAGTCGTGTGCCGATATTATCTGGAGGAGAAGATGATAGTGACCCGCATCAGTGGACAAATAATGGCCTAACTCGTTCGTCTCTCTCGCATTAGACTGGATTGCCGGTGAGAGGGAGATCTGGGTTCAAATCCTGGTAGGGTGTATTTATTGATTGTGATTTTTTTCCGGGAGTGTTACAGTAGGGTCACGTATCCCTGTTATGACCTGCGTTTAAAAGGGCTAGTGTTAATCCCGCATAACATTTGGGCAACGAGTTCCTTCTGGGCTATTGTGAACAAGGTGTATTGGCGTACTACTCGGCCTTGACTGTTGAGGTGCTCCATTTAGGATAGTTGTGAATGCTTTCTCAAGCTGAGTTAAAAATAAGTGATGGATAGTTTTTGTTATTATTATTATTTAGCCCCGCGTCTTACTACCCGTTCGGGTTGCACGCTTTAAGTCCTAATTACGCTAATGGGTTAGGAATTGGGAAGGTTGAATTAGAGTAAGTGAACCCGAATTTACGTGGAGGAAGAGTGGAAAACCATTTTTGAAAAACCACCCCCAGTTCACCCAACCGAGATTCGAACCTCGATCTCCTCGTGCTCAGCAGTCGAGCTCAACACGATTAGCGCGTTAGCCAACTACGCCACCGAGGCGGGTGTAATAAATAGTAAGATAAACAAAATGCTAAGTAAAACTAACCTGGTATAACCTTACTTAAACAAGCCTAACCTAATATAAGGCAAAAAGATTGGTGGGGCCGAATTCATATTTACCTGCAGGTGTATTATCTGCTATAATCCTCCTGGCCAATGATCGTGACCCAACTAAGCTATAACGATAATCCTCCTAGTCGGTTACCGTGACCCAACTAAGCTATAACGATAATCCTCCTAGTAGGTTACCGTGACCCAACTAAGCTATAACGATAATCCTCCTAGTCAGTTACCGTGACCCAACTAAGCTATAACGATAATCCTCCTAGTCGGTTACCGTGACCCAACTAAGCTATAACGATAATCCTCCTAGTCGGTTACCGTGACCCAACTAAGCTATTAACTTCTGGGACAAGTGTTCCTGTGGTATCACTGTTGTGCACAGTTTTTTACTAGGTTGTGTGGTTTCCCTTTATCCCTCTTCGTAAATGCGTGTACATTTCCTTTGAAATCCTATCTTGCTCACTCTTATCCCACTCGCGTGGCCATTGTATGGGTACAACGCAGACGAGTACTAAGACGCTGTTAAACAAATGAGGGTGGTGTCCTAGGTGAGGGTATATTTCCACGTGCTCGATATGAATCTAGGTTAACGTAGCGAGAGATATAAAGAGAGAAAGTGGACAGTGCCACTCACAATTCTGCGATGTGGTTTATTTGGAACCAAACATAAAAGTATTTTTGCAACCTGTTTTTTGTATGTCATTGTCCTTCGTAAAAATATCTAAACAGATTAAGTGTGTGTCAGTGGAGCTCACGTTCAGAACAAACTGATTTGCTCTGTCGTCAGTCGTCTATTTTATTTCTGACAGAGCACGTGCGCTCAGGAACAGACCAGATGAAGCGTTCAAATGGAACATTTAAAATACAAAACAGTTGAAAGCACTTGTTCTATTAAAGTGAGCGTTGGAATCGTGAGTTAAAGGCATTTTTTTTGCAGTTTTTAAATAGAAACATTTATTTTGGTCACAAGAAATCAAATAATTCTCCTATAGAAACATATAGTTTAATTTTCTTCACATAGTGACCTCAATATTTCCTTAATATATTTCAAGGATGTCCTGGAATTTAATGATAACGTTTTACCTTCATTTAAAGGGTCTCTCATCTAATGCCGCTATTATCATGACAGATATTCAAGAACTTTTGATATCACCATGTGAAGAAAATTAAACACTATTTCTATACTGGAACAAGAGGGTATATTTTATTTATTTTGGTCAAAAAATGTTTTACTTTAAAAAAAACTGTGAAAACACTGTCATTAACTCGCGTTCTTTACACTCCCACCTTAATAAAAACAACCATCCTTTAGAATAGTGGCTTGAGAATAAACAAGAGCAGCAATGTTTTATTTGAGATAGTCTGCACTCCCCTTTCAAAGGTCAACCATTTTAGAATCTCATATAGAGAAAATATTGTGATTTTGAAATTGTTATACCTCGATGTTTTTATGAATCTCTATGATTGCCACAGAAACGTGTGTACTCTCCATTTACCTTGTACGGTAGTGCGCTTACCTTGCATTATTACACTATGGTGTAGATTATGAGATATGGCCAAAGTTTGATCCGTCAAGGTAAGACTGCTATACAATTTTATGTTTCAGAATAAAAGAAGTTTACCAGGGTCTACAACGTAAACGGTTCAATGCATTTTGTTAAAAGTTAATGTTTAGATGCTATGTGGTCATACTTCAGGGGGTTTATACATTTTATTATGGCTAGTAGCCTTCAAATTAATGGAAGTTTATTGATGATAAACATAAATAGTTTGACGGTAACTTAACGACGATCAATTTTTTATAAAAGTATTTGAATATAAAAAAGCGGTATCAGATTTGTATGAAATCTTTATCCTTATGATTAACAAAATTATATTTTTATTTTTCTACGGAAAACTTTTTAAAGTTAATTGACTGAAAACTAATTATTAAAAAGTTACGATCCAGGCCTATAGTAGAAAGTTTTTTTTGCGATTGTCTCATACCTTTTATTTTAAAATTCTCCTATGCACAAATAATAAAGATTATGGTACCGAATTTATCGAATTTGAGAAAACGTACATTTCATTAAGGAGTTTATATTATATTGTACCAGTGTGTAAGGCTCAGATAAAGAAAGCGTGGCAGTTGTAAGAGTGTGTAAAGTTTAATGTCGTGTATATTGTATTGTAACACAGTTTAAGGCTCAGATAAAGACAGCGTGGCAGTTGTCAGTAAGAGTGTGTAAAGTTTAATGTCGTGTATATGGTATTGTAACACAGTTTAAGGCTCAGATAAAGAAAGCAGTAAGAGTGTGTAAGGTTTAATGTCGTGTATATTGTATTGTAACACAGTTTAAGGCTCAGATAAAGACAGCGTGGCAGTTGTCATTAAGAGTGTATAAAGTTTAATGTCGTGTATATGGTATTGTAACACAGTTTAAGGCTCAGATAAAGACAGCGTGGCAGTTGTCAGTAAGAGTGTGTAAAGTTTAATGTCGTGTATATTGTATTGTAACACAGTTTATGGCCCAGAAAGGCCAGTTGTCAAGTAACCGCACTATCCTCACGATTCCAAAGTGTCCCGAGTCGTGACGCTGGCTTGTTCCTGCTCTCGTGTTTATCCCGAGGCGGTGTACGACTATCGCGAACGTGACACTCTCATTGCAACAGGTCCTACATTGTATACGTCACAGAAAATGCTGACACTCGAGCATCTAGAGACAAGCATCGACAGGGCAAATATTGTTTTACAATGCAATTAAAACCAACTTCCTGTCATTTGTTGTACACACTAATACTACTCGTATTTGTATAGGCTAAAGTTATCAAGGTCGTTTGTATACACCTCGTTCTGTAAATTGGTTTTTAAAGCGGTAGATCTAAAGTCATGAGATGTGATAGCTCTTCTTTATACTAACTAAAGTATTTAAATAAGTAGGCTTAGATCTAAAGTCATGAAACGCGAGAGCTCTTCCTTAGACTAACTAAAAATAGATATATATTTAAAATTAGTGTTTTTGAAACTGCAATGGTTAGTTCTTCGCTTGTTCATGATAGTACCCCAAAAGTTTTGTCTTTGTTCCATTTTTGAACATGCTTATATTGAGAGTAGGGAAGCTAACTTCA
Source organism: Timema monikensis (assembly GCA_902151445.1). Lineage (NCBI taxonomy): Eukaryota > Metazoa > Arthropoda > Insecta > Phasmatodea > Timematidae > Timema > Timema monikensis. Next base: position 221,401 of record CABFVZ010000954.1, read on the forward strand.
TGGTAGCTCCCCAGTTTCAAATAGGGACCTTTTTATAGTTATGTGTTTTGGCGGGAAGGTTAGTGGTTACTTAAAACTTCTCTTTCTACCTGGATATCGCAGTCCCCTCAGTTACTCTTTGACAAATCACAGAGCTTACATCTGCTAGTGCCAACTGCTCTACGGTCCGAGAAAAATAGCGGTATAATTGTAATTTAGTGTTAGGACAAAACATATTCTAACAGACAAGTTACATTACAGGACCTATCTCCACACATTTGTACGTCTAGTCATGTAAGCTGTAGCTGTAACCAGTGCTGTAGTCAGGCCCGTTTTAAGAAAATGTCAGACNGGGGGGGGGGGGGGAATCAATTGGAGACCCCCTTTTGTACGGCAGTTTTTCAGTTTTAGCACCAAGCCGTCATTGATTTCTACTCGGTACTTATGTTAAGTACTTAAGAATTTATCATATTTTATTGAATATTGATCAACCCAATAAATGATTGTACTTTATTAAATTCAAACAAATCAATTTAACAAAAGTAAATTCCTCTTGTTCCATTACACTGTTAGTGGTCTGTAGACCTACAGCGATAGCACAATGGTGGTGCATTCTACTGTACTGCAGTGCATTACTCGAATAAATTACATAAAGTTGGGGTTTTCAGGAATCTGGAATGGAATCCTATCACTAAGCGAATACTTATTGCTGTTAATTATCTGTTCATTATTTGATGCGAAATTTAGAATGATAACTGTAGTATAATTTAATATTTTTGGGAGGAAATGTGGCCCCCTGGAATGTGAGGCTCGGGGCAATAATTGACCCCCTTTGTCCCCTCCCCCAGACGTGGCCCTAGCCAGGGGGTCAAGGGCGGTGCTCTGGTACTTTAAAAGTTTATAAACTTAGTTCTTAAACGAAAATCTCGCACCAAACCTGGTCGCGCACCCGCTTCGATGGTCACGGGGTCTAACGCGCTACTGTCACAGTGGATTGGTGGGGAGATAGAGGTTCTAGTCTCAGGCGGGTGTACTGAGGTTTTTTTCCAAACATGTTTTTCACTCTCCCTCCACGCAAATGTGGGTGCACATCCTCTAACTATAACCTTCCTAATCCCTATAACCATTAGCGCAATTAGTACATAAGCGTATAACTCGAACAGGTAGTGAGTGAGACGCGGTTCTAAAAAAAAAGGCCTCACATCTCGTATTAGATAGCAGGCCCGCTAGAATGGTCACATAGTCAATGTATTTCAGACCTGTCCCAACAAAGAGGGGAAGGGAGTCGAATACATGAGCTACTGTAACTATTCTAGACCGACTATCCGCCATATCACAACAAACCTTTTCTCCACCCACCCCAGCCCCACCACTGTGTTCTTATATCTGAGTGGTGGGGGGCCTAATTTAAATTGTGTTAGACGTAGCATACTGTGTACCTGAGAGACTGAAATACTTGCGATAAGAGAGTCTTTATTAAGTTAAATATGTAACCTAACATGCAATATAAATAAATATACTGGGTATGAAGTGCCGATTAGTCTTCGTAAATATGAAACAAAATTTTATTTCAGGCAAAGCTTCCTTTAGAACCTGCTATTAAAATAGATAAAATGGGAAGTGCAATGTCTGGAACGTCTAGTGTGGACTAACAGCTGTGTGAGGATCACAGAGCGATAACTCGCTTTTATCATTGGGAGCTACCGTTTAGCCACAAGAGACCTCCTAAGAAAAAGGTCCGCACCGACTTTAAAGTTGCTCCGACATTTCGAATTTTTTTTTGGAGGTTAGAAATTATATTTTTCTACTTTTTATAACTTTCCCGTCGCTTACAGGCTAGAAGCTATAAGTTTGCCAAATTTTAAGTTTCTAGATCATCTGGAAGTGGGTGAACATTAATGTCAGGGAGTGAGTCAGCCATGTGGATTTATAGTAGTATAATATAATAATAGTGCTAGTGCTGTTGATTCATATCATTCCTTATTTTTTAATATTTGGGCAGATAAAAAAGTGTTTGGATCAAATAATGAAACGGTTGGCTGAAGCATGAAAGAGGAAAACTTAGTTGCACTGCCTGCCTTTCTGTTAATTGTATAGGAGGGTACAACGCACAAGTCCTTAGTTCGAGCACTGGCCAAATGGATGCATTGTTTGGACTCTTACAATGGCATAGCATTAATTAAAATGGTTAGAACAAAAATACGTGCTCATGAAAACTCCCATGCTTATAGCAAAATATGTAAAATACTGTTTAATGTACGAGAACACAACTTGGAAACACAAACCATATATACTAGATTAATTTCTAAGAAGTTAAAACAGTTAAAATCTTTGACACAGCCTACTACTCGGCACAGAGTGAAACTCCCCATACTCTGACAATACCCCTCCATTGGAGGGGTAAAAAAAGAAGAAAAAAACTGTTTGGATATTGGTATAGTACACTCCGTTCCAGTTATAGTGCAACACAAATCAGTTACCATTTAGCACAGTTTAGAAAGGGAATTAACTTTATCCACTATAGTAAATGAAGAAATTAAATTATCAGTAATAATTGACGAGCTCACAAGTTTAAATTAACTTTCAACACTCATTATTTACATAAAAACTACAATAAATATATAATTTAAGAATCTTTTATTTGATTTGATCAAAATTACATATTAAAGAGCACAAACAATAAAAAAAAAAAATTGTGTGTGTACTTATGTACGCGCGTGAGAAGTTATACTTCTTTTGCATCATTAAATAATTTTATTTCTTTATTTTGTAAACATTAAATAACCAATAATAAATATTTAACAATAATAATTTAATAATATTTAGTATTAATTATGTCAAATAATAATATTTTAATTTATATAAATAAATAATACATACGGATAGTTAACCTCAATTATATTGGAGCACCTGAAAAAGTCTATAAGCACAATTTTTTTCACTAATATTTACGAATAGTAAATAATATTAATAAAAATATTCAATTTAAGTCACTACTGAATATAATTTATTAGCACATATATAATTCGCACTTGTATGAAACTAAAACACGTGTTGTGAATGTATAAACTAGAAACATGTGGATAAATATTATATATATGAAAACAGTGATCAGAGGCGACGAGCGTACCATAGAGAAAGGAATAACATAGTATACATTTCTCTATGAGCGTACCAACATGCGCGACTAACAGAGGTTCTATTTCTATTTTGTTGGTAGCTTT
>CABFVZ010000954.1:226071-237347 GCA_902151445.1 Timema monikensis
AGATTTATCTGATTACCAAACCCTTCCTTCACCTCTGACAAGACATCTTGTGAATGTGGGGAATGCCAGGCCTCCACCGTGGTTCGGATTCCACGTTAAACTGTAGGTCCTTCATTTCATCTCACAATCACCCTACCATTACACATTAGCGTAAGAGCGTATAACCCGAACAGGTAGATAGACGCGGTGCTAATAATAATAATAATAATAATAATAATAATAATAATAATAATAAAGAGTTCGAAATATTGAACTTGAACTTGTGGCCGAATAGTATGGAAGTGACAAATTTAAAGGACTCCATAAAATAAATGTTGCAACCATTTCAGAACCGAACTTAAAATATGTTTTTAAATTGATTTCTAGACTACGTTGACTGTGGAGGAAGACGTATTTTAGTCTCTCTTAAACCTTAACAGATTGCTAAAAAATTTCCTTACAGTTCTTTTGAGTGGGGACGTGGTTTTATTGTAATATTATTATTACTATTTAGCACCGCTTCTTACTACCCGTTCGGGTTATACGCTTAAGTACTAATTACGCTAATGGATTAGGAATTGGGAAGGTTGAATTAAAGGAAGTGTACCCGCATTTGCGTGGAGGGAGAGTGAAACAATTTAGGACCCCCCCCCTCCCCCAGTTCACCCTACCGAAATTCGAACCTCGATCTCCCCGTCCTAAGCATTCGAGCTCAACACGACTAGCACGTTAGCCAACTACGCCACTGAGGCGGGTGTTTTAGTGTAATTATCTTTAAAACTATTCCATTAGTATTTTCTATTTACATAAATCATGTTACATAATTAATATTGATCAAATTATTTGGTCCCCCTTTGAAGCAATAGAATCTACTACCATACGTCCATACCGTGTTGCTGTATCATCGATCAACTCTGAAAACAAAATCGAGTCAAGTTATGTTCCTGAGCATAATATAAATGAGCTCTGAACATTGCTTTAGTAGCTGCCAAAATATGAAGAAAGTGAGTTACATTGCTACTATGTATCTCTTGTCCTTGTAATTTTAAAACCATTAAAATATATTCTTACATTTTAAACAATAAATTGCTACTCTAGTTTTCCACTTAGCATGCCTACATATCAAGTTACCTCGAATTAGGATAATGACAGCCCCAGTGCCCTTTTTTTCAGAACTACACCATTGGCTGTAACGTCTTATAGATAGTTTCAATATCTCTATAATAGTACTAATAAAGTAGTAAAATACTATAATTGTTTACCATGTTTGTATTAATTTCTCTAAAGGCTTCTTCCTAGCAAAATCATCTATACTAAAAAATAACATGTCCTGACTGACTGACTGACTGATTCATCATCGCCGAGCGCAAACTATCAAGGCTACAAGCATGAAATTAGGACTGTATATTCATTTTGTTATGTAGACACCCACTAAGAAAGGATTTTAGAAAATTCCACCCCAAAGGGGTCAAAATAGGGGATGATAATATGTATGATAATATGTATGAAAGTCCGTCATTTTGAAAGTTACATAAATAAAATTTTGTATTTCGGTTATTGACGTAAAACAAATAAATACGTGTTTCAGGAATTTTGGAAATTTTATTTAATAAGGGATGAAAAAGGGGGTGAAAGTTTGTATCGGACTGGCATTATTTTTGATCTGAGGTCAAGTTATGGTCATCAACGTAACGTAATATTTTAAATTAATCTGTAAATACATATGTATATTTTCGTATTTGTATATAATCAACTTCCACGCGAGCAAAGCCGCGGGCAACAGCTATCTAGTATCATATATTTCACAAATGGCTTCTTAAGAATAATATTCTGTTTAATAATCTATGTCATTGATCTCCCCTGGCCAAGGTCAAGCATGCTAGCGTACACCTAACTATTCGTTTAGAACTCCGTGGCCTTCAAAGGCCATCAAAGCTATCACGGTACGTAGACCCACTGCTTGCATTCCTCACAATAAATACCAGTTCCTCTCTCCACTCAAAAAAATCTCAAAACCCAGAACATCTAGGAACCCAAGTTTTGCAGGCAGGTAATCCCTAGCCCATAGAGGTGGGGGATTCTCGGCAACAGAAACTTCCAATGAGGGCCCCAAAAATGATGGGATTTTCAAAAAATCTATGTCGAAAAAATATCGAGGCTCAGAAGATCTAAGAAGCTAAAATTTTGCAAACAAATATCCCCTGTTCCAAAAGCCTGCAGGAATATTTGGTTACAGAAAATTCCCAAAATTGGGGGGGCGGGAGTTCAGAAAACCAAAGTTGAAGTCAAATCCCAGTAGAGCTAGGAAGCTGAAAGTTTTCTTAGGCATGTAGCTCCTAGCCCAAAAGCTTGTAGGAATACGCGGTGGTCAAAAATTCCCATGGGTGGCCCAAATTTAGAAAAAATCTCCAAGACCAAAAGACCTAGGAAGTTTATATTTTGCAGACAGGTAGCCCTTAAACCAAAAGGATGCAGGGATATTTGGTAAGAAAAAATTCCTAAGAGCCCCCCCATCCTCCCCCCAAAAATGAGGGTGGTGGGTTTCTAGTAAAATAAAGTCGAGGTACTCTCAAAGCCCAGTGGCCACATTAGCGTGAAATGAGCGTGGTAAACCATTAAATAAAACCACCCTCAGTACACCTGACCGGGGTCCGAACCCTGATCTCTCTGTCATCGGCTGTCCGGTCAGTTCCGAGATTAACGCCTTAGAGTAGACCAGGGTTCGGCAGCCATTTCTGTACAATCAATTTTACTGATTTAATCTCAAATAACAAACCAGTTAAATAAATACTTAAAAGGGGTCAATCGGTACGCAACTTTTTATTAGCTATCTAATGTAACGCAGCCATTATTATTCTAATATAACGCCACATGGCTGACTGACTCACTCACTGACATTAATGTTTACCCACTTCCAGATGAGCTAGAAACTTGAAATTTGGCAAACTTATATCTTCTAGCATGTAATCAACGGGAAAATTACAAAATGTTAAAAAATAATAATTTTTAACCCCCGAAAAAGATTCAAAATGGTGAAGCAAATTTAAAGTCGGTGCGGACCTATCTTAGGAGGTCTCTTGTGGCTAAACGGTAAGACCTATCAAAAAACGGTTATGGAATTACATTAGTTTACATCCACTTGCAAATAAAACGCACTGGGGGTTTGGGGAGAAAAGCAACTTAATTGTATATAGCATGTATGCCTACGAAGCTTCAAAATGCTGAAGGTCAAATCACCTCCGTTTTGATTTTGATAACCCCCCAAAAAATGTTAGAATCTTCGAAATTTTCTTTGCACCGCGTCTTACTACCCGTTCAGTGTATACGCCTATGCACTGATTAAACTAATGTGTTAGGGATTAGGAAGGTTTTAACTTAGAGTAAGTGCACTTACATTTGCGTGGAGGGATAGTGGAAAACCATCAAGGAGAACCCACTTAGTGCACCTGACTGGGACAACCCTGATCTCTCCGTTCTGAGAGTAGTGCCTTAGACCATGCAGCCACCGAACCGTATTGGTGCAGTATTTTAAGACAGACTAGGAATTAAATGAAAAATATGACGTAAGCATAAATATATTAAGATATGTCTGCATAAAAGAATTTATTAGGCTTTGTTATTTTTCTATAAACATTTATTTTTACCTGAATGCTCTTATTAATGGATACATCTAAACTTAAAATCATGGCTATGTAACGAAGACAAAAATCTTAACGAAGCTAAGATAAAGCTTTAGTTCAACTCACTTCCCGTAGAAAAAATAAATCTTTGTACACCCCTAGTGTGTATTACGTAAAACAATAAAGCAAGAAGGAGTGTTACCGCACTATCAACAGTTTGTACCCGGTTTAACAAAGGGCCCACCCCAATCACTCGGTTGGAAGACTCCTGCTCTTGAAACAAGCCTGTTTGTTTGTCTTTGTGTGTGCTATGCATGGGATCCTTCTAACCCTGGCCGTAAGACATCAAATAACTGTTCCGCAGTATGACCACACGATGAATGTCCGCCTGCAACCGGAAGCTTAACTACCCTTTCAACAAGAGCTTCCTGTCGTGCGCCCAGTAACCATATTGCGCTCGAGCATGTCATTGATGAGAAACACGATGCTTGTAACTCCTTTAGGTAGGAAATAAGGAAACTCAAATTTAGGCACGTATTTTGGCATTTTTGTAAGAGTTCTTCAGTAGACTATATAATATTATGTTAAACCCTAATAGTGAATCTGCCCATTTCACGAAGTAAGCAAATTTCTGTCCATTTTCGTGAACGGAGTTCTTCTATTGACCATTGAACTGGGCTAAAATTGCGTTAACTCTTGCCCATTTCATGAACTGGTACTTATTGTACTATCTACTACATGCTTAACTGAAATTAGTTTTTAAATTATATATTAAACTAACCCAATCTAGCTTAACCTAAACTTCCATTATAAAGCGATCTAAAGTTAAATTAACTTAAAGACCAAACTAGTTCTTCGCTTGTCCATTTCACGAACCGGGTAAAAACTCGTCCACTTCATTAGTTTGGTAACGACTGGAGCTGCCCCGTTCATGACATAGCCAGTCCATGAACTGGTCAACACAAGTGCTACCCATGGTATCAACCGGACGAGTTTTTACCCGGTTCATCAAGTGTATAAGCAATAAAACGTTTCACGGAATGAGCAGAAATTCATTAAATGGTCAATTTCACTGTTGGGGTGTAACACATACGTTTGGCTTTATTTTCCGCGTATAGTAATGTCAAACGTTTTTTAAGATTTGTCTTTGACATCGCAGAATTCGACCAGAAACTTTCTAAATAAAAAAATACCCTGGTCATTTAATTTAACTCAATGCCCATGACACACATTCTAAAACAGTTTGGATTACAATGTCTAGAAAATGAAACTAAATGTATAAAACGAAGTGATATAGTATTTATTTTGGCCACCATAGCGCCTTAAGCGTGATCATTCGAGTATAAAATTGCTCCTATAACTTGAGGGGGAGAGAAGGGGGTAAGAGGGAACCATTTGTATTTTTTTCGACTTAACACCTTTTTATAAAATTAAACATTTTGAGAACCTCCTATACTATTCTCCTAGCTACATAAAAATATATACTATCATATTAACTAAAGTTTTTAATTATTTATTAGTAGGACCGCTACACATAGATTTAAGGTGGGGATGTAAAGGACGCAAGAAAAGGTAATTATGTTTCTACATTTAATATCAAAACTATTTTTTTTTGTCAAAATAAATCAAATATTTCTCAGGTACAAAACATAGAGATTAAATTTCTTTACGTGGTGATATCATCAGTTCTTGAATATCTGTCAAGAGTGTACTGTAATTTAATGACAACTTTTATCTTAATTAAAAATATTAGTCATCTAATTAATAATATCACTATGCTCATGACATATATTCAACAACTAATTGATATCAACATATGAAGAAAATAAAACTCTATTTTCTATTGTAAAAATAAAAACTGCAAAAATACTGACATTTTATTTGTGTCCCCCCCACTCCCATCCTAGTGTTTTTAATAGCTATAAGAATGTTAAGAGACGTTCTGCATTTTTAAATCACTTTTAAACTGCTTGTTTATTAAAAGGCGGCAAATAGTTATTAAAAAAATTGAATGCAAAAAATAACTAAATCAAAACTCGTTTGAACACGAAAGGAAACCAATCCGCTGAGAGGCGTAGCAGGTTTTGAGAGTCCAAATGTGTCATCCTATTCCCGCCGATTTAAAAACCTTACATTTTGATTTTTAAATATTTAAAAATTGCATAGAAATTAAGAATCAGCTCATTCTCATCAACGTTACAGTTCTGAGACTAGATTAAATGGTTTGAAACATAGAACCATCCTCGAACAAATAAAAACGTTTCAATAAGTTTACAAACCCTCGCGCAGTCTAAATGTATAAAGCTAATTTAATCTTGTTTGCCGGCTACGACGTGATAGTGATTGAAATCTTGGCTGTTTTTCTTGAGAGAGATTTTCTCTAAATTTCTTCCCACTCATATACTCGCAAATGCCGGTGAATTTATTCTATTTTCAACCGCTCCCATTCCTACCACATTAGCTTAATTAATACGGGCCTTTATTAATTATTTTGCACTTTCGAAGAGAGTGGAAATGGTTTTATTTATATCAACCTGTTTCAGGTCTTATTTTCTAAATTATTTAATGCGCTCTAAAGTAGGCCTAAATATAATTTAGAAAGGAGTAAAATACAATTTTCAATATTGGTTGGTTCTGGAGCTTACGGTAAAACAAAGTAAAATTGTTCAATTTGTTCAAATTCCTAGTTTCAAAGAAAGGTTCAGATTAGGATGTTATGGTAGTATTTTATTTGCGTGATATTAAGGAATTCATTCACCTTTGTTTAAATTACTCTTCCTTAATTATCTTCCGTCGTTTGAAATATTATTACAATTAAACTATAAAGTGATAAAGTAGCCATTTACTTTAAATTTATTAAGAGCTGTTAGCAAGTAGCTAAAGTAAACATAAGGTAGGTTAAGATTCCTTCAATTTGTGTCCACTGTTGATAATCTGTGAATATTTAGAAGATCTGGAACATTTTTTACAAAACTAAATATCTCGGTACGCTCAATCAGTATTTGAACCCCGACCCTCCTCCTTCACAGGCAAATCAGAAGAAACGACACTGACGCCTTTGTCCGTGAGCCCAACTTTGCTGATTAGATGTACAGTCACATTTTCATAGGAAGGACCATTTATAAAATACAACATGGTTTTTTCTGTCAACATTGATATTAGCGTTTAGCCCGAACGGTTAGTAAGAAACGGTGCTCAAAAAATTGAGAGTATTTTACAGGTTTTTTTTAGCACCACGTCTTACTACCTGTTCGGGGTTTTCCACCCTCGGTACACTGAACAAAGATTCGAACCTCTATCTCTCCGTTATCGGCAGTCTAGTATACTGCGAGAGTGGCGCGTTAGATCATGTGGCCACCGAAGTGGGTTATTTTATTGTTATAGTTATTTTAAAGATATTGATAATATATATTTACACCAATGAGGTGGGTATAAGCATGCTATAATATAGGAGAAATGTACCCACTTATCAAATTGAATCCTTGGCTGAAAAACACACTTTGCACAGTTATAATGTTCATAAGAATAACCTTGATACAAACTATTCTGCGCTTAAAATACCTTACTATTAGGGTTATTGTATTATAGCTATTGATAAATTGATATAATTTGTAGTCTCAGAGTCCCATATGGCAACACCTAGCCTAACTAACCTAACTTAACCTGATGGTGTATTTTTACTATTTTATTGTAATTATTGTAGGGAGTAAGGTTTTTTTTTTACAATTAGGGTTTGCCATTTTGCCACTTTATGCAGTTGTTGTTTTTCCCCGTGTGCTTTTGTTACGAGGTCTAGATACGCTTTTAATCCATATCTTCTCGCGCTTTTGATGCAAAGTCTAGGTGCGCTTTTGATTAATATATTTTTGCGCTTTTAATATCAGGTCTAGGCGTGCTTTTTATCCATATCTTGGTGAACTTTTGATACGAGATCTAGGCGTGCCTTTGATCCATATCTTATTGCGCTTTTGATACGAGGTCTAGACGTGCCTTTGATCCATATCTTGGTGCGCTTTTGATACAAGGTCTAGTAGCACTTTTTTATCCATATCTTTCACTTTTGATGCAAGGTCTAGGCGTGATTTTGATCTATATCTTGGTGCGCTTTTGACATAAGGTTTCTCCCTCTTTTACACTTTCGATGTTCTTCGTAATATCGGCTTGTAGGACAATATGTAACGGAAACCCTCCTGATCTGTCATCCCCTGTCTGGGCATGAGAACACCTGGTCTCCCTTTCTAAATATGATACATTCTCACTCGGTCTCCCTTGTCCCTTCCCTTCCGACAGACGTATATCAACCGCAGGGGGGTGCTTTGTGCGCGTTCATCTTGTATAGGCTGCGTCTGTGTGTGGGGCGGATGAGCTAACTACGCCCTTATTCCCTTTGAGTCCACACGTGTGTCCTCCGAGGCCCACTGTCTAATAAAGGTGGAAAGACCGGTGAAGAGGGGGGTGGGGGGTGGGGGGGTTCGTTGTGCCCCAAACTAGTAGGATCGTTATGGGAACAACCTTGATAGAGAATTATAAACGTTACTTCAGATGGGGCGGGAGGGGGTGGGGAAGGGAACAAACAGTTAAGGCCAGTATTTGTAGCAGTTTTTTTGTAACAACTTTATTTATTGGACACAATAAGTAAGGCATTGCACCAGTAGATCCATCTAGTTGTTTTTTATTATACATAAAACATATGAATATAGAGTTCCTCACCTTAGCTCATTTGGTAGCGTGTCTGTCTACTGAGTTAAGGGTTCCGGGTTCGATTCGCGGAATGACAAAAGAAATTAGCATTTATGAAAATATAGGCTTACTCCTTAACATTGATAAATTGATGGGTGGGGACTGGATATTGTGCCTGTCCTAATCTTAAGAGAGATTATAAGGCGTATGAAGCTACGACAGGCCTAGCAAGCCGGTTCTGTAAAATATACGACTTGAAAACATATGCATATAGTAATATCAACGATTATTGAATATTTATCATTTGAATTCTAGAATCCGACAAGAATTATTTCTCTTGATTTAAAAAAGGGGATTGGCTCTAATCAGACTCTACTATGTTTATGATAGATATTCAAGAACTGTTGAAGTTACCACGCTGAAAAAAATTTAAACTAAACCTATTCTAGTGAAACCACATTTTATTTATTTTGGCCAAAAAACATGTTTGTTATAAAATTTGCAAAAATACGTGAAATATTGTCCGTCTAGCAGGACATAATATTTTTGCCAGCTAAAGATGACATTTTAAATAATTTCATCTAATACTAGATTTTTTTTTTCTATTTGTGGGAATGACAAGTGACACACTGTGTAGCAACAACGTTACATTATATTATAGAAGTAACAAGTGACATCCTGTGTGACAACAACGTTACATTATCTGTTAAACATAACAAGTGACACCCTGTGTTACAACAACGTTACACCCTCTCCTAGAAGTAACAAGTAGCACTCTGTGTGACAACAACGCTACATTATATGCTAGACGTAACAAGTGACACCCTTTGTGACAACAACGTTACACTCTCCTAGAAGTAACAAGTGACACCCTGTGTGACAACAACGTTACATTATCTGCTAGAAATAACAAGTAACACCCTGTGTGACAACAACGTTACATTATCTGATAGAAGTAACAAGTGACACCCTGTGTGACAACAACGTTACATTATCTGCTAGACGTAACAAGTGACACCTTGTGTGACAACAACGTTACACTATTTGATAGAAGTAGCAAGTGACACCCGGTGTGACAACAACGTTACACTATTTGCTAGGAGTAGCAAGTAGCACTCTGTGTGACAACAACGTTACATTCTCTGCTGGAGGTAACAGGTAGTGCGAAGATACACTTTATCATAACTTTAATCCATTTGGAGCGTTTGACGTGCACTTTCTAAACCAATTAATATTGTCAATACACAATTTACAAGCTATCTCAACAACAAAACAGACAGAATACAGAGTTTAGCTGCATCTTCACGATCCCATCCCAGCGATATTATATTATTGGACGTGTTGGGAATCGAACCCGGTATTTTCAAAGATAGAATGCGTTGTGGAATGAGCCAAGGATTGACGAAATCTACCCAAGGTATAGAGTTGTTGATCTGAGGGAATTATGAAGGGAGAACTTGCGGAAAAGAAATAGAAGCAACTTCGCAGTTTTTTCTTCCATCGCACACATGTTTTGGAGAGACATGTAGGTGGAGTTGGGAGTGTGACCTTCAAATGTTGAGCGCCCGGGGCAATTCGTTGAGCACGTACCACGCCGAAGGGGAAAGGGAAGGCAGTCCTACTTAGCCGAATTGTTATCAAGCTCCTACAACAACAAAACTAGTTCTGCCAGAACAATAACTCAACACCAAAGACGAGAGATGTATGAGGATTAAAAAAAAGAAGAAGTTATGCCTCTTGCGTGCTGTTCAAGAATAGGATGAACATCGCGGTCATAAAAGAACTTGCTTTAGCTGTTTGTTTGTTCACTGTACATTTTATTACAAAGAAATAAACTAAGAAAAGATAAACATTAACATTTTGAATAGCAGTTATCTTGTTTCGGAGCTCGCATGGTCAAAGGCTTCTTCTAGTGTTAGACTAGATTGCTGATGACTGGGATGATCGGGGTTCAAATCTCGGTTGTATGCCCTGTAGTTTGTTTTTCTTAAATGGTTTCCCGCTAAAACACTCTCCCTAACAATGCAGGTACATTTTCTCTCTACTATACTAAAGAGAGTCAGTTACAAATTACAATAAATTTAATTGTATCTTCATCTATCCAGTGGTTACCAACGTGGAGTACGTGTACCGCCAGGGGTACGTGCCAGGACGTTTGGGGGTACACGAAAATATGTTAATAATGGCGGAAAGAGCTACTACATATGCCAACAGTACGATATGGTATAAATTAATGTTGACCTTGAGAAAATTATTTCAATTTCAAGCATAAAATAGTTATTTTGCTTTTTGAATATAAACATATTTTACCTCTTTATTCAGCTTACCATCAAATTGTTTTTTAATGCCATCAAATCAGAATTAACTACTACTAATTATAGTGACTAAACATTTTGCTAAAAATTAAGATCAATGATATTATCAAGGGGTACTCAAGCGAAAAAGGTTTGGGAACCGTTGATCTATATTAATAAAATTAAGAGTTTGTGTGACATGAGCATTTTGCGATATCTACCACATGCATTGGTCTGAAATTTTTAAATTTTTAGCCCCTGCACACGAAAATTTGCAACTTAAAACAGGAATTTTAAAATTATTATTAGATTTTTTTTAAATATTCATTAAAAACTATGTCGGAAGCAAAAAGGCAATGTAGGAGCTATACGCACTAACTTTCAAGTGACCTTCTATGTACAGTACAGCTATTTAACTAAAAACATTTCTCCAGGGCAGCGCCAGGTGCTTCAACTAGTTACTAATAACATTCCTAGTCTACCGTGACTCGTCTCGAAAGTTCAGCTTGTGAGTTATATACAATGATGTGGACTTTATATTGTTTGTCTTTCTTCACCAGCTGGATGTCAGAGTAACCATCAACATTAAGTATTTGGATTATTTAAATAACTTAAAGTATCGAACTGAAGTCACAGTCTATCACCTTTAGTATTTATAAGAGGGGGGGGGGGATGGTCAAGTACCTTTATTTGTTAATTTTTC
>CABFVZ010000954.1:237504-250406 GCA_902151445.1 Timema monikensis
GGTGAACTGGGGGGGGGGGTGTTCCTAAATGGTTTTCCACTTTCCCTTCACGCAAATGCGGGTTCACTTCCTCTAATTCAACCTTCCCAATTCCTAACGTAACGTAATTAGTACTTAAAGCGTATAATCCAAACGGGTAGTAAGATACGGTGCTGAATATTATTATTAATTAAAAAACAATATAAATAAATACACCTATTAGACTGACATGAATAAGTTTAAACACATTGAGAAGGCAAAACAATTATAAATATCTCAGAATCTTGGTATATTTTTAAGTTCGTGATGAAGAGGTGTGAAATGAGTTACAATTACCATCAGTCATTTCAAGTTGATGCCAAAGTTTATTTTATAGTGTAATCTTGAAGGTTGGGGTCTCTACTATATTAATTGGTCCAAGTGGATAGCTATCAGCCCCTATATTGGTACCTGGTGGCCCGAACTCAATGTGCGATGAATGTGTTAAGTTCGAAATAGTGTAACTTTTAATGGATCGTCTGATTTGAATGGTTTTTGTACCAACCGTTTAGTTTTATAGTGTGGCATGGTACTTAACATATATGTTGTTAATACAGCTCAATAATAGGACGGTATAGGTAGTTAATCATACGAAAACATGTTATTTATAGTAACTTTTCAGTATTTATCATGCAATCCTTTTATTTATCATGAAACATGTTAAAGGGGGGAAATAGCCTACATGGTATTGCATGGTATCAGACCTTGAATACAGTAAATCATTACATTAACAATATAACAATTAATACACAAATGTATGAAAAGTATAAAGGAGCAGAAAAAATAAAATAAAAGTAACACATTATTGTAAGCATTTTATTTTATTTTTTTACAATATTAAACACTTATCGCACTTGCACTTGCACAAACGGATCCATTTCAATTCAAACTTCATGCATTAACGTGATACACGTTTCTTTTTGCTAGCAAATTTTACACTGAGGTAAAAAAAAAATCCTTGGAAAGGGGCTACTTTGTTCATTTAGGAGCCAGCTTGCCTTTTTCTCTCCATCCATCCATGATTTGTGGGGTTTTCGACAGTTCTCAATGGCTGTTTACTCTTGAATTTGAAAGAAGTGCTGTCTAATCCAGTGATTGCTTGGAAGAGAGCTATGGCTTTAAATGTTGTATAGCCTAAGCTCGCTGCTATGATATTGAGAGAGATCACTTCAATGTTATACTTATTGTTGTAAACATATGCAGGTTGTATGCAGCCATTGAGCGAGTAGATAATTCAATAGAACGTCATTTTTCTGTCAACTGTTCGTGTAATCCAACAGGATTAAAGCCTCCACATGTAGACTTAGTGCAAGCCACCGTTAGATGGTCGCCATGCTTGGTTGGGGATTAATGAGAACTGCTGGCATTTTGTGGACCAAAGGATTTACACAAAGCGAAATTATGGATTAAAATTTATCACAATTTCAATGCCTTTTAATTTATAGACGAGCATGAAACGGAAGAATATTTCAAAACATGTCTCTTTTGCTCATTTTTACATTTAAAAAAAATGATGAGGCTGATAATGTCACAATAAAAACATATCCATTATCAGTTATCAATATTTATTAAATAAAATATTTTTTCCTTACAAATGAATAAATTTAATCTTAAATTTGATAAAGTTATGTTTTGGTTGTTTTAGGCTGAATTATAGTAAGCGGCCTGATTTTTTTGATAGTATTATTATTATTATTATTATTATTATTATTATTATTATTATTATTATTAGCACCGCGTCTTACTACCCGTTCGGGTTATACGCACTTACGCTAATATGTAATGGTAGGGTGATTTTTTAGATGAAATGGAGGACCTACAGTTTAACTTGGAATCCGAACCACAGTGGAGGCCTGGCATTCTTGATAGTATTCCCAATGGACATCATAATTAAGAAAAGTTAGACGAGTTTAATGTAACTTTCTACGATTTGAGCAGGATGTTTTAAATTTATATATTTCACTGTGCCTTACTACCCGTACAGGCTACAATCATATACAGTAGCCCCATGGCTTCTTTGGTGCTGACTGACAGCTGCTAAACACATGTTTTTGCAGATCATCTGGTTCTGCGTAGGGATACGTAATTTGGTCTGGTAACTTTTTAAAGCTGTCAGTCAGCACCAAAGAAGCCATTGGACTACTGTAGTCACGCTAATGAGGTAGGGATATGAGAGCTAGAATAGAGATGGAAATGTATCCACATTAGAATGGAAGCAAAGTAGGAAACAATTTAGGGAAAACTGCCCCGGGTTTGAACCCAGACCTTCCCGTCACCTTATGATCAAAGATGAGCCCGAAATCTATTCCGCTTGTCCATCAATGCGGGTCAGCAAGTTTTTTTGACTGGTTCATTCAATGTAAAGGAGAGGTTGGGCAATAAATAAAAGGATCAGTTTGAAATGATCACGGGTGACGGATATTGCCAAAGGAATACTAATAATCTCATGTCCCTACGATGGAAAACATTGAGGTATAGGGACGTTATCTACCTGTGACGTCGCGGCAAGTCGAGGGCTTACCCCCCCCCACCCCTTTTATTAGCACCACGTCTCACTAACTGTTCGTTCTATACACTTATGTACTAATTATTCTAGTGGTTTTGGAGCTATATTTAGACTAAGCATATCCACATTTTCGTGGAGGGAGAGTGGAAAACAATTTTGGAAAATTCACCTCATTACACCTGATCGAGGCTAGAACCTCGATCTCCCCGTCTTTGGCAGTCTAGTTTACGGACCTTAGACCACGCGGCCACAGAAGCGAGTATTTACCATGTTAATGTTTTTTTTTTTATTTAGCACCACGTCTTACTACCCGTCCGGTTTATACACTTAAGTACTAATTACGCTAATGGATTAGGAATTGGGAAGGTTGAATTAGAGGAAGTGAACCCGCATTTGCGTGAAGGGAGAGTGGAAAACCATTTAGGAAAAAACCACTCCCAGTTCATCCGACCGAGATTCGAACCTCAATCTCCCCGTCCTCAGCAGTCGAGCTCAACACTACAAGCGCGTTAACTAACTACGCCACCAAGGCGGGTCATGTTAATGTTAATGTTTTATTCGATGAGCTTTAAAGATGTAATGTTGAAACAAAAACTATGAATTCTTAAATAGTTCTAAAAATAGTCTTACATTGTTACACATTTTTTTATCTTAGAGTAGTTTTAATACATTTTTTAAAATTGTCCACAGCTCAGGCAATTATTTGAATGGTTCACGAAAATGTCCTGTAAAAATCTTTCTGCCAGGTTGTAGATTAAAAAGGTTCGTGGAAGCATAATTTGGTCTTTCTAGAATAGGAAACAATAAAATGTTAATTTTAAATTCAATTCAATGTTATGCAAATAGTAGAATGGGTGTTTATACTCTTCATCGGAAGAGAGTGTTTTGAGTATGTAAATTAGAGGCTTCACGGGCTNTCCCTCTATTTTTCATACATTGTCATCTAGTTGTGATAATGCTTAAACTGATTAGGTGGGCCAAGTTAGGGTACAACCAACTTTGCAAAATAGTTTGAAATTTCTAATTAGGTAACGTGGTTAAAATAGTAGAATATTCCATTAAAAAAACCATCCTGGAAGCCTTTTAACATTTTGCTTTAACTCTCATCCGATCGGGATAGGCTATATTATAGTTATATTGTTCTAATTTGGGGAGGGGGGGTAGCTTTTATTTGGTTTAACTCAATTTATTATTGATTACAACAAACTATCAATTAATATTAAGGGAAGTAGGCCTATACTAAAACAAAGGGAAAACAAAGAGCTTTAATGGTACATACGCCGACAATACTGGTGACTAAAATGTAAAGAATTGAAAATAATATGTGAAAATGATTTGAGAAGAGGATGACACAATATGTTTTATTAATGTTATTTTATAAGTATTGTTACTATCTATCAAACGTGACAACTCTATGTCACATGACTTGACGTATGCGTACGTGAAAGTATTTATTTATTTGAGGTATTTAACTTTTACTTTCCAAGCGAACTGATTATATCTACCCAGGAGGATTTCTATAAGCGATAACTAAAGAGCCTGCCAATTCTTGCAGGAATGGTATTTTACACATACCTTCCGGAGTTATTTTACATTCCACAATCGACATGGAACTTACGGCTTTACTTTTCCTCCCAAGTAAGTTGTGCTATGGATTTTTATCGTCAAGAATAATCCGTACACCCTGGCTGGGTTTGAACCCAAGATCGTCGGGTACTGTGGCGATCACTTTACCCCAAGACCAAAAAGATCGAAACGAGATAGTAGATCTAATAACTTTTCTTTGAGAATAGGATTGCGTCTGACGAGATGATTGTGTCAATACAACAACACTAAAAACTCCCACACGTCAAGACAGTTTATTTGAAACCGACCGGCTCAAGCTGATTTCTGGTCATTAGCAATACTTTGACCTCAACAGCTGCGAGCAAATCAGCCGCCACCCCTCAAACACACACACATGGACATCCCGACGGAGAAGAGAAAGGAAACGAGTGACCAACTATCAAAATATGGAATCAAAGTGACGTCACAGTGTTTCAGACACGCACAGGATGTTGGCATCAGTAGTTGGCGCACGCTCGGCAGTAAAACAACATGTCAAACAAAAGAGCGCGTGTTATTTCATGGCCGCTGCCAACATGACGGCGAGGAACGGCGCTGAATACTGATTTGAGGTGCCAACATTGATTACTGATTCCCTTCTCGCTAATTGGTGGGTATGAGGGTCAGGGACGCTCTACCGAATCCCGGTACAATAGATTGTTACTGTAATGAAGCTCCCATAATGTTTAAAATGCAGCCATAATTAGACGCATTCGGTGTTGTCATATTAATCAGATTCCCAATATGGAGGAGTCATGTAACATGTGGTGTTATGATGTAATGGGAACGTTGGTAACAAGGACAGCCTTATTGAGAATGTGGGTCTTCACAACAATAGTTGCAGTTTGTGTGGAGGTCTATATAGAAACTAGAAAATGTTGTTCTATATATAGGCCCCACCTAATGCTTATCTGAGCCTTGAAGATAGTACACGTGCCCGCTATAAAAGCCAATATCAATTAGTTTGGTTTGCCAGTGACAAGGAGATTGGAGTTCGAGTCCCAGCTCTTTAGTGAATAAAAATTATTGTTATCAATTGTTTCCCAGTCTCCCCCCACGGAAATAAGGACACATTATCGCTTATATTCTACCTTCTTCGTCCATTTATTTAATAGCTTAAGTCATTTACTTACTGGGAAGTATATGACATCCAGTTCGGTCACCCGCATGTAGACTATTAGCAGCGCTGGTGGCACAGAACATTACCCAGAGTACACCACAGGAGGTTGTCTATACGTACCCGCTATGAGATGATGTGAGGATAGTGAATATGGAGGGTTGGACTAGTTAGAGTTTTAAATCTAACTTAAGCCTAATAAACCAAATCCTGGTGACCGTTGGGATGAATCCGCTTTTCGGTAAAAAAAAATACCGAGGGTACCAGATGAGAGTCGAGCCCAGGCCCCCTAAGTTCGTAACCAGGTGCACTGACCACTACACCACGGGGCCCGATATTAAATCATTTAATGTATGCGTACAACCCAAACTGGAACTAAAACACGATGGGGGAAAAATAATATTTTAGGAGTTGTACAAAATGATTGTAGATAAGCCATCTTTGATAGTGTAAATATATACGCCGTCCCTCAAAATGTAAGGTTTCTTAACACGTTTAAGATGGGAAAATAGTCGATCAGAATTTCAGAAACACCAGAACCCAGTTGGTTTTAAACGTTACTGGGTAGAACTATCCAGCAGTAGGAGAACAAACAGGGGAGGAATTAAATACAAATACAATTACATTTTGTGTTTTGACCCCTTTATGAAATTAAATCAGTTGATTCACATAGATTAACTCTATGTTCCTATACCAATTACCTTTCATTTCTCGGGAATTCAGGTTTAAATGATCAAACAAAATAATTATGTGGCTTTTTAGACTTTTCAAACTAGAATGTTTCAACATCTTTACTATGTTTACATGTTTATATTATGTGTATAGGGTCATAGAAAATTACTTTAAATTCAATCTAGTAAACACCAAAATTGTGTGTTGTTAAAAGTTGTGTCAATATTTAACCTAAGCGCAACATCTGAGCGTCTATATCCCCTTAAAGGCATATATCTGCTTAAGAATATATCTAGTCTGTTAGAAAGGCTCTTCCCTGGCGGGTGTGTGTGTGTGTGTGTGTATATATATATATATATATATATATATATATACCATTAAGTAAAAAATAATAATTCCCTCACTACACCCAGCCAAGATTCGAACCCTGACCTCTCCACCTCCAGCAAACCAACCAGACCAGATGAGTTTGCCCACTGGCGCGGGTAAAAGGCCATACAATTTATTAGGTTGTACCACCACCACCATCACCATTACCATCATCCGCACCATCACCACCATCATTACCACAATCACCCCTACCATCATAATCACCATCACTACCATCATAATCACCATCACTACCATCATAATCACCATCATCACCATCATAATCATAACTACTTAGAGCTTTCTTGAAGCAAGAGATATAATACTGAAATTAAAAAAAAAAAACACGGCAGATAAATCTATGAAAGGAAACAAATAAAAGCAGCCGCATTTAATCCTTGATAGAGGGCAAGAGAGAGGGGAAGATAAAGGAAGGAAGAGAGAGAAAGGGTGACAGAGGGAGTCACAGATATGCCTATTAACAACAATAAAAAAAAATTGTTAATAAAAGTGTATTATATTTTCATTATCTCGCAACTGATATTCAAACGAGTAGGCCAACCTGTCTTAGTACCAATATAAGAATTCAGACAAATTTTAAGGAACAATTTTCAAGTGCTGCAGTTTTTGTATTTGCCCTGCGTCATCAACCCTCATCAACATTAGTTACGCCTCCTGAGGAAGACAAAGAGGAGCAAGGAAGAAAGAAAAAGAGAGTTTAATAGAGAAAGAGAGGATATAAGAAGGATAGCGGAAGAGAGATGAACTTTTACAACTATTACAGCGTCAAAGTAATTAAGTTTATTTGTGGGAAGGGAGGTTTAAGGAAAACTAAGCCAACTGATCGTTTATTATTAATTTCTATTCAGTAAAGGAATTCAATATTATTTCTGGCGTTTAATGAGACAACGATTAAGAGCGTTTGTCAAAGCGGGTTCAACTCGGCTCGCGCGAGGTATGGGAGTAAAAGGGAAAAGAAAAGACCTACTATCTGCCAGAAAGGTGTGCAGTGCCATTCATATTTGAACGATCACTTGACATTTTCCACGGTGACGAGAGGGGACAAACGACAATGTTTCTTGTCAATAACTACAATATGTCCCTGTTATGACAGAATGAAGATTTGTACATAATCTTAGCTGTGAGGACATTCTAACATAGTCAAAAACAGCCTTTTCGGTGCAGTCTTTATCCAAATATTATTTAATATTTCCATAATGTTCAGTATTAGGAACTTCTATTAACACTTTGTGTTTAATCAGAAATGATCCACGTGCAACAGTGTTCGTGTAAATTTAAGATTTCTAGCTGATTGGATCAAAAAACTGGTTGGAATGTGATGTACGCTTTTAAATATAAATATGGTGTGACCATCGCATTATTGTTCTGGAATTTTAGTGTCTCGCACTGCTGGACACACGAAACAAGGCGTCACTATTCTTTTATCTGTTCTGGGGATATCTGGGCCTCATATCCCAGTCGGGTGTACTTAGGCTGGTTTTTACTATATAACTTCCCACTGCACCTCCACCAAAATTTGGGTATATTTTATCTAACTTATACCTGCTTCACCCTTGCCCTGTTATAGTAAATAAACGGATAGCCAAGACGCGCCAGACTTCGAAAGTTCACACGAGGGAGACAAAACCTCATATATCAAAAGCACACGAAGATATCGATCAAAAACTCACATAAAACTTGTATCAAAAGCTCACAGAGAAAAAACAGCTGAATAACGTGTTAACATGTCAAACATGTATTGAAAACAATCCCATTACTCTCTATAGTAATCAGGTTATGTTAGGTCAGTTAGGTTGAGGGTGCACAGTTCTTCCACTAAGATATGTATCCTGAAAACAGGAGGAGCTTCGCCAAGGAAGTCACAAAATTAAACACGAACAAAAAACACCAAAGCATGAAAGGTTTGGCTAAGCCATGTTGGGTAGTAACCTTATTTATATGTATACACTATGGAAGGTTTTTAAAGTTAGGTTTGTACTAGTTTGGGTGTTTCAACATGGAGCTCAGAGACTAGAAAAAAATGGTCCATTTTTGATGCAACTACTTTTTGTGCTGCTGATGTACTCCAAAGCAGGTATACAAATTCAGCCTGTGTGATTTCATTATTTAGCTTGTAGGACGTAGTGTGCATACGCGTGCAAACCAAACACACAAAAGGTTGGAGCCAAGCGTCACTTTTGTAGGTGACCAGAAATTTGAAATTTGCGTTCAAAAATTAAATACACTCCAGCTGTTGATCCAATTTCTATATCTACTTTTGTTTGAAAGTTATTGTCATGTGATAAAACCGAATAAAATGCAAACCTAAATTCACAATGACTGCTTCTAACCCCTCAATAATTCTGTAGATAATTTGCCCACTGAACTTAAGGTCACGGGTTCAATTCTCTGACAAGGACATAAGTAGTAAATTAATGGCCTTGGCGTCTGGTTGTTGGTTTTGTCTTATACTTGGTATCAACCTGTAAGGGCACTGCAGGCTAAGTATGGGGTTACATTGTTGCCATGCACTTGTTCGCGGATATTTCCCCTTATATCGCCGTTTATTATATATTATTATTTAAGTTATTTAACATGCGCTTTCTCAACCGACTGATTATATCAGCACACGAGAATTTCTATGAGCAAGAGTGAAAGGACCTATCAATTTTACCGGGAAAGGTGCTTTCACATACCCCCAAGGATCTTTTACATGCCACAATCGACATGGGACCGATGGCGTTATGTCCCTTTCTTAGGAGGTTGTGCTACATGTTGTTATCACTATAAATATCCCCTGACCCCGGCTGGTTTTGAGCCCATGACCATCGGATCCTGAGACGGGCACTTTACCTCAAGATCCTCGAGGTCAACTTAATCTTTGATGACTCTTAACAAAGTTGGGTTGCTGTCACTACCAGTATTTTCTTACCATTGTTTCCAATCCCCTTCTTAAGGGTGTTCAAGTGGTACAAATAATCGTGACACGTCAGATTCATTTTAATTTGACCAAATATAACAGTTTTATGTTTAGTGTTGGATCAAAATACACTCGTGCTCGACGTAATTCGCTTCATTTATCCTAGGGCAGTCCATATAGAAAGGACTATATAGCTTTCCCTTGCAGTTCTCCTATCTTTTTCCATCTTTTGTTCGCGTAGTGCGGCTGGAATCTATCTAGGGACGGTATTGATGCGTTAGAACAACACTAGCCAAGAGAGAGAGAGAGAGAGGAGCATAATATGTCGGTGGCCTCTCAATTCCGAATAGTTCAGTTTGAAAACATGACATTTTTGATACACGCGGAGGAGTCCAGATTGCGGATACGCCATGTTTCTATGCCATCCCGCCCCTAATTTGATAATAGAGGCAGCTCATGGGGGGCCTAGCAGTCGTACGTACTTTCGGCCTCGTCAGTCTGAATTTAAATTACAAACATAAGTATTTCTAGGTTAGGTTAGGTTAGATTAGGTTAAGCTTGGCCAGGAGGAAAGCCCCGGTGACCAGTGGGTGCTGCAACTAACCCCCTCCACCCGTATCTATTATTATTATTATTAGCACCGCGTCTTACTACCCGTTCGGGTTATACGCACTTACGCTAATGTGTAATGGTAGGGTGATTGTGAGATGAAATGGAGGACCTACAGTTTAACGTGGAATCCGAACCACGGTGGAGGCCTGGCATTCCTCACATTCACAAGATGTCTTGTCACCCCACCCGTGTCATCACCCTCACGCAGGAATTCCCGCGAGTTGCTCTTTTACTTGTTCGCATTCTGGACATTGGATATTTAGGTTGCCATAACATTTTTGGGCATGATCGCAATTTGGATGAATTTTGTCCTGTTCGCAATCAGGACACAACCAATATATCCTGCATAATACCTGTAGTTCTTTCAGAGATTGTAGCCGAGTATAGAATTAATAATTAGACCCTGTCTCTTATAGCCGGCACACTGGCACTATAGTGAACAAACACAAAGCCAGCACGCCCCCCAAGAAATAAAAAGGTTCTTGTTTTTATTAGTGCTACACGACTTCAATAAAACTGTTATATTTATAATTTTACTAATCTGTTTTATTATGTCGTGAGACATTAATGATTGTAATATTATATTATGTTTATGTTTACAATCAATATATGAAGAGCGTACTTTTTATTCTGTTTAAAAAATACACCCATTGGTTAACTAACACTTTAATAATGATTATTATATTTTTTAAGAAACAAGTACTCACAGAACGCTCAGTACCAATGTCTATTAAATTTGCACTTTCTCAACCATATGATTGTTTAAATGCACAAATTATTTACTAGCTTAAATTTAAAACAGACACAACATTCAGCCCTTGGGCGTTAATTCATCACTTTGAAAAGAGACCAGTGATCAACTTTTTGGCCATGCCAAGATTTGAACCAGGTACCCTAAGCTAAGTAGACAGGCACACTACCACTGAGTTAAGGTGTCGGACAACACACCAGCGTTATTAAAGGGATTAATATAAGTCTAGGGATTGGCTAGTTTTTTATTTGTTTTTTTATTGCCTCGTCTTACTACCTGTTCAGGTTATATGCATATAGGATAACTTACTCTAATGGTGTAGGGACAAGGAAGGAATAACTTTAGAGGTAATATATCCGCATTTGCATGGAGAGAGAGCGGAAAACCATTTTATAAAACTGGACCTAACCAGGATTCGAGCTCCGTTCTCCCCGTCATCAACAGGTAAGTCTAACACGAGAGTGATGCCTTAGACCAGGGGTTCCCAATTATTTGTGATGGAGGTCCATTTTAAAACCTCGACATACTTCCACGGTCCGGCAAAACTTTAACAGTGACTCAAGTTCAAGCCCTATAGGACAATACTAATTCAAAAACTTGATTTTCTTTCCTTTTAGTTATTTTACTTATTTATTATTGCTGACCTTCCATGTCTACTACCCGCCCACCACTGAAATAGCATCATTTCTTCTATTTATCGCTATCTCGTCAAGGTTCTTAAAAATGTATCTGCGGCCCGGAGGAGGACCGCGGTCCACCATTTGGTGACCACTGCCTTATACCATGCGGCCACTAAAGAGGGTGATTGACTAGTTAACGTAAAATAAGTTAACCTTAGTAATAAATCACATTTTTAATCCACCACCTTTGTCCCCTATATCTCCAGTTGCTTGTATAGAGAAACAAACGCCCAGAAAGAGCGTCACGTTTGTCGCGCGTCAAGAAACGCATGTATAAAAGGGCCCCCAGGTTTGTATTTTAAAATGTATTTTTGGTTTAGGGGGGAGGTTTACAGGGGCAAGGGGTCCTACCTTAAGTTGTTCGTAGAGAAATCCTCCAACAGAAAATAGTGATTTTTTTTAAACCTTAACTCCCTCCCTTTGAAATAATTTAAAATATTTTTAAAAAAATAGTGGCGTTATTGTTAAAAATGTTACAATATGCTAATCAAAAGTCCTGTTTTAATAAAAAGTTTTTTATAAAATACAAACATTTTTTTATAAAACCAGAATTGATAAGTAGCATCTCACTATTTTATTATTGTTAGTTTATTGGTGGTATTGATAATATCTATCAAAGCGATAGTTGAAGATAGCATGAATTGACGTATGAAAACGTGAAAATAGATCTAATAGCTCTTCTAGATGTCAGATAAAAAACCTTCCTATGAAAATGTTACTGTACTAGCCTAGGGATTGAAGAGTGATACATATATATAAATATTAATAATAGCAACCAGCTTCGGTGGCCATATGGTCCAAGGAGTTATTCTTTGAATAGACTGGCCTGTCGATGACAAGGAGATCGGGGTTTGATTTCTGGCAGGGTGTAGTGAGGGTGTTTTTCCAACATTGTTTTCTACTCTGTTTTTTCTCTCTCCCGCCACGCTTGTACATTTACTTTAAATTCAGCCTTCCTTTTTCTTAACACACTAGCTTAGTTATTATTATTTTTATTATTAGCACCGCGTCTTACCACCCGTTCGGGTTACACGCACTTACGCTAATGTGTAATGGTGGGGTGATTGTGAGATGAAATGAAGGACATACAGTTTAACGTGGGATCCGAACCACGGTGGAGGCCTGGCATTCCACACATTCACAAGTTGTGATTAATACACGTCTTGTCATAGGTGAAGGAAGGGTTTGGTAATCAGATAAATTTGTGCTGGGACCGAGGATTGAACTCCTGACTCCCAGCACAGAAGTTTGACACCTTACCACTAAACCACCAGGTTACCTACTAGCGTAATTATTACATATGCATACAGCTCTAAAGTGCAGTAAAAACGCTGTGCTTGGAAGAAAATAAACATAAAAATATCAAACCGCCCCACAGCCAAGTCTCTTAGTACTAAAATATTTGACACGCCATTGATTCCTAATTGACCTTGAGATTGTCAAACCTTTACCGCCGATTATAAGACATCAATCTTACCACTATTGGAACTCGAGTGACGCTTTCATTTACAACTGTACAGTCTCGACCATAACAAATCGCCGACTTACAGTTCGCTTTAAATACTGGGGGCTACCAACAGAGAGAAACTGTAACTGTATCACTTTCAATACTGGGGGCTATCAACAGAGAGAAACTGTAACTGTATCACTTT
>CABFVZ010000954.1:259785-272884 GCA_902151445.1 Timema monikensis
CCCCCCCCCCCCGAAATATCCTAAAATATTTTCGCAGCCCTCTAGTTTTTACTAACATATTAATCATTAAGATCTATTCTAAAATAGTGGTTTTATTTACTGCTAGGATGACCTGGTGATCTAGGGGTAAGCTGTCGGTCGGACTTTTGTGCTGGGGGTTCGGGGGTTCATTCCTCGGTACCGGCACAGATCTATCTGATTTCCAAACCCTTCCTTCACAACTTGTTAATGTGTGGAATACATTTTTATTTTCCACTCTCCTTCCACCAAAAACGGTTATATTACCTCTAAAATTCTTCTTTCCCCATCTCTAGCCCGTTAGAATAATGATTCTAATTGCGTATAGCTTGGAAAGGTAGAATGACGCAGTGATTTAAACAACTTTTCTAGAAGTAGAATAGGGAGGTCCTTTCTATGAAAATTGACCTATAATTATCTCGAAGCAATGTTCCTGCAAACTCTCCTTTTCCTTCCGGTCTTGCTGTTTTGCGGAAAACTGCATCATCACTTGGCTGTGCACATTTCCTGCTGATTACATGCACTTTCACTCTCTTGTGTCCAACTAGCTAATTGCCCTGTGGAAATAGGACTGGGAGATTTAGCACTTACTTTCTAAACACAGGGGTCATATCAGTACATGACCTACAACAGCATTAGCTCCACGACGTTTAATATCTTGATAACAAGATTACCTCTTATGTCAGGACGGCTGATAAGGCCCTAGCGGAAATACTCTCACTTCAGGAAAATGTGAGTACATTTCTTCTAAACATAAACATTTTTAATTCCTGCTGCATTAATGTGATTTAAATGCCAACACTTTATAACTGATGGAATGTGGGTTTCACCTTCCACAGGGATGAATTAACGACTGGGGGCAGGGTGTTGTGTCTGTTCTAGATTTAAGTTAGTTGTTAAGTCCTCTGCTGATATAATCAGCTGGTTCAGAAAGTGCTCGTTAAATAGCTTAAGTAAATTAAATGAAAATGCCTACAACCCTTCGGATGGGTGGTAAGGTGGGATGGGGGAGGGGGGGTGTAGGGGAGGGACCANCGCTCATTGGGAGAGCTTGAGTCTTTCAACACGGGAACCGCTACGTGCAGTCCCAAGTGGCAACATCGCTATCAAGCAGGCATTTTTTAAAAATAGTTCACTTTAAAGATGATTTTACTAGAGAACAAGCAAAAATTGCCTTCTAGTGTCACTAAACCAGCTTTCACAAAGCTAGGTTCAGGTAGCGGCCCCACCCCCCAGTGCCCAAGGACTCAACCTGGCTCAAGGGCTGAAACTCCCGTAAGGCTCTCTGGGGAACACCTTGTCTGTAACATAGAGCCATTGGAAAATTGTATTTTGTGTGTCACGTTTACTACGTCATAAATAACTCAGAAAACACTTTTTATGTAAATTAATTATTATATTAAAAAGATTTTATCTTTTTTTTGTCCTTTTATTCCAACTGTAGGGATAAAATTCATGTTATCATTGGCTTAAAATGGTTATTTGAATTCATTGTATCCAAAATAAATTCATCCGAGATACTTTTTTTTGGGATTTCTACATAACTCAACTCTCTCGAATAACAGAGGGTTTGAGGAATTGAGGATTCTAACGTCCTATCCCTCTGGTTGTCCTTGATTGCGAAGAGGGGGAAATTTGTACAGATTACGAACACACCAAAAAGAACTAGCGGGAATTCGTGCATGAGGGTGGTGACACTGATGTAAGGGGTAGATGTAACCACCCGCCGGAAATCGGGGCTTCTCCCATAACCTAGCCTAATCTAATCTATCCTAACCTAGAAATACTCGTTTATGTAATTTAGTTAAATTTAGACTGACAAAGCTGAAAGGCTGCTTATCTGCTCATCACTCGTGGGCCACTCCTATTGTCAAATTAGGGACGGGATGGCATAGCAAACACGGCATGTCCACAAGCCGGACTGTTCGTAGCTATGACGTTAGGACTACACCATCCCTAGTATCTACTAAAGCAAAATATCATTAATTTTGGCCAAAAACCTTTCTTGCTATAAAAGCTACAAACCCCGCTTTGGTGGCAGCATGGTCTAAGGCGCTACTCCTGCAGTAGATTAGACTGCCTATGATGGGAAGATCAAGGTTTGAATCTCGGTCGGGGGTGAACTGACAAATTAGTTTACCGTTCTCCCTCCACGCAAACCCGGTTACACTTCCTCTGTATCTAACCTTCCTAATTCTTAAAACCATTAGCGTACTTATTACATAAACGTAAAAAAAAAATCTACAAAAATACTAACCTTAAATCATGCTCCGCTCCAGACCACATTAACAAACATTTAGTTAGGTAGGAAAATGCGTTACTTCAGTTTGCTCAACAAGGTTGATAATTTGTTTGTTGACTGAATGGGACTGTCGCGGCTATTTATGTTCATTGAAGGTCGTACGTGTATTGTCTGTCAAGGTGACCACTTTGTTGCCTATAAAATATTTGCACTGGTTCACTGTCCAAACTTACCACGGTTCCTTATATGGAAGGTCATGCATGCATGAACATTGTATTCCAAGTAACGACCCAGTAAACTGACTTTCTTCTAGAATAATTCTTGATCAACTGACGCATGGAAACTTAGATTAAGTTCCCACGCTCGCTATTTACTCTTCTAACCCTGATTTGTTTAGGAAGCCACTTTCTACCACCAACATCGAATGAAAGTCACTAAAACCTGGTATTATAGAGATAATATGTCTTATTTGATTTATTAATTATAAAGTAAATAAAAAAATGTTTATCAAAAGGCGTCCATTAATACTTTCTTATCAATTACAGTATAATTTATTTTTATATTATTCATTAAACGGGTAGAAAATACAATTGTAATTTCTTTACGCCATTTTGGCAACAATGAGTTTCCAGTTATAAAATAACCGTATTTCTATGAATATAAGATTTTGTGTACAAGTGTCCACGTTTGAAATTTAGCTACACGAAGAAGAAGAAAATGGTAGCTAGATAGTAGCCTCCAAATAAAAAAGTCAATATACAGTAATGACTTCATGTTTTATTGTTATAACTAAAATAAAGGTACAGTAGAGTCCAATCTTCATAGGACAGATAGAAAAGTTACTAGATGCACTTTGATGCATTCTTTCACTAATCTCATGACATAATTATATTCAAGAAACTCTTTATAGCACGGGGTTCTACTAACTTTTCAGGTTATACACATATGTACTAATTACTATAACGGTTTAAGGATGAGAAAGGTTTAAATTAGATTAATCGTACCAACATTTGCGTGGAAAGCCATTTTGGAACAAACTATCCTCATTACACCCGACCGGGCTTCAAACCCCGATGTCCCTGTCATCGGCAGTCTTAGTCCAACGAGAGTGATGCTCTAGACCATGCGGCCACCAAAGCAAGCTTCAATAACGGTTGATATTTTTAAAGGGAATCTTATCAACCCCTATTACAACACTCATAAACTTATAAATGTTAATTGGAAGGAACAAACTATAAGAATAATTTACAAGTTTAACAAATCAGTTTATTAATATTCAAACAAGTCAAAAGGAAGTTCATAGAATTATAGGTAAATTATTTAAACCGTTCATTGTTTAAACGTGAGAATATAAACGGTTACAATAATATAAATAGCACGACAAAGGAGCATCAGATGTGAAGCACCCAGCTACATCTTGTAACCCACACATATAGGTCATAGATGCAAATAAGAAAAGCTTATAACTTGTTAAAGCATGACAATTACTAAGTCATCAAATAGGCAATACCGCTAAGGCAATATAAATAAGTGGCGGTATTCATATTTATACAAATTTATCATAGAAAATTCTACTCCAGTCTGCTAACTGTACAACTCATCATTTCAAATATAAAGAACTAGGCCACATAAATTTAGTACCAGTTCAAGAAGCTACAAGGGCGGTAATTAACATGAGCTTGAGTTAACTCCATAGAGAGTTAGACATTACAATGTAATAAGCTCTTTGAAGAGAAATTATTATTTTACAACTAGTAAAAGGCGAACTACCAGGAATCTAGGCGTTACAGATACTAAGGCTGGTCAATTCCTAATTAGTACTGCCTGAGCAATCAATAGTATATTTATTCTGCTACCCTGAAAAGGGGGCCGTACACTACAGACAAAACCCCGCGGGCCACTACTATGGACAAGTAGCTCTTCCACAGGTTGTGCACCGGAAAACCACTACACAGTTAGACACATCAGAGACAAGTGTTAACTACAGACCCAATTAGGTCGTGATATCCTCCATTATACATTTCTATTCCTTAAACTAGCCGCAGCATGGTCATATAGTCTAAGGAACCTAATCTTGACCCAAACATTTGCGACTAAGCCTAATAGACATAGAAATATAGGGCATAAAGCTCACTATAATAAACTATGCCTTAAGGGCATAGGGAAACAAATCAGTATTACTAACTACGTTATATGGACATAGAATAATAGAGCTCAAAGCTCAAGAAGGATTACAATATCCCTTAATACTTATAGTATCCACCGTAGCTTGCTCTGCGGCGTGGAGTTGACACAGACGCCTCAACCATCGTGGTCTTCAGTACATAATCTTAGCAAATGCTCGTGAATATGTTCCAGCAGTTCCTCCAACGAGTGGTTACACTGGAATAGATATACGTGAACCAAGGACAGGTCGTTATAATACACCAGTGGGACTAATAAGATTTGGCAAGGTTATCTCCAGGTACGAAGAGGGGTTGTAATCTTCAAATATCAGGCCACCCGACCACCAGCGGTCACCGACGGCTGTTGGGAACACCCCGATTGAAGCCTCGCTTATTTGATCGTCATCTGGCCCAGGTGTTAGATGTTTGTGTGTTGGTCTTCAAAGACAAGTTGTCTCGTTCGCTGGGACATTTTTGATGAGAATTGGGCGTCTCCCGCTTGTGATGTCGCAATGCGTCTATATCTGCCACACATTATTATAACTTATTAGCTCTGGTAGTAATAGTTGTAAACCTATTACAGGGCTTCATTGAGTGTAGTGTTAAAATGTATTTAACACGTAACACTATCTTCTGGAGATTCCCCCCCCCCCCCCCCCCCGAACAAANNNNCCCCCCCCCCCCCCGAGAACAAGTTTTGTTATAAAAAAATCTCCAAAAATACTCGGGTTACCTTCCATCGCAACTCAACCTGCATTTGAAAATCTCTAATGATGACTTGGATTGTTTTAGCACGGGGCCCCAACCTAGAACGATACAAGCAAGTTGGCAAAATGTATATCGAGGGGAGAGAGGGGGCTAACTAGCACTGAGTAGCTACTCTAATTAAGCTCTGTGAAGTTATGAGCTCCTATTACTGAACTGTGCGTGGCCACATCCACTCCACCTCGACTGCTCAGCTGCCTTTCATCGTCTGGCTGGCTTGTCTTTCTAAACTGAAAGCTCTCACGGTTCAAAGGCATGGATGGATGTGTTGGTCTTCAGGAGAGACGACAGACAGGAGTGTGGGACTTTTGATAAGTTTACAGAGAGAACACATATTAGAAGATATCGCAAGCAGACGGATAATATATTCTTCCATTCTCGCACTTAATTAGGCGTCATATTACTTAAGAACTTTATTTTTACTTGTTACATTGTCTAAAGCGACCTAGAAAATCTTGGGAAAAAGAAAGAAATGTCAGGGAATTTGCTTGGTCAGGGAAAAGTCAAGGAATTTTAACAAATCTCCGGAATTTTTATGTATTTTTTTTAGTATTTACAAAGTGTCAAAATAACATTTTTCTTGGGGGTTTGTTTTAGCACCACGTCTTATTTATTACACATTCGAGCTATAATCTTTTGTACTGTATCAATTACGTAAATGCCTTAGGGGTGAAGACGGTAGAATTTATAAGAAATATACCTGCATTTGCGTGGAGAGAAAGAGAGTGGAAAACCATTTAGGAAAAACCATCCTCTGTACACACAACTAGGATCGAACCACAATCTCCCCGTCATCGGCAAGCCAGTCTATTGTGAGGTTATCGCAGTAGACCATGCGCTCACCAATGTGGGTCTCGCAGTTACCATAGTTGTCTCTGTTGAGTATACTAATCTTAATACTTAAAGTCAACATGTGATTCTAGTGTCGTGTTTCTACACCTCTAACATCCGTCTTTAGTCAAAGTCGAGGCGAGGTTATGCGCATGCGCGAGGATTTGATTGAATTGTGAGGAGACGAATCCAAAAAAAGAATGTGGCTCTCAAAGATTTTAAAACTGTGCTGGTGTAAGACGAGCTTTTAAAGTACCACTATGCTATCAATAAAATATCACTATTAATAAGTTTTTCTTTCGTTTCTTTGGCAAGAAAGTAAAAAAAAAAGTATCAGAATGTGATAAAAATTTGATTTAGAAAATGTTGAAAAATGAAGTATGTATGTTAAAAGACCACAAGAGAGTCAAAGAAAGAGATGGGAGGAGCAGATAACATGTTCAAGTGAGAGGAGAAGAATAAAGAAATTAAAGGAGGAATAATGGTGGAAGGTTGAATTCAGAGGAAGTGTACCCGCTTTTGCGTGGGGAAAAAGAGTGGAAAACTATTTAGAAAATAAACCACCCTTAGTGCACCTGACCTGATCAAACCCCAATCTCCCCGTCTTAGACAGTCTAGTCTATTGCGATTGTAGCGTATTAGACCATGCGGGCACCGAAATGAGTCTGCAGTTGTCACGTGAACTTAGTACCAGGTTCATCTATTTGGTTTTGCCGGTGATGGGGAGGGAAGATTATACTGTTGTTTTTTCTGAATGCGAGACGTAACTTTGTTTTAGAAGTGACGAAAGAATCAATAACTTTAATTAGATATAGTCAACCTCGATGGTCTTGAGGTAAAGTGCTTGACTCAAGATCCAATGATCGTGGGTTCAAACCCATCTGGGGTTGACGGAATTTTATTGGGCAATAAAAATTCTTAGCACAACTTCCTTCGGAGGGGAAGTAAAGTGGTCGGTCCCATATCAATTTTGACATGTAAAATAATCCTGAAAGGTAGGCTAAAATACCTTTCTCAGAAAAATTGGTAGACTCTTTCACTATCACTCATGGAAATTCTCGTGTGATGATATAATTAGTCGGTTCGGAAAGTACACGTTAAATACCTATAATAAATAAAATATAAATAATGTAAATATGCTATTAGTGTATGCCAATTATTACTCCATAACTATTCTTATGTCGAGATATATCCAAACTATTAAACACCACTGCTTTATTAGTCCATGATACTAGTTAGGCTAGATCAATGTTCACAAACCCGCGGCCCGCGGTCCATATCTAGCCCGCTTGTCTTCAATACAAGTATCACCTGATTCGGTGGCCGCATGATTTAACGCGATGGTATCGCAGTAGACTAGACTGCCTATGACGGGGAGATCGAGATTCGAACCTCGGTCGGGTGTACAGAGGGTGGTTTTACAAAATGGTTTTCCACGAAAATGTGGGTAACTTCCTCTGCATTCAAACTTCCTCATCCTCATCTCATTAGCATATTTAGTACAAAGGCGTATAACCTGAAAAGATAGTAAGACGCGTTGCTTAGAAAAAACACTTTTTTATATTTGTAAAATTTATTCCCTAAACAGTTTAAGATTGCTCTAACTTAAAAGTGTATGATAGCGCATAATTGGCTTTACTTTTCCAAATATTTAATTTATTTTAAACGAGATTAGATAAAACTAAACTCATGTAAAGCCTCTTGAGACAACGTAATTATAATTTACATAGACTTTCGAACTACCCAGTCGGTCTCCAACATTCTTGTGACTTGGATGAATATCTTAAAAACTTATTTTAAGTTGGTAACGAACGTTTCGTGTGATCCTGTCTGTACCTTCTTTGTGTCTGTTATTCGCCTTGTTTTCTGTTTGTCCTGACGCGACCACTCCTCTCTCTCTCTCTCTCTCTCTCTCTCTCCAACAGGAAAGAGAACGAACAACTCACGTCGAGTCTTTTATTTTAATCCGCAATAATTCGAGGGAAAACTTTGAAGTGAAAAATATAGCGATGAGCGATTACAAACCCGAGGAGATAGGAAAGAAGCAGAGTGCAAGAGTTCCTGACTTTGGGACACGGGGTAAGATAAGAACTGTCGGAACTTTTCAACTAACTCTGCAAACTAATTATATGATTAGAACTGGCAAGTCAATTAAAAAATTGCACCAACTTAAATTGCTTTCTTTTATACTTGAGATGCAAATTGACAAATAAGAATATTTGGTTTTATATAAGCTTACACACTTTTTTATATATATATTTCTTTCTTTATTTTATCAACGGATTAATTTTCATTTTTATAAAACTGAAAATAAACAAGTTTAACACTGTGTATAGCTATAACTTAACTAGTTTTTTATTTTAAGAACAGATTTATTTTTTAATTATTTCCTTTTATTTTATTTTTTGTTCTTTTCACCCTTCGTTTTATAGATTTATTCTAACTTTTTTTTTCCACCACGTCTTACTATCTGTTCAGATTGTACGGATTTTTTAACTACTGGGAAGGGATGAGTTGGGATGGCATGGGACGCGAAAAAAGGCCAATATGAGACATGTACCCTCTTAGCTATTGGAATATGAGACATGTACCCTCTTAGCTATTGGAATATGAGGCATGTACCCTCTTAGCTATTGGAATATGAGACATGTACCCTCTTAGCTATTGGAATATAATACATGTACTCTCGTAGCTATTGGAATATGAGAGATGTACCCTCTTAGCTATTGGAAAACGAGACCTGTACCCTCGTTGTTATTGGAATCCCCCCAAAATATTAGATATACCGCCTCAAACAAACCCTAAAAATTCATACTTCATAGAAATACCTGCAAATAAATACAGCAAACCAAAAACTTACCTTTATAAAAATAATTTACAACGGACATTGTGTTGTTAATATCAAATGTATGCAAAACATTTCATAAATACAAAAGAAGTGATATCAAAAAAGGGTGACCTGGCGGTCTAGTGGTAAGGTGTCAGACTTCTATGCTGGCGGCCGGGGTTCGATCCTCGGTCCCGGCACAGATTTATCTGATTTCTAAACCCTTCCTACACCTCTGACAAGACATCTTGTGAATGTGTGGAATGCCAGGTTGCCACCGTGGTTCGGATTCCACGTTAAACTGTAGGTCCTTCATTTCATCTCACAATCACCCTACCATTACACATTAGCGTAAGTGCGTATAACCCGAACGGGTAGTAAGACGCGGTGCTAATAATAATAATAATATCAAAAAAGTTTTCAAATGCAAACGTTATTAATATTTCAAAGACATCCAGTCCCCAGCTGTTAATTCATCACTGTGAAAGGGTAAATCCATGTCACCAATGATACATTTTTCAGCCATGCCAGGAATCGAATCTGGGACCCTAATCTCAGTGGACACACATGCTACCGACTGAACTAAGATGTTGGTAATTCAATACCATACATGAAATACTTTACAAATACAAACTAATTGATAGCGAGAAATCATGAAAAGTATATCTATTGTCTAGGAAATTTAAATACCTACAATAGTATTACATGTATTATAAATCCTATAACAAAATGTTCATTTTGCTAGTGATTTGAAACTTGTATACATGGTATTTTTATAATACTACAGTATTATTATTATTAGGTGTTCTGTCTTACGACAGGTCCAGTCCTATTGTCAGTGAAACTTAGACCACCAATGCACCCTGTCCTCTGCCTCCTTCTTCATCCCCCCAGAATTTTCATC
Source organism: Timema monikensis (assembly GCA_902151445.1). NCBI lineage: Eukaryota > Metazoa > Arthropoda > Insecta > Phasmatodea > Timematidae > Timema > Timema monikensis. The sequence continues at coordinate 269,538 of CABFVZ010000954.1, forward strand.
TTTCCTTCTAGTCATCCAATATTTGAATCCTCCTCCTTCCTAAGCTCTTCTTTCCCTCAACCTTTCTTTCTATGACGTCGTGCAGAAGACAGTTCCTCCTAAGGATGTGTCCGAAAAAAGTATATATGATCAATAAATTACAAGAAAATGAATATATTTGACATGCAGGTATGTAACACAACAAATCTTAAAAAATTGTTTATATTATTACGTGTCCCTCCAAGTGTATGTTCCCAGTGTCAAAACATGATTATGTGGAGGGCGGATGTGAGGACATTGTCGGGTTCCTTCTCTCTCTCACAGGGAGGGGGGGGGCAATAATTTGTTGACCAAGGTAAGCGTCCACTAGCCCGCATTAGATGTATCGGATTTTTGTATGCTTTACGTTATTTTAAATGAAACTGCGTTCAACCATCCACATCGAATGCATCGGACATCTGCAATGACGATAAAAATTCCGGGAGATATTGAAATCCGATCCGTGATTATGACGTCATCTAGAATGCTGAGTAGTACACGCACTCGCCACCATTCACATCATCCGCATTTGAAATTTCCAGCTTCATTCTCTCTATTTAGTCTAAATATCGTCAATATAGTTCATATTTGGGAACAGTTCAAAGTGATTTAGTTCACTGAAATGAGCAGCTAGTTTATCTAATTCGATAGTTCACTCACCCGCTTCGGTGGCCACATGGTCTAACGCGCTACTCTCGTTTAAGACTAAACTAACGATGACAGGTTAGATTGGGGCTCTAATTTTTGTGTACTGCGGGTGGTTTCACACAATTGTTTTTACTTCCCGCTATGAAAATGTGGGTACACTTTATCTATAACTTTCCTTATCCCTAAATCATTAGTATAATCACCTGAACAGGTAGTAAAAGTGGTTATAAAAAATAAATAACTGCGAACTATTTCTTGTATTCCAGTCGTTCAGGAACTTCATCGTTCACAACTGATATAAATACAGCTTGTAAGTGTGCTCACGAATCATATCTATAGCCTCTAATTTTTTTTTTCAAAATAACTGTAATATATGTAAGATCAAAGCAATAAACACTTTAAAAACTTATTTTTGATTATAAAAATAATACTTTAAAGTCAAATGAGACTGTGAGATTGATAATAGCTTTGTGAGGTACAGCTATAGTAGACTCTTTGCCTCCAGTAGCCTGTATCCTAACGGCCACCCGTGCCACTAATGTCATAATAGATATTAGGACACACAGAAGGTGACACGATAGAACTGAAGGATAGATGCTGTGAACCACCACCTTAGGAAATCTGAATACTCCGAATGCAATGAACGCAGTACACTATAAATAAATCCAATGCGTGCGGTTCGTTCTAGTAGGGCCAGTTTACCTTACAATCGATACCCTTACAGCCTTCCTTTGTCTTCCCTTTAGTCTCTAGTGTGGTGGATAGAGTTGACTCTTTGTATGGGCTATTGGCATAGAGGAACTCCTGAGTTGAGGTGTTGATGTGCTTCTCTCACCATTGAGTCAGAATTATACCCATTACTCTTGGTGTTGAGAGAGAGGGTCTGACTCTTAATCCGGATAGAGAGAGGGAATTATTTAGATTTTGAACCAGTTTCGGAAGGGGGGAAGTGGATGCGGTTGCCTTTTCATAGTGCGATCTATTAATCTCTCTCAAGGTGAATACTTTAATATTCCCTTAAAAATGTTCCTCCTTAACATGTTTAATTTAGAGTTTACATCATTTCGGCATTATTAACCCTCTTAATCTTGTTTTCTTGAGTTAGATAGTTTGTCACTGATAGCTAGAGGCACGTATAAAAAACCGTTTCAAAATAAAACATTTAATATCACTTTTCAAAAATAGGATTTTAATGAAACAGTGTTTTGTTGTATCCTGAGTTCAGATTCCTTAAATATTATTTTAGTCATCCTCAATGGCTGAATTCTAACTTAATGCAAAACTCAATACTTTCTTTAGTCAAGACATTACTTCGGTAACTGAGAACTCTAAACAATAATAAGTTACTACTAAAGGTGTCATTATTGTCTTCGATCCTCCATGTGTTGACGCAGTTTTTAGAATTAATATGACTTGTACTAACTGAACCAAGTAGCTTTTTATGTCTTCTTGTGTGTAATCAGAAAATAGACTGCGCAAGTATACCCAACACAAAAACACTCTTTATTTGCAATAATTTAGGTTCATTAGCTAACTGTAGGGTTTCTTTTTCAGCTGTTCTTTGATCTAAACTAAGGATGGTAACATGTTAATACCTTTCACCTTCATTTTGATACGAGCCATATTTTAAAATGACGTACCATTTGTTAAATAATACGGGGCATTTGCAACGCGTTTCAAAGTATTTGTTTGGTGGTCCTCTTAAGAGCGTACGCCACATGCCAATCAACTCTGTGATACAGTCGGCTAGAAATTGTATAATTTTCATTAACACTATTGCACGATGAGGATCATTTCTGATTAAACATTGATGGAGATAAAGTGTTAATACAAATTCATAATACTGAACATCGTTGAAATTTTAAATATTTGAATAATAAATGCATTAATAAGGCTGTTTTTGACCATATTAGAATGGCTTCACAAATAAGCACTATGCACAAATCTTCATTCTGTCATAATAGGGACACATTGTAGTTATTAACAAGAAATTTTGTCGCTTTGTCCTCCATCGTCACCGCGGAAAATTTCCAGTAATCATTCAAATACGAATGCATTGCACACATTTCTGGTATATCCTGATATTTTCTCTTCCCTTTTACTCCTATACCTCTCGCGTGCGCGCGCGCGTGCACACACAAACACACACACACACAAACGATCTGGGAGCTGAGTTGGACCTGCTCTGATGAACGCTCTTAATCCACAAACAGTGGCGGCTCGTGTATAGGCACTGAGGAACTGCAGCACTCCCTATTTCCACTTGATATTATCGATAACATTTAATATAATGAGTCCTTTTTTCTTTAATTCTTTCTTTATTTTTGTAGTACATAATATATTCCTTAAGCTTAATGTCAGTACTTCAATAGCCATCCCCCAGTATATGAAAAAGATACAAAAATCTTTGTATGGAACTGTACGCTTCACAGTGCCAGCGAGGTGGTGTTTGACTGTTGTGCGCATGTGTATATAGGAGAAGGGTGGGGAGGAAGGCGGGACGGCTAGGTAGAGAGAGCACTGTTGCTCTCACAGTGCCAGCTCTGGCGTGATGGTGGAAGGAAGTTTTTTTACTCAGCGTGTGTTGTGCTTAAAAACCGTGTATCCTATTCTTGAATGTGATAAAGTGTAGAAGAGTGTAGAATTAGATTATTATTCTGCTTCCAGCTTTTTTATTTGAT